>SWKJ01000206.1:600000-1028493 GCA_019425465.1 Colletotrichum falcatum | reverse complement strand
CTCAGTAGACGCGGTGCCCACGACCGTTTCTTCTTCCTGCCACCGGGCCAATGCTGCCGTTGCTCTTCAGTTTCCCCACGACCTGCCCCTCCAACAACCAGTAAGACAAGACAGGGCAGGGGAGTGGAGGGGTAGCTAGGGGGGGCCCAGCTACCAAGTAGCTAGGTAACGTCTCCCTCCGGCTATCGGTCTGTACTACATCGTAAGTGCCTCGGAGATGATTGCCATTGGTCGAAGCTGACGGCTGCAACTGTCACCACCCTCCCCCGACTCCAATTCCGCTGAGCGACTGCGGACGGAGCTGGTCGCCTTTTGTTTCGCAGTTCCACGCAATTGCCCACGAGAGAGAGGTCTAGTCGGAAATGATTGCTTGTCGGCTGCAGCATCTTTTTTTATCTTGTTTTCCCGGCTTGGTTTTGTGATACCCGGCCTTCGATTCTACTCGTCAATGCCGAGCAGACCGAACCAAGCATTCAAGGATGACGAAGAATACATTAAAAACGAAATAAAAACGCGCACACGCACACGTACACGCACCCAGGTACGCGCGCGCTGATACCACGGAAGGGTGTGTGATGCTTTGCTTGTTGGCCATGCCACGCCAGGCCAAGCGAAATAAGGGCGCGACGCTCAACTCACGCTTGGGTTTAGCTTGTCTGCCTTGGCCTCAGCACTCACACACACACACCTCACCTCTTACCTCCCTCCCCCCGGCTTTGCGTCCGCCGCATACCTACACCGTCTTTGCTTCGGATCATGTCCTAGCTGGGCAACAGTAGGAAACTCAATTTCACAGCCAACTCTGGCCCGAGCCAGGCTCTGCCTGCCTCTATGCTCTGGAAGAACCCCGGGTCAGGGAATACCCAGCACGGGATGGAGGCCCCATCCAATCCACCCTCCCGCTGAGCAAGCCAACGACAGGCAAGTCCTGGGCAGGTCGAGTGATGCGACTGGACGCGGGCTGCGGCCTTTTCTTGGGTGCTTTTCTCGACTGCGGACACAGGCGGGCGCGCTTGTACCATGTACCACGTACGCTACTCTGCACGCGCCGTGCGGATACCGGAGATGAAGCCCCCAGACTCATGGTTACAGACACGAATCACCATAGTACGGCATATATGTGAATCGACGCCGGCCTCTCGGTATGTAGGTGATTTATGAGAGCCATTCCACGGCGGCGACGGTAGCAGGAGCTGCAGGAGCTGCGGCAGCACCACAAGCAGCAGCAGCAGCAGCAGCCCATGCGGTGACTTGGGCAGGTAACCGACGAAAACGGCGACGACGGCGGCGGCGGTAGTGGATGCGGCGACGGCCACCAAGTCCTGCCGCTCTTCAAGCGGCGTACTACTACGGTAGGTGGCCAGGCCAAGTATTTTCAAGCACATACATGGACGACAGCGAAAGCGGCGAGCGAGGGGTCCCAGGTTTCGCGGTGAAGTCTCTGGTCATACGATGCTTGAGTACTGAGTACTGTGTGTACTACTAGGTAAGTGGCCTACTATGTAGGCCTGCGCGCAGCTCGGTCGTTTGGAAGCGTGTTGGGTGGGTGGCTGGGCCATCTTTTAATAGGAACGGCTTCGACCCGATTACAAAGGGCAAAAGTCAGTCTGTCCATCTGATTTTGGACAGGCCCAACGCTTGTGCAAGTAAATTACAGGTATGCTGGTTTGCCTCCGGTGTCACCTTGTCTCAATGGGATCGGTAGGTTAAGCTCTCGAATAGCTCGCGCATCTGGTCCATGTCCGCCTTGGTGCCGAACTGTCCGACCCCCCCCCCTTCTCCTTCGATACAGCTGCCGCACGTCTATCTCTCAATCGGCCTGTGCCCTGTGCGATAAGCTACTAGGCACGCAGGCAGCTAGGTACACCAACTACCGTGTAGTTAGGAAGTACTGGTAGGTACTACGTCTAGGTAGGTGGGTAGTCTACTACGGTCCCAGGCCAAAGTTTAACCCCACTGTCAAGTACAGCAGGTCTGACCACACAACACTTCGCTAGCCAACCAAAGAGCCTAAATTCATCAGACTTTTAAGTGGTAGTTTCCCTAATTCTCAGCTCTTTGCTTATCTCAGGTTTTTGACTTATGTCAGCTATTTTGTCCTCTACTACGTACTAGTCATCTGTTCTATCCCTCTCTAGGCTCTCTAGGTGTATCCCTCTTGGCTCTCTAGGTGTATCCCTCTAGGCTTTTGGGGTGGGTGTGCTACCGAACTATCCGGTTAAATATACCCATCACACGTAGTAGGAATACAGGCGGCACAGACCAAGGAGGCTTGTCTCTCTGGGGATGGATGAGACGGGGCTCGGGGGTGCCTCCCCGGTAGGCGTGTCCTCGTTGATGGATTGGCACCGCGTGGTGGAATGCGTCTGTCAACGCCAGCCAGTATCAAGGAGCATGAACAAGACAGGCGGGCCGAGAGAGAACAGACCATTAAGCGCACGGGACGCCATCTCCAGACGCGATTACGTAGACTGACAGAGTATCCGTACGGAGGGCCAGAGAGAGAGAGAGAGAGAGAGAGAGAGAGGTGTTGGTTGTGTGTAGGGCACTGGGCAGTGTATTCGTGGGGATGGGTGAGTGAGTGAGTGAGTGAGTGAGTGAGCGAGTGAGTGAGTGAGTGAGCGAGGTGAAGTGAGGGAGGGAGCGACAGAATTGCCTGTCCTTGTTACTGAGGGCGGCGGCGACCCTGACCCTGACCCTGACCCTGACCCTGACCCTGTTCCCGTTTACACCATGTAGATGGGCACGAAGATTGAGGCTTTCTGCGCCTGATCTGATTCCGCGGCGGCAGGTCGAGTGCGGGTAGGGTAGGGTAGGGCGGCGTGGGTGCTGTTTTCAGCCTGCAACGGCTCAATCCCAGGCCAGCCCCCCCCTTGTTCTCTGGAACCATTACCCCCCCCCCCCTCCTCCGCTTCGGACCAACCTCTTTCTGGGAGGTAGCTTTTGGCGGTCCTATGCGTACTATGTAGGTATGTGTCCGTACCTGCTCAGTACTGTGCCATGGGTAAGTAAGCAGCGGCGGCAGCAACGTGGCAGTCTCGAGTGTCGATACGGTCCAAGGCGGAAACGAGTATTAAATGCCATCCGGGCGCGCGAGGAAATAAAACAGGTCCAGGTCCGGGGTTTGTTTGGGGCAGCAGGGAAGAGGGCGGTAGGAATAGCGGACGGGAAAACGTACTGGGTAGGCAACAAAAGTATGTTGTGTTATTTCAGACAAGATGGAACGCTGGGCCACGGCCTTGGCGGACAGTGGTAGTAGTAGTAGGGAGAGGGAGAGTGAGTGAGGGGGAGACAGAGAGGAAGACAGAGAGGGAGACGAAGAGAGAGAGAGAGAGATGGGACAAGTATGTTTTGGCGGTTCTCTTTCGTGTCACAGCCTGCTTCCCCGGCCGCTGGCCTGACCCCTGTATCCCTCCACCCTCGGGAGGGGGGGTATACGATGTAGGTGCTTTACTCTGTACATTCTCTTTTTTTTTTTTGAAGCAAGAGACAGACAGATACGAAGACTTGGATGGTAGATATTGGCATGGACATGTCAGCACGGCTGGTGCTAAGTGTGTGTGTGTGTGTGTGTGTAGTTGGGTAGTCGGGTAGTGTAGTGTAGATGTGTCTGCCTGACATCACATCACGTTGCCGAGAACCCCCCCTACCATTTTTTCTCTCTCTTTCTTTTCTAATTTACTTCCAAGCCCTGTAAAGGAGTCATCCCGTTCGGTACAGTTCTTTTCCGACGGTTTCGTCGTGGCAGTCTCCTTTTCTTTTGATGCTGTTCTTTTTTTTTCTTCTTCTTCTTTCCGACGAGAAGAACCTTGGGTAAGTTCTCTCTCTCTCTCTCTCTCTCCCCACGCGGCGCCCCCAACATACGATGGATATGGCAAGTACCCAGACACCCAAGCACCCAAGGCAAAGTAAGGTTACCTGAGCTGGAGACCGGTTAACGACGGACATCGGTAGGCCCGCCAGCTTAGCCAGCGCCAGCCCCTCCAACCAACCCATGGAGAGGGAGAGAGCAAGGAATACAAGAAAGGGAAAGCGCAGGGCAGAGAGAGCAAGTACCTGGTCCTTTCGGTCTAGGCACTGTGCACCGGGGACTTGGGCCATGTACGGTGCACACCTGACCCCCGGGGCTACCCAGTGCTTTTGCTCTGCTCTTTTGTACCTTTTGCATGTACAGAGTGTGTACGGAGTAGGTACGGAGTATCCGTACGGATACTACCTACCTCTGTGAGGATGGGGGTGCTCGCCACACGCTACAGTGGATTGATTGTATACTACTCCGTATGTAGGAAACGACTGCACGCACGCACGCTCTGCTTTCCCACTTTGATTTATACCCCCTTCCCATCAATTTCCCATCTTTGCGACCCCAATGCCATGCCATCCATTGCCTGCCTCACGTACCTACCTACGTGCATGTGTATCCAGCAGACGGTGCCTGCCTCGCCGTTTCTGTTTCCACTTTCCGCGTGCTTTTGCCATTTGTGCCTGCCTGCCTGACTGCCTACCTTGCCTCGCCTCGCCTCGCCTCGCCTCGCCTGCCTGCCTGCCTTGCCTTGCCTTGCCCACCCCGGTCTGAGGTACAGTGCATACTGTGCACAAGTGACGTAGGTACCTTCCCCGACGTACTGTAGTCTGTATGTACCTCGCACCTGCCCTCCCCATCCCATCCCATCCCATCCCAATTCTTTGCAAGGTAGGTACGGAGTACCTCACACTACCTAGGTACCCGCCCACACACGCTCACACTCACTCACACACCCACACCCATACCCACACACCATCTCTCTTTCCCTCTCTCTCTCTCTCTCTCTCTCTCGCTTTCCTGCCGGGCTGGGCTGGTTTTGGATGGCACTTTACCTAACAAGTACCCCAACTTCCCCTTCCCACCACTGACTCTTGCTCCCCTCCTTTTCCCTTCCCTTTCCCTCCTCCTCCTCTCCCCTTCTCCAAGCAAACTGCTGCTTCGACCCAAGGCGGGAAATCGAATTGTTCAACTGGAGAAAGAAAGAAAGAAAGAAAGAAAGAAAGAAGGGAAGAAAGGAATCAAACAAAACAAAACAAACCAAACCAAACCACACGACCTTCTTGTGAAGCTCACTCTTGACTCTCACTCTCACTCTCACTCTCTCTCATCCCCCCCCCCCCCCCCCCCCCCAAACTACCTCCTACCCACCTAGAGTGACAAAGAGGATTATACTATACTTCGTTTCTCAACCATATCTACCTACCTACCCATCTTTTTTGTGTGTGTGTGTTTCTCATCACTCGGAAAAAATAGCATGCGAGATTCGGCTCCCGAACACACCAATCTCCCTCCTACTGTCTTCTCCTTGGTCTTCTCTTCCCGGGACCCTCTCCATATCTCTCCCAACCTACTACCTTGACCTATCCTATCTCTCTCTCTCTCAATCCCACCCCGCCATCCACCCTTATCATCCACTCTTCTTACTTACTACGGGCACTTACTTTCTCGCTTCCCGTCGTCGCGCACTTCTCCCGACCGAGACCGACCGTCCGCCCGCCGAGCTGCGCCCACCTAAAACCAAACCAAACCAAACCAAAATCCCTCCAAGCGACAGCGGGAGACCCTTTTTCCTCAAACCACACCTTACTTGTCTCGTCGCCTTGTTCTGCCAAACCACCTTTACTTTCTTCCTTCTTGTTCCTCTTTCCTCCTCCCCTTCCCCTTCCTCCTCTCTTTTCACGATCACGAGGAACGACGATTACGAAGCAAAAAGAAAAAAAAGAAAAAGGACAAGCGAGAGAAGCCCACGATGGCTATCAACGACACCGAGGTCAAGGCCGAAAAGAACACAAGCATGACCAATTCCTCTTCGACGCCCGCCGCTTCTGCTGCCGCCAACAACAACAGCACGGCGCCGGCCACCGAAGACAGTGGTATGAGTCGCACCTCACCTACCTTGAAAGCTTACTTGCTTGCTTGCTTGTCTCCTTTGCTTTGCTTTGCTATGCTATGCTTCTACCTGCTGCCCACGCACACACACACACACATACACACACCCACCACCCTCCAAAAAAAGCTGCCCCTCCTGTTCCCACCCGCGCATATCTTCCCCCCCCCCCCCCCCCCCCCTTCTCGTCCAATTCGCATCCTCATTCCCCGCCGCCGACGATGGTGACGTTGGTTATCAACTACCCATATGCCGGATGCGGGCCTTTTCTCTCGTCTACTCTGCTTTGCCCCCTCGTCTGCTCTCCTCTCCTTCTCTCCCATAAAATGAACTCACGCCGCGGTGCCCTGACCTGGAGGGGAAAAAACTGAGCTGACATGGAATTGCACGCAAATCTAGCTGCTTCCACGATTACCGTCAACACCAAGACGCCTGCCACATTCCCTCCCCAAAGACCGATAAACCCGCCCCCATGTGTGCGCGACTTGTCAACGGTCCTTTGCCCGACTGGAGCACCTGAAACGCCACGAGCGCTCCCACACTAAGGAGAAGCCCTTCGAATGCCCCGAATGCACGAGATGCTTTGCCCGTCGCGATCTGCTGCTGAGGCACCAGCAGAAGCTGCATCAGACCACGACCCCGTCTTCCCGACCCCGCAATCGCCGCGAGAGCGCCAGCGCCGCCGCCCCCGGAGCCCGCGCTCGCAAAAACAGCGTCGCCGGCCCCAATGCCGCCGCCGCCGCAGCAAATGCCGCAGCCGCCTCGATGCGCCCGAGGGCCAACACCATCAGCCACGTCGACGGGAACGCCATGCAGATGATTGCCGCCGCCAACGCTCAGGCTGCCCGGGGCATGCCACCTGGCACACACAGCCGTCACCCCAGCCTCGCGGGACTGCCCGTGCACAACTTGGACTTTGGCGGCATGTCGGCCGCCATGGGCCACCGCGGCATGTCCCACGGCCTGCCCAAGCTCGAGACTCACGCGATCAACCACATGGACTTTAGCGGCCTGCGCACCGCGCCCCCCATGGCCGTCTTCAACCCCGACTTTGACTTTGAGGGCCTGCTGTTCGGCCCCGGTTCAACCATCAACCCCAACGCCCTCCACTATAACGACTCGCCCCAGTCCATGGCCATGGACCAGCCCTCGCCCTTCCTGCACGGGCTCTCCGGCGACCTCTCGACGACGACGCTCGACGACAGCTTCGACTGGCTGACGGGTTTCGAGCACCAAATGTCCTTCCAGGGCGCCGACAACGCCGTCGACGGCTCAAGTCCCTCGGCAATCAGCACCACGAGCCAGAGCGGCATCAGCGATGTCATGGTGGACGGCTCCAATCACCCTGCCCCGCAGGAACGAGTTCAATGTGGCAACCGGCCGTCATGGGTCCTCCCCAGGTCCCCAACCCGTTTGCCATGGATCTAAATGGTTCGGTCTTCCCAGATCTCTTAAACGGAGCCCCCGTCTCACCACAACCTGCTGCGCAGAAAATGAACGATGCCTATTTCTCGACGCCGCCTCCCTCTCTTAGCTCCCTCAGTCCGTCGATGGTTTCCGGACTCAACGCGCAAAACCTCAACCACGCCGCCCTCCACTTTAACAACAATAACAACCACACCAATAACAACAATGCAGGCCCAGAGACGCCCTCGTCCATGAACGGCGGTAACCACGGCGTCTCCCCCGTCTCCACCATCACCGATGCCACCCGAGGCGCCATCGTCGGGGCCCTCTCGCAGTGCTCTCCATTTGGAGGACGGAGGTACTCATTCGCGACCCCGAGCTCGCCGCTGTCGCCGGGCTTTCAGAGCACGGCCAACAGTGTTCCAGACCATGTAAAGAATTTACCTAGCACTCAAGACTTGCAACGATATGTTGGCGCTTACCTTCGTTACTTCCACCCTCATCTGCCGTTTTTGCACATTCCCACTTTGACTTTTGAGATGCCGCCCCCGCTGCCAACCGTCCAAACTCGGTCGCCGGGAGCGGCTGTCTCATCCTTTCCATGTCTGCCATTGGCGCCTTGTACGAAATGGACCACGCCCAATCCCGGGAACTCTTTGAGATGGCCAAGAAAATGATTCAATTGTACCTTGAGGAACGGCGGAAAGCCGACGTGAGAAAGGCGGACTTGCGGAGAACCCCGGCGGCATCCTCGGACCCCGCGTCGTCGTCGTCGTCGTCGTCGTCGTCGTCGTCCCACGGCCGCCAGGAATCGTCATCCTCTGTCCACACCCCGGTCTGGCTCGTGCAAGCCATGCTTCTCAACGTCGTCTACGGCCACAACTGCGGCGACAAGACGGCAAGCGACATCGCCTCGACTCACTGCGCCGCCCTCGTCAGCCTCGCCCAAGCTGCCGACCTCCTCCGCCCCCTTCGCGTCGAGCCCAGCGACGCCCATGACACCCACATGCATGACGATGCCACATGGACCAGTCTCGCGCCCGGCTCTGAGGAGCACGCCGAATGGCTCCGGTGGAAGGCCATGGAGGAGCGCAAACGCACGCTCTACACCGTCTTTGTCCTCTCGAGCCTCCTGGTCGCCGCCTACAACCACACGCCGGCCCTGACCAACTCCGAGATCCTGCTCGACCTGCCTTGCGACGAGGACTTCTTCGCCGCCGAGAGCAGCACCGCCTTTGCTGCCAAGGGCGGAGTCCGCGCCGCGAACCACAACCGCATGACCTTTCACGAAGCCCTGGGCGACCTGCTCCGGTCGAATGAGAAGCAGCAGAAGCAGCAGGCATTTGCGCAGGGTGGTGGCGGCGGCGGCAACCTGAACGAGCTCGCCAAGAGCGATCTCAAGCCGTCGACGTTTGGTTGTCTGATCCTGATCAACGCGCTGCACAACTACATTTGGGAGACACGCCAGCGCCACCACAACAAGGTCTGGACCAACGAGGAAACGGAAAAGATGCATCGGCACATCGAGCCGGCTCTCAAGGCCTGGCAGACCGCCTGGGCAAGCAACCCGAACCACAGCCTCGAGCGGCCGAACCCCTTCGGCCTCGGTCCCCTGTCTGCCGACGCCATCCCACTGCTCGACCTGGCCTACGTGCGGCTCTTTGTGAACCTTGCCCGCTCCAAGGAGAAGTTTTGGCAGCGCGACTGGGACGCCATGGCGGAGGAGCTCTCTCGCGGCCCCGAAGTTGTACAGCACGCGGAGCACTCGCCCGCTTCCAACGCCGAGTCGACGGGCACGGAGAACTCGGACAACTCGGTCTCGACGTCGGTGTTTGCCGAATCTCCGGCGACGCAGTCTTCCTCTCCAGAGTTCTCTTCTGCCAAGTTCCCCTCTCACTCCCAGCCTGCGCAGCAGCAGCAGCAGCAGCAGAGCCAATCCACGTGCCGCAGAGAGAAGCACCTCCGCAAGGCCGCCTTCTACGCCGCGGACTCGCTCGCCATGTCGGACAAGCTGGGCGTCACTTTTGCCGACTTCTCCAGCCGGGAGCTGCCTCTGCAGTCGGCAATGTGCGCTTTCGACTGCGCCCAGGTCCTGGCCGAGTGGGTTGCGACGCTGCAGGACCGAGTGGGTCGGTACCTCGGTATCCTCGGCCAAGACGACGTGGACCTCACCCAGGTCCCGGCCATAATGATGTTGGAAGAGGAAGACGTCAAACTGCTCGGAAAGGTGCAAGAGGTGCTCGCTTCTGCCGAGATGAAGATGAACTTTGAGCTCGTCCAAGGCAACGTTGCCGGCATGGACACGAGAATGCACATGGATGACCACGCGGGCTATGCGGCCAAGATCCTCCGGGTCACGGCTTATATGCTTGACAAAGCCGCCGTGTGGCCAGGTCAGTACTCACTCCAGATGCAAGACCCAATGATTGCCCCCTTTTCTTTGCTAACCTTTTTCTTCTTCTTGCAGTCACTCACCTGATGGCGCGATGCCTCGAGACACACGCCACTCATATGCGAGTCAGAGCCGAGAAGTCGGTTGTTTCCCACGAATGAGCTGGGTCACGGACGAGCACCAGTAAACGACGGCCGCGTCAATGAAGAGAGAGAATGGGAAACAGCAAAATGGAAACGCATTCAGGTGGCAAGCAGGAGGCCGGGCAACCAAAATACAAAAAAAGAAGAACGAAAAGAAAAGTCGCGCGACAAATGGAAGCACCAAGCGAAAATACCCTTCCCTACGCTACATGATGGGGAAATGCCAAAAGTTTTTCAAAAATGACGTTACGATATGTTTTCAGCAAGGAAACATGACTTATATTATTCGACGGACGGTATCGACCCGGTATCGTCATTATTTACGTTGTCGTCGCCGAGGAACTGGAATGACGAAGCAGGACTTTTTGGCGGCGACTCTCACAGTGTACATCATCAGTACGTACGTACGCCTCGACGCTGGCAACCTTTTCAGAAAGCGTCAACCATTTCACGGACATGATGGGACGATCCAGCATGAGGCAAGCTTTCCTTGGTTACCGTCCTTGGGAAAGGGCGGTGGGGAGTTTTTTTCTTCTTTCTTTTCCTTCTCTTCTTTCGAATTTACCTCGGATGAGATGATTGTGAGCAATGGCGTTTTACTTCTTCTTCTTTACGCTTCTTATGCGAGCGGTACGTGCTCGCGGCTGCTGGGTCTGGCTGCTCTCGGCTCAAATGGGCCGAGAAGGGTGTCGCTCAGTGCGCTTTGGAACCTTCTCGACGACTCTGCCGCCGTCATCGAGGTCGCCCGGTGTGTGGGTGTTTCCTCTGGGACAAAGGGTCGTGGTTGGACGGTATTCCATCTTGACCTTTCCAACACACCTCCCAAGGGGGGGCAGGAGGGACAGGTTGATCTTTGCTTTGGGCAAGTGTAGCAAAAGTGTTGGATGGTATCGGACGAGAAAGCATGGCGAAGGCGACAAAGGGCGGCCCAATGTGTTGTTTCTGCGCAGGGAGCGCGGCATCTCGACGGGGTTGTTTGAGATTGCTGGCTCGAGGTGGTTTGGCCAGTTTTGTCGAGTTGGGTCTTGTTCCGGGAGGGGGGCCCAGGACCATCTACCGGCAGAGAGGGACTTGAGCGGGAGCCCATGGGTGTAGCTACAAAAAGAAGGAAATCAGACAGACATGGCATGACATGACGGTAGCTTACGAGACGAGACGAGTGTGAGTGTCTAATGGTGATGGTGATGGTGGTGACGGACCTGTCAGGTGCAGGTAATAGGTGGATGGATACCTGGGTACCTGTTGGGTACGTAGGTAGGTAGGTAGGTAGGTAGCTTCAATGACCCGGTCGAGGTACGTACCGCCGCCATGCTTTTGTGCCTTTTGTATCGGACACCCCCACCCCACCTGCCCGCCTACCGTCCCTGCCGCCTGCCGCCCGCTGTCCGTCACGTCTTCTCCACTTATCAAAAATAGACACACACCCACGCCACACCCCGCAGCTTCCCGCCCAAGCTGGTCCGGTCCGGACTTCCCTTCTCGAGCTGTAAGCTGCTGCCTGCTCCTGCTGCCCCTGCTGCTTTCCATGTTCGTCCTCTCGACCACTTCCTTCCTCCTCCTGCATCTCGTCTCTTCGTGGCCTCTTTTTATTTTTTATTTTTTATTTTTACTTTCCCTTTGATCCAAACCGCCTCCTTCACGACGGCTTGAACTAGCTCTCTTCCGCAATCTCGAAACAGAACCCGAAGAAAATAATCGCCGGTCTCTCTCTCTCTCTCTCCGCCCTCGCTTGACCGGTTGCCGCCCAAGATAGCTCATATACACGCCGCCCGGTACCGCCGACACCGACAGCACTTGACCTCCCTCCCTCGCGACCAAGCATTTCGGAGACGCACAACGGCGTGGCCATGTCCTCCCAGCCGAACCCCCTCCGCGGCATGCAGGCGTCGACCGTCCTGGCCAACACGGCCCTCGCCGGCCTGAACCTGGGCCTGTCCGTCTTCGTCGTACCGCGCCTGCTCGAGTCGCCGACGCCGCTGATGCTGCGCCAGTGGTCGGCCATGTTCGCGCGGACGAGCCGCGTCTTCCCGCTGCCGACGCTCGCGTGCGCCCTGAGCTACTGGTACATGGCCTACTGTCACCACTCCGCCGCGGGGGGCGGCAGGTCGTCGTCGTCGTCGTCGTCGTCGAGGCTTCTGGCGGTCGCGGGGGCCCTCTGCTTCGCCATCATGCCGTGGACGAGGTTCCTCATGGTCGACATCAACAGGGAGCTCAAGAGGAGGGCCGAGGGGGCGAGGGAGATGGGCGTCGCGGCCGTCGGGATGACGCGCGAGGAGCAGGAGGGCGCGAGGTCGCTGGTCGACCGGTGGGGGCTGTATAACCTGGGGAGGAGCGTCGCCCTCGGCCTCGCCGGCGCCGTGGGCATGTATACCGTTGTCTCGTGATTCTCGGGCTTTGTCTACGCATGGCGGGCAATGTCGCGCCGTCTGTGGATGTGTCACGCCGTCTCTGTATATACAGACCGAATGCCAAGTTTGGCTTTCAAACCGTCAACTCATGGGTATCGTCATCACAGCTATTCTACTAATATTACAATCAGATTACTTGTCCACCCGTCACTCGTTACTCCTTGTCGTCTTTTTGTTTTCTTTTCTTGTTTCGACCGTACACGTCACGAGGTCGCTCGCAGGCTTCCCGTCGTCACGTCGGCGTCGACGGCCTTGACGGGCATGGTGCGGTTGAAGAGCTTGTGGCCGATCAGCAGGACGATGAACAGGATGACGCTGACGTAGGCGGTGAAAAAGTCGCTGGTGCTCCAATCGATGAAGGCGGCGAAGCCGTTTGTCAGGATGATGAGGACGTTGAAGAAGAGGCCGTACCACGACAGGTAGGGCTGCAGGGGCGCGGTGTAGGGCAGGGAGCTCCGCGGGATGTTCTGGGCGTCGAGGGCGTCCATGAAGCGGATGTGGCAGAGGTTGATGCAGGCCCAGCTGATGAAGCCGGCGACGGCCGTGACGTTGAGGAACCAGTCAAAGACGACGCCGCCGTTGGCCGACAGGTTCATGTAGGCCAGCAGGCCGACGGCCGAGGTGGTGGCGACGGCCATGTAGGGGGTGCCGAACTTGTTCGTCCAGGTCATGAACTGGGGGGCGCACCTCTCGTTGGCGAGGGAGACGAGGATGCGGGAGCCCGAGTAGACGTTTGAGTTGGCGGCGGAGAGGACGGCGGTCAGGAGGACGGCGTTGATGATGTCGGGCAGGACCTTGACGCCGGCCAGCTTGGCGGCGATGACGAGGGGCGAGGCCGAGGCGTCCTGGGAGTCGAGCATGAGGGAGGGGTCGTCGGAGGGGACGATGATGCCGATGAAGAAGATGGTGGAGACGAAGAGGCCAAAGATGCCCCAAAAGGTCCAACGGACGGCGCTGGGCACGCTCTTCTCGGGGTCCTTGATCTCGCCGGCGCCGATGCCGACGAGCTCGGCGCCCTGGTAGCTGAAGCCGGCGGTGATGAGGACGGACCAGAAGCCGACGAACTTGCCGGCGGAGCCCTCGACGATGGAGGCGTTGAAGGCGCCCGGGTGGAGCCAGTAGTCGAAGCCGAGGTAGCCCTGCTGGCCGACGCCGGCGTTGACGCAGATGGCGAAGACGATGAAGCCGGCGATGGTGACGACCTTGATGCTGGCGAACCACATCTCGAGCTCGCCAAAGATGTGGATGGGCATGAAGTTGAGGGCGGTGAAGAGGGCCCAGAAGACGGAGATGAAGATTGCGATGCTGAGGTCGCTGTTCCAGTACTGGATGATGAGGCCGGCGGCGGTGAGCTCGAGGGCGAAGGTGATGGCCCAGCAGAACCAGTAGAGCCAGCCCATGGCGAAGCCGAGGGTGGGGTCGATGAAGCGGGAGGCGTAGGTGGTGAAGGCGCCGGGGACGGGGATGTAGGTGGCCATTTCGCAGAGGGCCGTCATGACGGAGAAGAGGATGGAGCCGACGAAGACGAAGGCGATGAGGCAGCCGACGGGGCCCGAGGTCGCGATGGCCTTGCCGCTGCCGAGGAACAGGCCGGTGCCGATGGTGCCGCCTGCGGTTGGTTTGTTTGTCAGAGGGGGAGGGGGGAGGGGGATCAAGTCACTCTGGACATCAAGTCAGGTCAGACGTACCGATGGCGAGGAACTGCAGGTGACGGCTGTGGAGGGTGCGGTGAAGGCCGCCGGTCTCGCCGGTCTCGAGGTCGGTCTTGGAGCCGTTGCTGGGCGTGACCTCGCCCTCGCTCGACTGGGGCTCCTTTTCCTTGGAGCCGAACATGATGGGGGGGCGGTTCACGGGGAGTTCACGGGGTATGATGGGCGGCCCTTGCTCTGGTTCGCTCCTCGGAGGAAATAAATCACCACGCAAAGGCGAAGCAAGGACGAAGGCGATGGGGGAGAGACGAGGGAGGACAGGAGGGAGAAGGGGGGGGGGGAGGGACCCGGACGAAAGGAAAAGCCCGTAGGATGGTTAAATAGAACCGGGCCCTTTTTTTTCGAGAGTGAGAGAAGGCAGACTGAGGCAAGGGGTTCCACTCCACGTCGACTCACATCGCGAGCGAGCCGAGGACGGGTTGTGTGGCCACCGGGGGGGGGAGAAAATCTCGAGCAGTGGGGGACGAAGCACACAAAGTACGTCGTACATACACAAACCACTGGCGCAGGCACACACGCGAGAGCGCGCGGGACGATGGCCCGCGGCTCGATACCCCCCCCCCCTTTGCGGGTTGGCCGGTTGGAGACCGCGATGCCCTCCCTCCCGTCTTGTCCTCACTTACGGTCCATCGATGCCCCCTTCCCGCCCCCCCCCCCCCCCTTTCCCTGGCCTGGTGTACAAAGACATGCAAGTTGATGTGTGTTTGCGGCGGCGACCCTTTCTCGGGGGTCGCCTGGCGGACGCGGGTACCGGCGGCGTTTTGGTGCCAGGTGGGGGGGGGGGGGGCTTGATGGACGCGGCTCTTTTCACTTTTCGGTCTTGTCCAGGGGGGCCAGGTTTTTTGGGGGCGGGAAAATGCAATGCGAAGCGTGGGGATCGACACGGGGGCCCTTTTTTTTTTCTTCCTAATTTTTTATTAATCTTCTTTTTTGTCTGAAGCTTGATGCAACGGCGTGGCGTGGCGAAGGGCAGGGGACGAGTGTGTCAAGGTTGCACGCTGCACGTTTGCATGGGCGATTGGCGATGCTTGTTTTCGCGCTGCTTCACATTTGGGGGGGGGGGGGGGGGTTTCGCTCACATGGAGGAGAATAACGATGATGAAGGATGGAGATGGAATGAAATAAGAAAATAAAATAAAAAAAGCCTCCCACGCACCGGCCGCGCCACCCGGTTCTCACCGAGCTTGGCCCGAGCCGGAGCAGACAATCTCGAACTCTGGTCCCTCTCTCCCTCTCTCTCTCTCTCCCTTTTCTTCTTCTTGTTTTTACAACATGCGATACACAACTTACCTACCGGTCAACCCTGCCGCCGCCTTTGGTGAGGGCGCAAGCAAAGCACGCCCACCACATGCAAGCATCCCTGTGGACGGGCTGGGCCTGGGCGGAATGTTACGTAGACGTTTTTCCCCAAGCAAAGCTTTTTTTCTTGTCTTTTTTTTTTCTCCGTCCAGCCGGGAAGCTTGTTCGTCGTCGTCTGCTTGGCGTGATCCTGCGGCCCCTCGGCCATGCATTCATTTCGTACTCGATTCACACCCCCTAACTCGGCCGACGGACACCCCCGGCAACATGACCTCTCTGGGCATTTCTTTTCTTGCAATCCTGTCCCGTACTGTTTGGCCTCTTCTTTTCTTGTCTTGTCTTGTCTTGGTTCGTCACTCAGCCCTACGGCCGGGGGGGGGGGGGGTTCCTTGGGCCGTGAAAAACCACGACAAACCGTCCGGACCGCGCTGAGCCGGGCGGCCGCGAGAGTGGCCCGGCCCTGTTTGGATGTTTCCCTCCAACGCCTCCCCCTTTGTCTCTCTCTTCGGGAGTCCGCGTCGGGCGACACCCGCTCTCTTTTCCAAGTCTGGCGATGGGCGCGGCCGGATTCCCTGGCGAGATGGTGTTTTTATTTGCCCCGAGCTCTCCCCTCCCCCCCATCCATTCCAAGGCGTGAAAATTCTTGGGCCGCCCCCGGTTTCCATTACGTCTTATTGTGGAAACTATTGCAGATTTTTCTTCTTCTCCATTCTCCCCCCCCCCATCTTGCTCACACACTCCCTATGTGCCTATGTTACTCCGTACCCAGCTGTTCTGTATCCCAAAGACCGGGGGCGGCCCGTGGAGGTAGGTGTTGCGGGATGGGGGGGAGGGGGCGGCAGCACCATGCCGTTCCTCTTTGTCTTTCCCGTGTGTCACACAGGCCGCCGTCGTGGGCAAAGCCCGCCGGATAGGCTTTTCTGTCGGCCGCATTCTGGGGGGGAGGGGGATGGATTCGGACTGCTTGCCCCCCCCCCTCGTCTCCATGCCGCCACGCTCCCGCAGAGCCCGCCATGGTTGACGCTCTGCGCCGGGGCATGTCGTCGCTCCGTCGTGATTGGATCGTCTCCCCCCTTTTTTTTTGTTTTCTTTCTTCGGGTACCTATGCCTGCGAGACGTTGATCCTGCAAGGTATCATCACTCGCTGCCTGCCGGCCAGGGTGTGTGCCGGCGTCCCGTCCAAATGCTCGGAGATGAACGCTGTCGGTGCCGGTTCCGCGTTGGCAAACGGTTTTTTTTTTTTTTGCTTTTTTTTTTTTGCTTTTTGTACTCGTCTTGATTTTCCCTTCGTCCCCCGTTCCCTGTCGCCCCGCCTTCGCATCCCGCGTAATCGGCCTGTTGCGACCCGTGGCGAACTCCGTTACACGAGATCCGCCCCCCCCCGTCCCTCGGTTCTTGGCCCGCGGTTGTTCACGGCTTGGCGGCCGTCTCGTCGCCCTCCTGCCCGGGCTTCCTCACGCTGGTAGCCTGGCCGCGCCGTTTACCGCGTGCGTCTGCGTGCGACGTTCTCCAGAGCCGGTTGTGCTGTTCCATTACACCCCCCCCCCCCCAAAGCGCGCGGTCGAGGCCCAGCTGCAGCAACCATGGCACAACAGACGAGCAAGCCCGCGCGAGAGGTGCAAGACGTCGCGACATGACCCGCGTCTGATGGGCTCGCAGACAGCCGCGCGGATGGGCCGCGTCACGCTTTGTGCGCGCCCGTCTTCCCGCATGCGTCGGTTGCCGTGCTCGGGGCGTCGCCGCGGCCGCCGATCAAGCACCGTCGGACGCCGGGGTGATTAGCTCGTCCCCTCGGTCTCGTCGTCGTCGTCTTCGGGTTCTCGCGGCGTGGTGAAGCAGCCCCCGACGGCCCCATCGGAACGGCGCCCCTCGTCGCGATATCGAGGAGCACTACATATCGCCCCGGCTCGACGACGGGGCCGGGCGGGCACAGGGGACGCGATCAAAAAGGGTGTTTTGGCCCCGCCGTGCTGGACGAAGCTGGCCGACGTCGGCCCGGCGAGGCTGCAGGACATGGCCAGGGACTCGGTCGCCGCGGCGGTCCTCTCCCACCCCTGCCCGTGGACCTCGGCCCGGACCTCTGCGGGGCCGTCAACGACGACCTGCACTCCAGGATCGCCACCCACCGGGACCGGTACGCCGCCTTTTCCCTCCTGCTGCCACTGGCGCCGCCGAGGACCTCGCCGTCCCGGCCTACCTGCACCCGGCGTACCCGCCCGCGGAGGAGTCGAGGGTCAACTTCGACGGCGACGGCCCTCGGCGCCTGGGCGTGGGGGTGGCACTCGCGCACCGGCCTGCACCTCCTCCGCCTCTTCGCCGTCGACTACCCCTTCTCCGGCAACGCGGAGGGCAGGGCCTTCATGGACGAGCTGAGGGGCAGCGGGCTCGTCACCGAGGCCGAGTGGGACGGCATCGCCTGGAGGAACGCCAGGGCGCTGTTGAAGCTGGACCCCGAGCCGGGGTCGTGAGGGGGGGCGAAGGCCAAAGGAGAACTTTGTAGCCGAGAGAATTGACTTTTTTTTTTGTTTTGTCGAGAATCGTGTAGACCCCGCCCGACGCGATTAACATACATATCGACACGTTCCTCGGCAGCGGAAAGACGACGCTGGTGTCGGTGTCGCCAGAAGCAACGGCCATCGTACAAGACTCCATCCGCGGTCCCCCAACCCCTCCCGCCGGCCCCGCCGCTCTCCTAACCCTGCGTCTGCCTCTTCTTCTCGTTCTCGGCGGCGAGAGCCTGCGCGGTCGCCGACGCAGAGCCCTTTGGCGGACGACCGCCCAACGCCCGAGACTTTCCGAGCAGCCTTCCATCAGCAAGCCTGTCGCCATGAATGCAGAACAGGGGAGGCCAGGCGCACGGGGGGGGGGGGGGGGCGGGGCTTACCTCTGCGCTCTGAACCGCCGCGGCGTCCTCCATCGTGATGTCCCGCGCGGGCTTGCGCGCGACGTCCCCGGCCGCCGCGATGAAGTTCTGCCGCCTGTCGCGCGCGCTCTGAGCCGTGGCCGCCGTGCCGCCCTTGATGGGCCGAAGCCGGTCACGTCGGTCTCGGCGGCCGCGAGGGCCGACGCCTCGGCCTGGGTCACGGGCTCGCCGGCCGCGGCCTGCTCGCGGATCTTGTTCTTTCCGGGCAGCTGGGGTTCCATCTCCGGCTGCGCGTTTGTAACGGTGGGAGGAGGTCTGAGAAATCGAAGGCGGTCTTTCTTGGAAGGGGGGAGGGTCCTCGAGGATGTTCGACTTTGGTCCGCTGACGCTTCTTTTAGTCTGCTGCTCTCCGGCTTCCGTCCTCGCGGCCGGGGTTGAAGTCGTTGCTTTTATGGGCTTGGTCGCGGCGGGTGATATCATTCTGATGGTGTGCACATACGGTCGCCTCCGACTGACGTTGCGGTGGGTCAGGGACCGCCCTGCGAGACGGGGTCGATCTCGATCACCACCGGGGCCCATGGACATTTCATTCCATACAATATAAGCATATTCTTTGAGCATGGATGTCGGCGTTGGACGGCAGAGACCGCCATCTGTGGCCTTCACTTAATCAGCCAAGGGTTGTCGGCGGCGCTGACGTCCTATAGATCCCTCCTACTAGTGAAATAGCCTCTTGATCTAGATCTCTAGCCATAGTAGGGTAGTAGCCAAACACTCGTATTACTATAATACGACGAGGATTTCATACTCTGCTACTAAACCAACCCTACAAGGCTGATGCTCTTGACCCGGCCTTTAATATACGTGTATCATATTCTCTAGTAGGTTCTATACCTAGAGTTACTCCTAATGTCTGACGAGTGATCTTGAGTAACCCAGCAGAATAAAGTATTTAATTGAGATTAAACAAATGGTTTGTAACCTTGTCTCTGTACAAATGACTTATTAAATAGGAGTAGTTCCTCATTCTTCGTACTCCTTCTATCCCTTACGCCTAATAGTTACAGATCCCACTTCATGCACATACCAGTGTTCGGATCCGGAACCTTCTTAGGCCCTTGATACAGACAACGTTCTTCTTACCGGTGCACGTAGCACCCTTGAAATCCTCCCACGGCACAAAGGTTGTCGTTGACTTTGGCTTGTTGTTGTTCCACCCACGCCATATCCATAACCAGCCACGGTATAACTGACGGCCCGCGGGCAGGCGGCAGGGTCGCCGTCCGTGACCAGCCAGGGACTCCCGTCCCCCAGCCCGTACAATCCGGACCCACGGAGAGGATCACGCCGCCGGTGGCCACGACGAGTGCATCATTTGGGTCGGTCGCGCAGACAGTCGTGTCACAGGCTTCCTGGAGGCAGTCGTAGCTACCCTGGTCGTCGCGATAGGTATCTCTCGGGAGAGTTCCAGGTTGTTGGCGGGGATAGCCGTGCAAAGGCGGCAAAGAGCCAGCCAGGTCCACAGGAGACTGAGAGTTTTTTTTGTTTTTTTAGTCTGGTTAATCGGCGCCGTGCTACGGGTCCGGATTCGACACGACTTACGAGGTTGCGGGACAACGCATAGCTGTTGATTTCAAGTCGGGAAGAACAACCACAAGTGTTTGACACTCGGAGGCTCTGCTTTGCTTCTTTGAAGAACAGGTCATGCGGGGGGGACGGGACCCGGCACCACACGGATTGAAACAGCCATTATAAGTCTAGGCGTCTGACGAGGTCAAGTTGCTGCCGCCATGTGTGCCGAAAATCTTTTTCTTCGTGCCCCGTACCGAAACTGCGGGCTGTTCTGATGTACTGTTTTCTTTACCTCGCCTGGACTTATTAGGCTTTACTGGGGTTCCTATGTCAATAGCGGACTGCAGCCAATCCACAATTGACGGGTTATAGCTCAGGAATCCCGGTATATTATAGGCCACGCTAGGTCTCTGGATTGGTCGTTCCTTGCAACTCCATTTGTTCCGAGAAAAATTGCTCGGGACAGGCTTTTATTTATTCTAACGTAGCCAAAAGCCCGACTGCCTCCGCTGAGGCCGATTGCCGTTGCCGGCGTTCTATATGATGGCGTGGTGAATCGACCTAGAAAACCACACAAAGGCTACTCTCCCTAGGATCTCCAAGGAACCGTACCGTTACGAAGTTACTTGGCCTCTTAGGCACGTCTCCAGATTAATGCGACTGAGATGTAAAAGTACTTGCTTTAACCGGACATTCAGCAGTCCCGGCAGATTGCGGTGCCTGCCGAGTACATTACAGACTGTTGGCAGATTAAACACCGGTCCGTTGTTCTAGTCGACAATGATACAGTATTGTAATTTGTACCTAGCCGTAATAGTATACTCCACTATAGCCATTGGCTGACATCCTTGGGAAGAAAACGTAAGGAACGCTCTGTTGGATCAGATAAGATGAGATTGATTTGACAAGAGGATCGACAAACCTATAGTCAGAAGAGGCGCTGTGGCGGGAGAAAGCTCGCTAGAACACCGCGTTAATATATTCTTGTCTGCGGGGGTTATGTGGATTAGATACTACGTTACCTAGTAAGACTGATAACCTTGATGGCCATTTCATAAGCCGGCTTTGCTGGAGACATTAAGTTTCGAGTCACACCAAGCAGAACATTACGTAGTAAGATTATATCGGAACTCGCCTTACTGTGGGTTGGTAAGGGTGGCGACGGGTGCGGTACATACAGGGTGCCAAACTTTTAAACAGTCACTCTACTTATACTCTACTACTTCAGCAACCTTGATGGCCATTTCACCAGCCGACTTTACGGCCGACGTCAACTTTTAAGTTACATTGAGAAGAACACTCCGCTGTCGGATCCAGGATTCGCCTCATCGTGCGGGTCTTCAGAGGCAACAAGCTGTGGTTTTTCGGCCTCCTCCTCGTTTACTCTCGGTGTCGCCGGTCTGCAATCCTCTAGCGTCCCGAGTTAATGTTGGGTGCTTAGACGACCGCACTGTCTCCTCTCCCTTGCCGTGCTGGGTTGAGTTGATTATTGCAAGAGCAGGCTTGTCGCTTATCGCGTGGTAACGAGTAAGCCAATCTATAGCGACAATAAAAAAGACGTTATAGATTTGTTCCCGACGCAGAGTTTTATTTGTTTTGGTACAAGGATGTCACCCCGCAAAAGAGCCATCGCAGAAAGAGACGGGCTATAAGGCTCGTTTACCTCACCAACTGCAGGCCTGGCCTTCGACTGGTTATGTCCGGTAGCCTGCCGAGCACCTCTTGTGTTTTCGAAACCCCAATCAGCCATGTTTGTTTTTCGCGCGGCCGCTCTGCTGTCCCTGGCGGCATCGTCCGCCGCAGCCGTGAACTGGCGAAATGCGACATGCACTGGCGCCGTCACTGACGCCAAGGCACTGCCCAACCTGCGATGGGAGGCGGCCGGTGCCTCTGCGGCCCTCAGTGACATGATGGCCTCGTGGAGGAACTACAGCACGGGGCCGAACGAGGTCAAGTTCGAGTTCAGCCAGTATGCCTCATGGTACTTTGGTGGCCCCGAGATGTGGCGGTGCACGCAGCTTCTCGACGTGCCCTGCTCAACGTCGGTGGCCTGCGAAGACACAAAATACCCGGCCGGGCATCTCATCTTGAACTCCTTCTCCAAGCTTCACCAGGTCCGTTTCATCTCCCTTCCTGCGCGCGAGAGAGCCCATGTCCCGCCGTCCCCCCTGTTCACCGTTTTGCTCAATGTCGCTCGCTGCTTTGCGACGGACAAGCTTACTAAAGACGTGTTTTGCAGTTTCACTATCGGTACTGGGAGGCTCTCAACCAGGCGCAGATGGATATCCAGGCGGACATGCCCTTGTTTGCTGAAAAGTTTTCTGTTCCGCTGCCTGATAGCCCAACCCAGCTACAGCTCCAGCGAGTCATGCTGAACGTATTGTACGCAGTTGTCGGCATCGCGCAAGCCTACGCCAACAACTTTTGTAAGCCTCCCCTGCCATCGTCGGCCAGACCCTCCCCCTCTGGCAGCCAGACTGTACGAGTACCTAACGCCTCTCAAAAGTCATCTATTCCGCAGCCATGAATGGATTCTTGGGTCTCTCTCAGACCTTCAGGTCTCAGTTGACCACCACGAGCAGTTATACCATCTTCACGAGCTGGGCTATTGGCAAGGACTATATGCTGCCGTAAGGAACTGTCTCCCCCGCCGTGTATGTAAAATGGCATTGGCCATGCGATGCTGACGAATTCCGTTTCCCAGGAGCAATTCGCCATCGCCAGCCTACGGCAAACTGTCGGCCGTCATGGGCTCCGTGTTTGAGCAGTGGAAAGACACCGAGGTGGCCTTCCTGAAACACATCTTCAGCGTCAACGACACCGACACGGTGGCGTTCTTGACGGCGACGCTGGACAACGGCTTGATGAGTGCCACGCCGGACGACATTGATTTCAGGGAAATGGCAAAGGTGCTGAAGAAGGTTTTCTACTCGCAGCTCATGGTCACCGCGTGGCAAACGGTCGCGGCGGCCCGGCAGCCATTCATATTGTACGTCGCCCCGCCCGCGGTTGGGAAGTCTTGGAACGCGAGCCCCCTCCCCCCCGGCTAACCGTCTGCTCGACAGGAAAACGAACCTCCCATGCGACATGAAGAAGGGCGAGAGGAACAGCGCGCTGTGGCCCTTCATCCCGGACGAGGACCACGAGAGAGCGGCAGCCTGCTACAACGGGGCCCTCTTCTACCTCTTGGACGTCAGAAGCGAAGGCGTCCAGCTGAACGTCGGAAGCCCCTCCATCAGACCCAGCGAGAACTTCCCCTTCTCGGCGCTGTACGGCACGGAGACCATGGACGGCCAAATGTGGGGCGGGGTGACCAAGGAGGACCTCGTCGAGGCCGTCTACGGCGGCTGGGTGCAGGGCGGCCGGATGAACAACAACTTCAACCTGAGCTACACCAACGTCAGCCCGTCGGAGGACTCCCCCCTCTGGTTTGGTAAAGGAATCAGGACGCCGGGCTTCGTCAAGATGCCCTTGTGCCAGAGCCTCTACACCATTGTCGGGAACATTGCGTACGGCCGGCCCGGCTCGAACCCGTCATGGCCATGTGCAGCCCTGCCGGTGCTCAAGCCGAACAAGGACTCATAGATGGGTCTCCAAAAGAGGGTCTCCAAAAGACCCGCGGACGATTTACGTAGGACACGAGTACAAAATGGAGTAATGTATATTTTGGGACGCAGTTTTCAACTCGTCAGCCTCGGCGTTTCGGCCAGGGACTTGGCGAATATGTTGAACGCCACGACGAAATGGAGGGCTGTTTTAGACGCCCGGCAGGTGTGTGTCGGCTTGCTTTTGACGTGTAACCCCGAGCGATGGACGCCACGTTCTGTTCTGCAAGGTTCACAGAGCGGTATCAGTTACGACATCATGCTGGAATTCCCAAGCCCTTGAAAAGGCACGTCATCGAGTGTTAATCGCCATCGAGACCTTGGCTTCGCTTACAGTCAAAACCACGGATATGGCCTGTGATCCGGGCCCAAGGTCCTGCCGTATCTACGGCACTGTTTCAATCAATACGCTCAAGCCGTTGCCTGCACAAAGATTGACCGCACGAAAGAAAAAACCCACCATTGCCTGTCATTGGAGCCTCTTGCGTGATCCGGATCAAAGAGATGCCGTCCCTCAAGGGTAGCGTCTTCTCTACCTTCTCAGTTTCGCCGATTCCCACGTTGCAAACATGTTAGACGGCGGATGCTATTACCATTTACGCCTTTACTTAATTGGCCGATAGCCGTCGGCTGCACCAACGTCCTCTGGGTACCGCTTCCTGGTGTTGTAGCCTCTTGACCCGGATCTCTGGCCCCGGAGAGGTGGTAACTGAACGCCGTGCTGGTCACGGAATCTCATCAAGGGTTGCAGACTGTGGTGGAAAGAATACAAGCTGTAAGCACCCCAATAGGTGCTTAGGGTTACTTATATTTCCGAGGCAGTATACAGATAATTGTAATCTCTAATAAGAAGCACGTTGTTCGTCGCCGAACCCCCTCCAGGCCCTGCCGATGCTCCGACCCGGAGTGTTTGGTTAAAGTAAAAAAAAAAAAGCAAAAGCAGAAAAGAACCAATGCGGTCTCCGCCCCCGTTGCAAGTTCCGAAGCCCTCGCTGTCCCGGCCGTGGCCACAAAGCGGCCTTGAAGGATTCAAGAGTGCTCCTCGTGGCGCCGGGGGCCACCCCTGCCTTCATAGTCCCCCCCCTCGTGGCCATAATCACCCCCCTTGTAGCCGTCCTCCCCTCCCCGTCTCCCTTTGTCGTAGCCGTCGCGGCCGCCGCCGTCATGGCCGCGCCCGTCGCCGCGCCCGCGCTTGCCGAGGTCTTTGTCGTTCTTGCCGTCCGCCTTGCCCGCTCCGTTTTGGACGGCGCGGTCGTCGCCGCGGTCGTAGCCGCCGTAGCCGTAGCCGCCGCCGTCGCCGCGGCCTCTGCCGCGGCCTCTGCCCCGGCGTCCGTAATCGTAGTCGTCGTAGTCGTAGTACTCGCAGTTCCGGTAGCCGCCTTTGTCGCGCTTGCACCGGTAATGGTCCTGCTTGATCCCGATCTCCTTGCCGCGCGTCGTCAAAAGAACGTTGTCTGCGTCGGCCTGTTGCAAGCATTGCACTTGTCAGCAACCAACTCAAGGGAGCAAAACATTTGGGGGGCTGCGAAATTCCGGGTCTTGCTCACAGCTGTTCCGGGAGTGCGCTGTACAGAGGTCAGTTGGAATCTCAACGTTGGAAAAGATTGGAGAGGATCCAAACCTTTGCAATGCCCAGGGCATCCGAGGCAGGATCACGGGGCTCGTTCATTGGGACAGCTACAGCGGCCATGGCATAGAACGCCATGCCGACAGTGGCCGCTTGGCAGAATGATGGGATATACATGTTTTTGGGTTTGAAAGGGGAACAATGAGTAGAAGCGTAAGATGAAGTGGTTGTTGGACCAAAGTTGAACTGGATGATTGAATCACTTCACTGGTTTGGATGTGATGAAGAAGGAGATAGACAAATGAAGCGTAGAGGTATGAGCTTGGTACTTATAGGCGGTCTTCCACGCTTTCAAACCGTAGTGACCTCAAGAAGGTGCATTCTTATCATCGCATAAACGGTTGAGTAATGCCCAACTTGACTCATTTCTAAAAGAATCCGGATTGCCTGCCTGGCATCATCACTCAGTTCACATCATCCGTCAACCCGAAGGGCAGTGATTTCAGCCACACCCGCCGAGCATGGTACCGACTGTTGATTGATCGGTATGAAGGAAAACCCATGTGTAAGCCTACAGGCCATAAGAGTATGCCTTGTGGTAAACATAGAAGCAAGGTTGTATTAAAGCGTGGCAAAGCAGCTGACTTGGCTTCCACCGTCTGATATTTCCGAGAATATGTCAAGGCAAAGATATGCAAACGTAATTCCTACACTTACCAAAGACACAGGTTGATCTCGGCATGAAATTCGTGACTTGATAGCCATTCAATTGAACCGAGTAAAGAAACACGAGAGCCACTGTGTCTACGGAGGTGCCTTTGGTAGTTTCACCGGAAGCACTGGATGTAGCAGAGACTATTCGATGAAAGCGGCAGATAGCACCGTAAACATGATTGTCGCTTCCTGGAGAATTTTGAACAGCTATTGTCTCTACTCGAGAAGCTGTCACGGCTTATGATACAGTCAGCGCCAGCGCCTTTACCTTTTACTTTGGTCGAGTCTTCATCGAAACCGGCGAGTCCGGCCCTTGTTACAGTTTCGGCAGCAGCATTCTTTGTCAACAATGCCCCATAAGCCAGCACATCACTTCTGCCTGTCCCATATTCTTTCGGTCGCCGGGGCTTGGTAAAGTCTGCTCCCTCTCGGTGCAGATCACGGCTCGGGGGAGCGATTAACTCCTCGGCGAACGGGACGACAAGCCTGGAAAACCCTATTCGGGAGGGGGAGGGGCAGGTCAGGCCGGCGCGGTCTGCTTTGAATTCCAACACCCCGAGTGCCTCCCCCGTCATTGTTTCGATGGTCTCTTTACTAAGCCACGACGTTGATTAGTAAAGGTGTAAGCGTCGCCACCAGGAAGCGCAGGTGTTGGGATTTCGGCGTTACTTTGGCCTGCATCAAAGGCTTGAGCCTATGTCTCCGGCCAAGCTGCGTCGAGGTATGCTGTTGGAAGATGAACTTTGACGAGGACCTGCAAATTTATGTACTCTCCGAGGCTCCAACCAGCTTCGGCCTTTCACATCTGGACCTCCAAGTGCAAAGCCTTGATTTAGACGTGCAAAGAGGGTATCGTGAAACAGCGAGAATGCGAGATGGGGTTTCCAATAAACCTCATGGTCACAATGATGCACGCTAATTTGACGATGATTCATTGAGTAACCCAGCGCATAGCTAATTGACCAGCCGGAGCTCATAGAGATATCTCTATACATTTGTCAGAGTATTTCTCAGCTTCAAGGTTCATGAAGTTTCCGAGTGCCGGATTAGCTCAGCGCTCAAGTTGACCCTAACGGATTCACACGTGAGCCGGCTACGCGCCATCGGGCGAAACCTTCGCTTGCTGAGCCCCGGGTGCTGTCACGAGACACAAACACTCAGGGTAGATCCGCCTTGTCCCCGGAATGGTCTTTTTTACGCCTATGAACGGCCCATCAGCACGGGTAGTCCTTAGATCCGGTGCCCGAACACACTGCCCCCCCCGCACGACAGAGTATCCATCAAAGACGGGCCAAACGCTTTCAGCTGGAGGCTATGCCGTCGGCTTGAGTATAAATAGAATGTTTTTGGGGGTTTAAAGTTCGTCAGACGAGATGGCGTGGCCGTCGCTCGAACCTGCCAACGACTTTCTCATGCCTGGCAGAGCCAGCAGATGGCATTTCCGGGACGTTTGTAACAGGACTTAACCTTGTGGTACTTAAACTTCGCGGCTGAGGGCTCAGAGGTATAACTTTGGCATTTGATTGCGATGAATATTCAACAATGAGTCAGGGCCTACCTCGTTCGTGCAGCTTCACTTGCGTCTCTACCGACCTTGCGAGTTGGACGTATCCGCCGCTGCTATTATTCATATCCACCGGATACCCCTAGGTCCCGCCGTTGGGAGGTGACACAAGGAGGTCCTACTATGCGTCGGTTATCGCCAGCCTGGCGATCACCCTGGTAACATCTTTGTAGAGTCAGACTGTTTCTTGACCATCATGGAGAAGAAACAAAAGGAGGAAGAAGCCCCCGCACCCCCATCCCGGGACCAAGTTGTTCCAGAAGGCGAGCCGCAGCAGACGCCGTAAGCGTCAAAGCCAGGAGATAGATCAATAGTTACTTGGATTTTCTTATTACGGAAAGGATTCGTCGAGGGATTGAATAAAGTGCCGATCCGACCCCTAGTTGCCGATGATTGATTGGTTGATCGAGGAATTTCACCCACTCGGGCTCCCAATCGTTACCGTACAGCCACGATCAAATCCAGGGCCTTTTTATTGCTGCCTATTCAGTTGGTTTTATAAATACCTTGAGAGTTTATATCCTTGGTATTCGAGAATTTGTGTGATTATTCAATCGGTACTTCAAGTCCCGTCTCATTCTCTTGTCAATATCAAGGCACAGTTAACGCTTGATATATTCGATATGGACACCAAGACGGAGAAGCTCTACGAAGCAGTCGGCCGCGACGCTGATGCGTATCTCGACCATGAACAAGACGTGCCGGCGTATCGAGACCCGACCTTCAATCACATGATGACGGACTCTAGACCGCTAGTGGCCGCGACGACGAGGTTCCCGCCAACATTCAACTGTTACGGCCAGTGGAGATGGAAGCAGCTGTACTACCTTGGGCCGTCCTCGGAAGAAAAATTGTTTACCGTCTCCTTCGACGCCAAACTTTTCTCCAAGAAGCAGTCGCTCTTCCTCCACAGCGGCTTCAGCGAAAAAGGACCGGTCATTGCCGCGGTGAGCAGAAAGACCCTGAGGTCAAATCAACAGGCTACTATGACTTTGCGAGGAAGAGATGGAAAGGGGCAAGAAATCTCCTTGGATAGGCCGGCGGGTGAGGATTGGAAAAAGGCCGAGGTGCGCGCTTTTCGCATCCAAGTGCGCGAGGGGGTCGTGGAGGAGTTCCAGTGGAGGAGTTCGCACGGAGACGAGATCCGGGAACTCGCCCGCTACTCGCACGGGTGGAAGCTGGTGCGGATGGGGACGCCGCAGACCGGCGCGAGATCCTTTGGCTACTCGAGCGACGGCAAAGAGGTCGTCGCCGTCCTGGCACACAGCACGTCGTGGAGCATGACCAAGAGTTACAACTTTGCCTTCTTGGGCACCGGGCTGACGGGGACGCTCGGCGAGGACTGGGAGACGGCGGCCGTGGTTTCCGGGTTCTCTCTATGGCATCTTGCGGTCACTGGAGAGTGCGCAGCAGGCGCAGCGTCAGGCGCAGCCACTGCGGCCGTTGCCTGCTGAAGGTGCACAGGCTACTTGTGTCATGTCCACGATAGTCTGACTGGCGGCTCGTCTGTTTCATAAAATTACAAGATCAGCGTTGAAGACATCGCCGAGGCCGCAGCTCCCGCGGTCCAGTCATGGACTCTGGCCATCGTGCCATCTTTTGGGGATTTACTGTGCAAGTTGTATTTTGTCGAAAGCCCAACTGTTGATGGCCTTTTTAGGGACTCCATGAGTTTCAATCAGTTTTGAACCTGTGGGCAACCGTAGACGACGGGGCAAACTCGCTGGAGTTTGACACCTCTACCAAGAACTGGTCCAACTGGTCCCTGCATTGGGCCCATCTTCATGTGTATGGATACAAAGATCCACACGTTGGTAACGACAAGGGGGACGGATGGAAACTTTAGGTGGAACGCGTGGGTTATGTGCTGGCAGAGCTCTGTCAGGTCCACCAGCATCTTGGATGTCGGACGTCAAAGTCATTCGAAACAAGTTTTCCGACTTCAAGCGGCAAGGCCGTGCCGCGCCAATGGATGTATTTCCAAGCTGAGATTGGACCGACTCATAACCCTTCTCGAGACGGCGTGATGGGTGTCGGTTGGAATTAGCCTCGAGTCAGCGGCGCCACTTCCCCTTCCGCCACACCCAGTCCCTAATCAGACGTACAAGGACAAGACGTTCCGTCTCGTAGGGTTCGTCGTGTACACGATGCTGACTACTGACCACTGTGAGTAAATATGACATGTCTGGGCAGATAATCAAACATAACTTCCTTGCGTAGATCAATGTTTGATATGTGGCGCCTCGGCTCGATCAATCAATGTTGCAACACCGAACACTGACTCGGATGGTGCGTTCCAAGGAAACGGCTGCGTCAGCAGAGCCCAAATTGCCGCAACGGCCCGCCCGTCTCATCGTTGCTTTTCTCACCTCAGCGGCAGCACTGTTTTGAGTGGCCGCCGAGACTTTAGCCGCACTCATGTTCGTCTCAAAGCGAGGAATGTGCACCAACTAATTCTTACTACTAATAGTGCTCAGATGTCTCTGATGAAGGCCGAGCATCACGTGATTACCAAAACGCGATTTGGCGCAGATACTTGCCTTGCGTCCGCCCCCCGCCGTCCCGTCTTACAACATTTCCCGTCTTTCTCTCGGTTCAGCACCGAATTCTCGAATTCTCCCCTCAACATGATATCTCTGACCGCCCTCCTCGTCATTCTGACGCTGCTAGCTACACCGACATTGACAATTGAAATACCGAGAGATGTGAAAAACTTCTTCAGCTTCATCCGAGTCCGGGGAAAGTGCAAGCATGCTCTATCAACCGGGTTCCATAGCGTTCAGGGGGACGGCGGAGGTACATACATGTCTTGACCAACTTACTGCGTGGTTGGTAAAACTACATACTTACTGACACAACCCAACCCCAGACTTTGTCTACTGCGGGGATTTTGTGGACAAATACAAAATCATCTATCTCCAAGGAACGAAGGGCGACCTCGCAAACATGGACGTAGACTGCGATGGGGCGCAGGGCGGAGGAGATGGGCGTTGCGGTAGCTCCACCGATACCCAGTCTCAGACGACTTTCCGCGACGTGTTAAGGGGGTACAACGCAGGCCCCCAGGACCTCAACGCCTCGCTGCACCCTTACGTCGTTTTCGGAAACGATGGCACCAAGAGCGGATGGCCCACCTTTGACCCGACGCAGCACGGCGTCCAGCCGCTCAGCGTCATGGCCGTGATATGCAACGATAAAGTGGTACGTGTTGTGCTCCGGATAACGCGCGGCGCGTGGAAAGACGAGCTCCTTCTTTCTTTCTTTTTTTCTTTTTAAAAATCTGACGAGGCCCGCGCTTAGGTCTACGGAATCTGGGGAGACACGAACGGGGACGACGGGCCCCAGGCCATGATCGGCGAGGCGTCTATTTCCCTGGCCACAGCCTGCTACGGCGACGTCATCAACGGGAACTCGGGGCACGACGAGAACGACGTGCTGTACATTGCCTTCACGGGCGACGATGCCGTCCCAGGCGCGCAGGGCGCCGCCTGGAACGCGTCCACCTACGACGACTTTGAGAGCAGCATCAGCGACTTGGGGAACGTCCTCCTCACTCGCGTCGGCAGCGGCTGTAACGGCGGGCCCGGCGCGCGGAAATGGTTTTTGTACGCGACGGTCTTGGTTGGGAGTGTCTTGTTGGTGGTTTAAGCCGCTGTCGATCCTCTGGTGGCAAAACGGGCGGGGGAACTGATGGCTCGAGCATCCGGGGCGCGAGCAAAGGCGGTATCGACGTGCAACCCGGGCGGGGACAGCAAGGACGGCAGCGTATGAAATGCTCGCCGGAACGCTTGTTGTATGTTCAACGGCTCTGTCTGGACAACCGCTGCGTTGGCAGTTTGGGGTTATTCGTCGGGCCAGGACGTATGCGGGCTTCTTGAAACCCCTGGGATTTCTTGGCTCTACAACTTGAGCTGTATGATTCAGGGATTTAGTTTTTCTTCTTTTTTTACTCACATATAGACCAATAACTAATTTCTCTGTCAATTGATAGCAACAATAATACGTTTTTCGTCCGAATCATGCTTTATCAACAAGGTACGGTGGAGAATCGATGCGTTGTTGTGTGTTTACAAACAAAAAGTGCTGCATGTCGTCTCGGGTGCAACAGATTAAAATAGTCCTGGCATGTCTCTTCTACGGGCTAGTCAAGACCTGCAGCCTGCCTTTGTTAATACTCAATAACAAGACACTTACTCTCTAAGTAAATGTCATTAATGTCAATATCTGGGACCGGGTTTCGTGACTCGGAACAGCGGCACGTGCATTTTGCCCCCAAGGATGGGCGAAAGAGTTACGCACACAAGCAATCAAACAGCCATGATGACCACTTTACTAGACTTTCGCTCTAATGCGTAACCGTGAAGACGAAATGTGTCACGAGGATATATATAAACACAATTACAGTACAGCAATTGTGGATCCACTTTTGTAGCTTATACTATTCGCCATAGTTATGAGCCCAGCTCTGCTTGACCATGTCTACCTATGTGCCAGAATAGCATAAGTGAGTGTACTGCATGCGGATTTACCTGCGGTATGTTACAGGTTTAACTCCCACAAGGGTATAGTTTTTTAGCCTACCATGGAGGTCATCGGCCTCATCGAGGAGTTGTTAGAACTCCTGTTCCAGAAAACCTAAGGGGGTGTATCACGAGGATATACATGTATATAAACTACAATTACAGTAGAGCAATCGTGGACCCGCTTTTGTAGCTCATACTATTCGCCATAAATGTATAAGCCCATCAGATTCTGCCGACCTCTATCTGTTACCTATATCTACTTTAACGTAGCTATATAAGGCCCCTTGCGGTAATGCCGGTTCGCCCTCCCCACCGCAGGCCGATCTCGATTGGCTGCGTCATTACTCATGCTTTAATAAGAGCCAACTTATTGGCTCTTATTAATAACATTTAGGGGCATAGAATCATCCACTGTTACATTTAAATAGCGTCACCGTTGTAGAGGGGCTGCTTGCTTGACTACGGCGTTGGCGAAGTAAAAGTTGAGTCATACATATTTGCTCTAGGGATTTACCTTCATGACTACCTAGGAGGCTTGGCCTCTGATTTAGGCTGCAGATGTTATAGATATAAAGACACCTCGAACACATCCCTCTATTAAGCATCTTACCTTCATCTATCCAAAAGAAAAAAAGAAAAAAAGACATACTTCGTCATGCTCTTTCTCACTTCTTCAATTTTGGCTGCAGCCCTGCTTACTGCCAGCCCGGCTGCCGCCCAATCATCGACGGCTTTCTTTGAGGAGTACAACCTAGCCGATGGAGTGCCATGCACGAAAAACCCAGACAATACATTCTTTTGCTCGGATAACGGCGTAAACTCAACTCTCGTTTTGGACCACAACTCCGTTGTCATAGCTCAACCAACAGCCCGGCAAGGAGTAAAGGTGCAGTGCGGTGGTCCCGACGCCTTTACACTTTTTATGGACAGCGGCAATCTAGAGACAGGCTTCTTTCTGGACGTCTGCGAAGGGAAAAACCTATCCTCGGCCATCACTGTCAGAGCTATAAGCAACTTCAATACTACAGAGCACCAAGAGCTTACCTTTACTGACGGGTCGGCATGCACGCAAGGTTCTGGTGGCACTTTCGACTGTGCGGGTGGGGCTACAATCGGCGCAGCCAGCGGGACTATCACGATGACGACTGGGACAGGGGGTGACGCGGCTATCAAGGTAACCTGTAACGCTGGCAGCTCTGTCTTCTTCACGGCTGCTGGAACCACGGGCGACTTCACAAAGCCTAGTATCTGTGGGGACGGGATCACGTCGGCGATGAGCGTCAAATCACGTGTTAGCATTAACAATCCGAACTGAGGACTTGTAAAGGGCTCTATTAGCATACCGTACCGCTTAGCTAGACAAGATCCGCAGGATGTGTCCATTCGAACTCCAAGCGGCAGACTGACGGCCCGACACGCGGACGTACTTTGACGTATTTCAGCGTGATTGCAAAGACATATTCTCGGTTCATCTGGATTCCAAGTGCCATCTTCAAGTTGTGGCTGTCACATAAATGCACTGATGATTTTGGAAACTGGAACATCCGGTTACAGAACCTCTAATTACTACAAATACCCAGAGCAACTCGGTACGATCTACCCACATCTCAAGGTGAAGGATGATCGGGTTTGGGGACCACGGCTATGTGGCCTGGAAAACCGAGCGTCGTGTTGACATGTAAGAAGCGCCCGTCCCCGCCGGATTCGTTTGGCCAACAACTCAAGCTTCGGCTGAGACGAGGACGAAACGACTCACTGCGTATGGCGGCTGGCCGATTGGTCGGTGTTGCATATCGGTGTGTGCCAACGATTCGCTCGGCCGGCCTAGTTTCGTCCCATTCATCATCAGATGAAACATAAAAATAGGTCAAATCCAAGCTTTTCGAGATGGGCACCGGTATTTCCTTCTTGCCGCAGGTGGGAGACTACCGCGGACGACCCCCTCATCGTGGCCAGAAAAGGTTAAATACTTCCTTGCCGGCGGTCGGTGATCGGTGGCCGGGGTCAAAGTGGCCAGGGAATGCTCCATCATGTCTACCCGGCGGTTACGTGAGTGACGGTTAGCGCAGTTGACCGATGACTAACGCCCCTGGGTATAGGTCCAGGGTCAACGCAACTTAAACCACCTCGCTCAAGTACTTATCGCCCGAACTTTACGGCTGTGATTTTGATGAATCTCTCGACCGAAATAACCCAGCCGTGATTTCTTCTCCTCTGGCATCAAGGGTTAAGGGGGCCGTTCAGATATGATGCCGGCCAACAACTTCTTGTCAACCCTGCTTGGGCTCGTATCCTTTTTGGGGGTAGCGAGGGGGTTTATCGCCGACATGTCCGTGTTGGCCTTCACCGGCACCCCCGTGGGAAACATCACCTCGTTCAACGGACGTGAGTCATGGATGCCCTTACGGTCGAATGTGCTCACGAGTGCCCGGCTGACAAACACAGTCGACCTATACGTCTCATTCCCTGGCAATCAAAGCGGCAAAGCCCCCGGCGCGGTCATAACCAACCGGTACGGCGTCTTGTTGTTGACTGACGTTTACGGGATCCAGTCAGACGACAACAAACTGTTCGTTCCATTGGCTTCCCCCTCCCAACCAAAGTAGTGACATGCAGTGGCCGCTGACCCCCGTCCAAGGCTTGTCGACAGCTTCGCTCGCGCGGGCTACGTCACAGTTGCGCCGGACCTGTTCGAGGGCAAGCCGAGGTCCGAGGACCCAAATGCGAATTTCGACGCCGCCGAGTTCTTTGGGTCTCACGGTCCGGAAGTGACAGACCCAAAGGTCACCAAGGCGGTCGCCTTTATGCGCGAGCAGCTCGGGATCCAGAAGATTGCGTCCACGGGGTACTGCTTCGGCGGCCGCTACGCTTTCCGCGTTCTTGGCACCCCGATAACAAGGGTGTGCAGGTGGGCTTCGCCGCTCACCCGACTCTGCTCGGAGACGACGAGATAAAATCCATCAGGGGACCGGCTAGCTTGGCCATTGCGGGTAATGTCGTCCTTCCTCTTCCAATGCCGAGGCGCCTGATCGTGTAAGCTCTCTGTCGCTGACCGGATGGCTTGCAGAGGGCGACACCGGCATGAATGCCACAAGGCGAGCCGAGATCGAGGCAGCCATGGGCACCACTGGTCTGCCGTTTACCATGATGCTCTACGGGAAGACGCCACACGGGTTCGCCACGCGCCCCGATCTCGGCGATCCTGTGCAGAAGGCTGCGAAGGAAGACGCATTTGTGCAAGCAGTGCGGTTCTACGAGACATGGTTGTGAAGGATGACGGTTCGCAACACCGGGCACGTCGTGACGTTGACAGAAGGCCTCATATCTAATGTACCAATGTAATTCGAACTGGGTTCTCCAAAAAAAGCGGTCATCACACATGACGGAAGCAGCTTTTCTGACAATTCGCTCCTCTCAAAAAGGGGGTAGCTTTGGTCCACTTCAGAATCCAGGCAGAGGCCCGGACGACCTCTGATACTTGGTTTTGCCCGATGATCGTCGGCAGATTTCACCTCGGAATACCCGCCGATGTATGCAACACCGTACTTTTGTTGTCAGCATCGGTACGCCAAGTTGGGCGATGCTGGCCGAATGTGGGACCAATCACGGCTCAAAGTATCCTCGGTTTCAACGACTAGCGCAACACGGGAGCTACAATGCCGCGACAGGGAGGTGATTGATTGCCACTAGAATACTCTCTGGACTTTTAACAAACGCATCGATCATTTCTCACTTGGTTCTCCTGTGAGAAGTGCTTTTGCTATACTCATCCGTTTTCACGTCGATGCTACCTACAATGCCTCCGAGTTTGAGCAATTTCATCACGGCAATTGGCTCGGCGCCTGGCATGAGTTCACGACCAAGAGCCTTCTTGCTGAAGAGAAAAGTAGGAATGTTGGGCATGGAGAACACAGCCCTCGGCCGGAAATATCAACGAACTAGGCTTATAACAGCAAAGCAGAGTCTTGAGTCTTCTGCAGAGCCTGGAGCGTCACCAACCACCAATCCGTGCGCGATTTTCTGGAGGGGGGGAAAAAGACCCATTAGGGCTACGCTGATGGTAACTTGGATTCTCACAAAACAGCACATGGATTTATCGTGGTCCATCAGAATGGAACCTTTTACCTATGGGATATGTTTTGAGGGCGGATGCTGAACTGGCAATTGAACTTTCCAATTACTGCGGCAAGTCTTATTACTCTCATCTGGTGTCGTGTATCCTGCGCGACAACCTTCCCATCCATTACAAGACTATTTCCAGTCGTGATATGATGCTCTAAGCAGCGGCGGTCTTGGTTTCGTCTCCCACCAAGATCACAGGCTGCTTGTTGCTGTAGTTGGGTACGTCCTGCATGATGGAGGGGCTCTCGGCCGAAGCGAGCGCCTTGTTGACGGCGTCGATGCTCTCAAAGACGAGAATGCCAGCAAAGGAGTACTTGGGCTCCTTCCCGTCAGGGGTGGCGTGGTACTTGGTGGCGGACCAGCTCTTGCAGCCGGACGACTTCCACTTGGCGGCAGCCATGGGCAAGTGGCTGTTGACGTAGTAATCGAAGTCGTACTTGGCGTCGGCCTCGTTGGGGTAGAGAACGGTGATTGTGGCGGGCATCCTGGCGACCGTGCTGTGTATAAGAGCTGACTTTGCGCGTGGTGAAGATTCCGATGACCGGTCTTTGGCTCCTGTGTGTAGTTTGGTATGTGGTGACAGTGGTGAGTTGTAACCGTTGAGATATATGTGGCGCCGGGATGTCAAGGGCATAAATACGTCGACGACTATCCCTCACTGACGTAAAAGATGGACCCCCCCCCCCCTCGCGGAACTGCTTACGAATGTGCATAGACGTCGACCCGGCTTTTTTTTTTTTTTTTTTTTTTTTGAGTTTCCGCCTCCGTGGCTTCCGGTGCGAATGGAGGCCTTGGAATAGTCTGATGTGTGGGGACAAAACCAGGAGTTCCGTGCACCAAGCTCCCTTATTTCGTACCGACTCAGTCATCCAGCTCAAAGCCTCGGTATCGCGCCAATGGTTGGCGAAAATCTCCGCTTTTTGACCTAGCCCTCCTGATGGCCGTTCCGGGTCCGATAGGTTGGACGGGCCGTGGAAGCTGCTGGGCGACAGCACGGTGGCAAGGTGAAGAGACGTAATGATGATGAAGTGAATCAAGCAACATCACGCGCGTAGTAAAGAGCACAGCAAGCGATAAACTACTGGCGTAAGCAACAATAGGCAAAACCGGTCTGAGCAAGTGTGAGCTGTAGGGGCTGTCGAGTTCCGGGGTCAAGTCCTTGGATAGGTTGAATACGCACGCCGCAGTCTACAGACGTCAACATCTAGACCATGGAGGCTCATGGCACTTTTCTAGCAACAAACAGTTCTCGTGTCTGTATTGCCAGACGTATCGCCAAGTGCATGTCCGGAAACACGAAGCTGGTTCAGCACCTGATAAAACCCCCAGCATTGTCCTGGCGTACGAGCATGATATGAAGACGGATTTTTACAGCGCATCGTAGGGGTGAACGAGAACGAATCTAGCACATATTCCATGGTGGCATCGCCAAACATGCCCAACGACTTTCATTGCGGTTCTAGAAAGAAGCCAACAGCTGTTTAGGCAAGAAAGATAAAGTCTAGAAGAACTTACCATATTTGCAAACCAGCTGAGAGATTGTAGTGTAATGAGTAGCAGGCTAACGCTCACCCATATGGCAAGGGGGCTCTCGAATGGGCTCAGCGCTCTCGCCATTCCAACATGTCAACAGCTTTGTCAATAGGTCAATCGAGAGAGAGAGCCGGCATATATACTCTAAAACGATTTCGGTAATATTCTCTTGAGCCAACACCTTACGCCTTCTATCTCGCAACTGCAAAGCACACGGACACGCACGCCGCCAATCCTACTCCTCAATGGGCGTGACGCCCTTCTTGAGGATGATGTTGCCGTACTTCCTGGTCTCGCCCGTGGCCACGATGGCAAACGCCTTCTTGGCACGCTCGTAGAAGGCGAACCGCTCGAGCTTCTCGATTTCGCCGTCGTACCCGAGCGAGGAGCGGAAGTCGCCCTCGACGCTCGCGTCAAAGGTGTCGCCCTTGACGACCTCCATCATGAGCACCGGCACGACGCCGTAGTTGTCCAGCTCGAGGAGCGGGGAGATGCCGGCCAGGAGGCGGGAGACGGTTATGCCTGTTTGGCCGCGGCTCAGCAACCGGTTCTCCCGAAATTTCCGGGCCCGGGGGCAGGCACCGAGGGCCAGCTCAAAGTAAAGTAAAATAAATCAAAAAAAATAAAAAAGGACTTACCGTCGGCGCGGAGGACGGGGATATGGGGCGGGCAGATGGAGTGCGACGGGAAGTGGGCGTCGGCGAGGACAATCTCGTCGCCGTGGCCCATCTCGGCCAGGACCTTGAGGAGGTCGGGCGAGATGACGGGGGAGATTCCCTTCAGGGGCATGTTTTCTGGCGTGTGCTGGCGTGTGCTGGCGTCTAGACTGGATCGAGGCGGCCGGAAAGACGAGGCTTGGTCGTGATGTGTGGGAGCAGAGATGATGTGTCGTTCTCGAGCTTTGATGGCGGTGAGTTGCGCCCCCCCCTCACCCCACACCGTTTCGCAAAGGTGGGGTATGTTAAAGCAACCCCTCCCTTTGGGCGTGTTGGGTGAACTGGAAGACAAAGCAAACTGCGCTCGTTGTATCTGCAAGTTCTCGAAACAGTGTATGTGGTGGCTGCTCGACTGTGTCATGTCAGAGTGTTATTGCGAACTTGACGAGATCACCTTGGATGTGTATATTGGTGTATCTGGTGACGCCAAGCACATGGGACAATCGTATGGCTTGACTCGCGGGGGTTCGGATGTCCATGTCCAGGTCAACGAGGACGATGTCGATGTAGGGCGGAGACGACATGATCAAAGGAGCTCCGTATGATACTACGGTGCAAAAGAAATCAACAATGCCCACGAACAATACATGGGACTGGAGATGGGCCCTCATCTACCCCTTTGGATGACACGTGCCGAGCCCGATGTACGATACCCGGGACATGGTTGACAATACACTGACTATTCATACAATACGCTGGTGACGGATGCGAATATGGCACAGTATCTTGTATTGGCTAACCTGACTTGACCGTCAAGACAACTACATAGCGCCGCTGTATTGGCCAGATGCATCATTGTCATACTGTCAAGAACGGGTCTGGTGATGCCGCCGGGGCCCCTCCTGAAGAGATAAAGGTTCTCGTTCCGAACTGCGGCGAAGCCAAGCCGCGCCCGTCTTCGAAGCCCAGCACTATCAGGTCCTCTTTCTCCTTGACCAACTCCAGCCCTGGTCTCGGCCTCCTCGATTTCGGGGACGCGACCGCGGCTGTCGTCGACGAAGCCGCGCCGAGCTGTCGCATCATCGACTCGTCGTCGGCGACGAAACGTGCCGGCGAAGGCGTCGTGTCATGGAACAGGGCTCTCAGGATGGGTATCGACGCCGCGACAATGGTGACGGCGCCTTCCGCCGCGCCCCATATGACCAGCTCGACGGTGTCGATGATGTCAGAGGACGAAATGGCGGCAAGGGTTGGTATCTTGATGAAAGAAACGGCGCCGGCACTGGGCGGAGGCTGGCGGTCAGCCCATCATGGTTACATACACGTGTCATTACCCGTCAGTTCGGAGGATCGGGGCGGGCTCGCGGCTTACAAGACGCCCATGCTCATGGCGACCAGGACGCCGAGCTTCTCTCTCTTGGTCATGGAGTGACCCCACAAGATCTTCCAGGGCAGGACCGCGAGGGCGACGTCCATCGCGCCGGAGTAGGACGCGGCGAAGATGTTGTAGTTGACCGGCACGCTCTTGCGCCAGCACGTGCCCGGCGTCGCCGTCCGCCACACCTTTTCGATCGGCCGGCACTGGACCCAGGTGAACAGGACGTTGACGCCGAGGGCGACGTTGATGGAGAGGATGACGAACCAGATGAGCCGCCTCAGCCGGCGCTCGGGGGACTCCCGCGTGACGCGCAAGAGGGTCAGCGCGAAGGACGTCTTGCTCCACGCCGCCGCGGCGATGGAGACGGAGCCGCCCAGGTTGGCGTAGAGCAGAAGCCACGGCCAGTTGTCCCCCGCCACGTCCCAGTTGTGTTTGCCAAAGTCGTACGACACGTCCACGGTGACGAACCCGCACAGGGCCAGGAGGGCGCACTTTGCTACGTCTGAGCCACAGTCCATCCTTTTTTCTTCTTCTTCTTCTTCTTCTTCTTCTTCAAGACACGGGGGGTTGCAGGATGAAGACGTACCCAGGATGCGATCAGCACGTGGTCGTCCAGCCACAGCCCTCGCGCGCGCGACACTTTGCAGTACATCCTCAGCCCGATGAAGCCGCCGGACACGCAGACGAGCGACCACACGGCGAGAAGCAGCCCGGGGCCGTAGTCGGCGTAGGGATGGTCTTTCCGGAAGTTGGGGTGATGGGTATCCGGACGCATTGCGGAGTCTTATCGGTACCCGTGTGAAGGACAAACGAAGTCGATAATGTCGCCCCGGGTGCCAAGGAGCGAGGTGGTGTAAAAGAATTTTTTTTATTTTTAAAAAAGAGGGTTCCAAAGATCAAAGGATCGGCGGCGGACAAGGACCCGGGTCTTGCTGGGCGCCGAGGCCCTGGCTTTAAGAAGCCGATATGCCGCCCTCTTCCTGCTCCCTCCTCCCCCGCTCATGGGTTAGGGGTCAAGGAGTCGATGGCCGAGGCGGGTGATAAAACACTGCCATTGCAGACTCCTGGGCTCGCCGAGGGGCGATTCCGTCGGGGGTGCTCAGCCGTCGTCCGTCTCCGTGCCGTCTACTGCCTACAGTTGGAGAAACAAGAGTGTGTCACCCCTTCCGGTGTCACATCTTGAAGTCTGATCAAGTAGCAACGGGGGTGTTGCCCCCGTAGTCCACACGGCCGGGAGGCCAAAGCGCCCGGGGAACAGATCGGGATCTCCCGCTTGGCTCATTGGGGTGAGGAAGGGGTGCCGCCGTGCCGGGTTCCGCCGTGTGATCGCACTCTGTGGCAAGGCGTGACGAACGGTTCATCTCGTTGCCATCGGACTCGGTGGGCAGACGCATGGACCGCTGCAAGGGGCCCTCGGCCCATGCAATTCGTGTTACCTACCCCGGATTCCAACCCTGTGCGGCCAGAGGGCTTATTATGAGTACTTCGTACATGGACCGTGGTAATCTGACCCGTCCCGGCAGACGAGACCATAACCCCGGACGACTGCCGGCTTACTTGCCTGTTGAGTCGACCAACGCAATGCGGCGAGGGGGGGGTCCAAGGCCTCTCGGCGTTCCAATCAAGATAAACATGTGCCGGGGCAAAGCCCCTGTTGTGCGCAGAGGCTGGAACAGCAAAAAGAAAGGGAAAAAACATGTTGGCCGTGGCGGTTTCGTCCCCCCTCCCCCCCCCTCGGAATCTAGCGAGACCGCAAACCTTTGCTGTTGAGAAACGAGCAAGAGACTGCGAGTGCGTCCCAAGTCTTTGCGCGTGTTCCAGGAGCCGGTGGCGTTATACCCCCTGATCGATCGATCCTCGCAGTGGTGTCAAGCCAATATGGACGAGCCCGTTCTCCTCGGACCACGTGGGCGCCATTCGACGCCGTCTCCCGAGGTAGGCGACGCATGCCCTTTGACCAAGGGCAGCCAGAGATGGGGGCAGGGTATCGCCGCCCTTGAACAAAAGATTGCTGGAGACGACCGCTGAAGCCGAGTGCAGGTCTGGCCGAGGTCGTGTTGGTTATTACTCGGAAGCATCCCGTCGGAACCGGACATGGGCAAGTCTCACGGCCATCGCGCTTCTTTCCTATCACGTTTGCTTCACTGTCTCGAGTGCCAAGTCGATGCTGCTCTTCTTCTGGGAAAGTCGCACTTGATGCATCGCAACACCGGTCTAGATCTCAGCCCCTGGGGTCGGGTTCCCGACGGCGACCCCGGCCCCGGAGAGCTCTTCCAGATCCCCCGTCTGGAACATATAATAGATGATACATAATGCAGAATTGTGTGCCCTTGTTTCCCCAATGGAAGAAGCAAGCAGTGGCTCACTACCACGCCGCCCGCCCCCTTGCGTAGGATCTTGGAAAGAAAAGTACCCCGCTTGACAAGGCCCGGCCGAGACGGCTGTGAGATGTAGCCGAAGTAGCCGCCCAGACGCGTCGGAGCCTGGAGGATCCGACCTGGGCCAGAGCCGCGGGGATGATGCTCGCGCAGGTATAGACGATGCCGATAACGAGCGTGTCTTCCCAAGTCGAGAGGAGTGCGCGAGCGCTCGGTCGAGCAATGCATCAATGTGGATCGGCTACCGTCTTCCGCGACCGCACACGGTGCTCTCTCCCGGGGCTCCGTCATTAGAAAGCTTCGACGTCCTTGATGACGGACAAGCTCGACGCCAGCTGAGCGCCCCCCCGCTGCTCCGACGTCGATGTGGTCGATGGTGAGATTGCAGAGCCTTTCCCAAAGCTCGATGGGTGTCTTGGCCGTTCTGCGCCACGGCCGTGTATTGATTGCAAAGCCGTTACCTTTCTCGAGATGCTCGTCCGTGCCGAGTCGGTACCGGTGTAACAGGGGGGGGTGCCAATCTCTCTTTATTGGTGTCTGGTCTTGGGCTCCGGAAGCGATAAGGCGTCTCTCGTTTCCTTTCATAAGACGTCCCTATCGGCTCGTGGCGACAGGATTACAAAAGAAGAGGCGGTGAGGTGCAGCGAGGCGAGGGCAAGGATTGCGTGCAACGGTTTCTGGCAACGGCACCAAGGACATCAATGCGCCATGTTTCCTCTGATGCTGAATCGTTGCGTTTGCACCCGTGACAACACGGCTTCTTTTGATTGCCGTGTTTGCGCGATTGCAGCGATTCCCCGCCGTTGCCGGAGGATGCGGGCTTTTTACGCTGGCCGATGCCGGCGAACCCTCCCAGGCGTCGGTCCGCGAATGCGGGATGCGCGCGTCAAATTGGAAGCACGCGGGACATGCCCCCGATCCTCAAACGGCCGAGTTTGTTGGGAAATGCGCGTCTATTCCCAAGAGTCACGGTTCCGTGCGGTCAATCGAAAGTGTTCACCTCCGCCCTGCACAAAGTTTGCGATGCTGGGGGGAGGGGGGGGGGGGGGGCATGCGGGTGATTCATCCCGTCTCACATGAGCCAAGAGCCTTGGGCCAATGATTTGCCGATTCCCATCGCCGCATCTTAAAGCATCGTGGCTGTTGCTTGATCCAACCGTCCCTCCATCCAGATATAACAATAACAGCCCGGGAGGAGGGCGCAGGAAGCAGCTTACCGGTATCCCTTGACAGGCGGCTCAACGTGGTGTCGGGCGAGTAAGCTGACATGACATGCTTAGACGAGGGGAGTGCCTCTTCCCATGCAGGCAAGATGTGCGGTTTGGAGTGGATTGCCAAGTCTTGTGGCACCATTCATTACAACAATCAGCACTAGACAATGCCAGCCATGGCGTGGTACGGGTATTCTCCTCGTCCTCGTGCGGCAACGGCTCCGGATCCTCCTGGTCGGTATGAACTGTCCTGCGGCCGACTCACAGAGTGTTTATGATATTATTTTGGGCTCCATCGAGCCAGTCCGATCCTGGGCATTCAATCAAAGAGGCCTCTATGCATGCATGCACGTGCTGGTGATCATCTATCTTGTCCCATCGGCGAGGATTCGGGGCGTGCCATGGTGCCATCCCGCCCACACCTCGAGGCAACGCAAGAGTCAGTCCGCGTCCGCCCTCCCCTCCATCCCGGACACAGCCGAACCAATGCATGGTCGTGATTCCGTCTGTTGGAATGGTCTCCGGCTGGTCGGCCTTTGCAGGTTGGTGCGGGCCATCCGCTTCAATGTGACCAGGATCAGCATTCTGCATCCAACGGTTCGTCCGGCCACTACGATGGGTCGATTACAAGACAAACCCACCTGGCCAGCCCGATTTAGACGGTTTGGAGGGGGGGGGGCTGATTCTGCTGCGTGTTGGGACCGACAATCACCAGGCAGCCGTTTTCCCATGCATGTAAGACCTAGCCCCCCCCTCGGCCGGGGCTGCCAGTAAGAAGATGGAATCCTTTGAGATGAGGAGACAGAGAGGGCGCTGGCTACATTGTGCGCGAGCGAGCAAGGCCTGTTTGCCCGGGTCTTCCTCATAGGGAGAGCGGAACCCTCCCCCCCTCGCGTCTTGCCCGCCGCCGCGGCGCTCTTTTTATGCGTTTCCTTCTCTGCGTCCCGCGATCAGGCTTCGTTCTCGCGGGTTTCCTCTTTTCCCACACCTTCAAAGCACGCCCGCAAACTGGAACCGAGTGACCAACCCCCCACCCCCCCCCGGCTTTCCCTCGTCGCAATGTTGGTGTCCATTCTGGCGGCGGGCGTGGGCCTCGTCGCCCGCGTCCTCGCGCAAGAGGCCGCGTGCTACGCGCCGAACGGCGACTTGGCCGACAACGAGACGTACGTGCCGTGCAACAAGCTCGGCATCAACCAGGCCGGCGTCTTCTCGAGCTGCTGCGCCCTGGACGGCCCGGCCGAGCAGCGCGACATTTGCTCGTCTTCCGGCCTGTGCATCAACCGCCAGGGCCAGCCGCAACGGGGTTTCTGCACGGACAGGACGTGGAAGAGCAAGGCCTGCAACCACGTGTGTACGGATGCCGCGGTATGTTGTGTCCCCCCGTCCCCCGCCCGCCGCCGCCGCCGCGCCGCGCCGCGGCGATTTGCCTCGTCGGGCCGCACTGCTAACGAGGAGCTGTGTGCCGCAAGACCGGCGGCAACCCTGACGGCATCAGCTTCATGACCGCCTGCAACGACGGGACGGCCAAGTACTGCTGCGGCAGGTCAAACACCACCTGCTGCGGGACGGACAGCGCCTTCACGATATCGACGCAGGATTCCGTGTGCACCGCCAACACCACCGACGGCGGAGGCGTCCCGGCCGGGGAGGCGTCCCCGTTCAAGGGCGCCACGATCGGCCTCGCCGTCGCCACCGGCATCGCCGTCGCGGCCGGCCTGCTCTCGACGGCCTGGCTCTGGAGGCAGAACAAGAGGCTCAAGAGGGAACTGGCCGAGAAGGCCGAGCCGGCGAGCGGGCCGATGGAGCCGCAGTTCACCGGGGCCACGAGCTCGTACGCCGGCGGGGCCTCGCCGCCGCAGACCTACAAGTCGCATTACAGCGCGTCCCCGCCGCCCACCATGTCGCCCAACTCGGAGTACCACCAGGCAAACGTCCACCGGTACTCGGAGCTGGATGCGTCGGTCGCCATCGCGAGGAGCGAGATGGGGTCGCCGTCCCCGTACGACCAGCAGCAGCAGCAGGGCCGCGAGTCGCCGTTGCCCGGCCACGAGAACAGACATGCGAGCTACAGCAGTCCGCTGCATTCGCCCGGTCTGCCTCAATAATGACAGGGGGGGTAATATAGTCTGGAAGCGATGGACGGATTGAAATGGCCGCTTGCGTATTCTGATTTTGTACATATTAGCGAGTCGACCACGCGTTTTACTGCTTTGGCCAAACACAAAGCCATTCACGCCCCCTGCGGCCCGATCTGTAAACATTGCAACCGTGGAAATTAAGGGGGAGTTTTCGAGTGATGATGTAAAAGAGTCAAAGAAAACGTCGAGCTACGGTATTGAATGATGTGTATTTCTGCATTTGTCAGCCGGGCGTAGGTTCAAATTTGCCAATCCTGCAGCTTCGACAGCCCAGACGTGCTACTCCTCAAGTAAGGTCGCATTGAACAGGCGAGAGGAATGATCAGCCCCGTACTGCGACAGTTGCAGGAACGTTGTTCAGGCGTATAATCGCGCAGAGACGATACACAGCCTGATGGCTCTCAGGGGGGGGCTGCTTGGTGCTTTCACTCACGACCTATCCAAAGATTGAGGCTCCCAAAATCCAGAGAGGGCCATGATGACGCTTGAAAACGATGAAACAGTAACAAGAGGAAGAGTGACAGCGCGGCACGGCTTTGCAAATAAGATCGTTGATACCAAGCTCGACGGGGCCCGACACCGGAAGCGGGCATCGGCGGACACGGCCCCACATCCACCGGACACCCGGGGCTCATCTCGGAGGTCACGCGTGGTCGGTTGCTTCTCCATGAACACGTCACTGCAGTTACACGCAAGAAGGCCATCATCTTCCAAGACATTGGACTGCGTTATTTTCTCATCGGCTGGAATTATGTACACGAACTTTTACAGGAACGCCACCCGGAGTGGTCCCGCCAATACTCTAGCGTCCTCTTCTCCCACAGGCCCCCCCCCACTGCGGTCACCATCTCAAACGCACTGGCTGTAGTAGTCGTTCAGCTTCTCACACGTGAGGCCGGTGTCGCAGGTGGTGGTGCCGCTGAAGCCGATGCCCCCGCACTGAGCCCAGCGCGGGGCGCCGCCGGTGGCGGGGGCGGTGGCGTTGGCAGTGGGCCGCGGGGTCGCGGTCGGGGCGACGGGCGAAGGGCCGGCGTCAGAGGTGGGCGCGGCGGAGGGGACGGCCGAAGAAGGAACGGGCAGAACGGTGGCGGCGGCGGCGAGGAGGCTGGAGATGCTGGTGTAGGCGGGCTTGGGGTTGAGGTCCTTGTCCCAGGGGAGGGCCTCGCCGGCGCCGGGGAAGACGGAGGGGATCCAGGAGTACCTGTCGGTGTAGTCCCAGATGGTGACGCCGACGCACTGGGCGACGTCGAGGCAGGCGCCGACGACGTTGACGTAGTCCTGGGCCTGCTGCTGCTGGGCGGCGGCGTCGGCGGGGACGGAGGGGTGGCGGATGTCGAGCTCGGTGTAGGCGACCTCGGTGACGCCGGCGTCGACGTAGGACTGGAGGACGGATTTCAGGTCGGACCGGGAGCCGGCGCTGCCGACGATGAGGTGGGCCTGGAGGCCGAGGCCGTCGATGCGGGCGCCGGCGTCCTTGACGGTCTTGATGATGCCGAGGACCCCCTGCTGCTTGCCGCCGGGGAGCTCGATGCTGTAGTCGTTGTAGTAGAGCTTGGCGGCGGGGTCGGCGGCGGCGGCGGCCTTGAAGGAGATGGGGATGAAGTCGGGGCCGAGGACCCTGGAGAAGACGCTGTCGCGGTAGGTGCCGTCGTCGGCGAGGGCCTCGTTGACGACGTCCCAGGCGTAGCACTGGCCCTTGTAGTGGCCGGCGACGTTGGAGATGTGCGTCTCGATGACGCTGGTCAGCTGGTCCTTGGTCCAGGTGCCGGAAGAGACCCAGTCGGGGAGCTGGGAGTGCCACACGAGGGTGTGGCAGCGGATGATCTGGCCGTTGCCCTCGGCGAAGGCCGTGATCTCGTCGCCGCCCGTGAAGGAGAAGGAGCCCGGGCTGGGCTCGGTGAACTGCCACTTCTGGCCGTTGCCCGGCGTGATCTGGCCAAACATCTTGTTGTCCTTGAGGATGCTGACGTAGGCGGCGTCGGGGAGCTCCGGGTTGTCGGTGGCGCTGCCAAAGTATTTCTTGCCGGCGGCCACGGCGAGCTCGTGGAGGTTGGCGCTGGCGCCGGGGAGGGCGAGCAGCCCAGCTGCTGTGATGGCAGAGAAACGCATCTCGGCGTTTGGTTTGACAACGAAAAAGAGCGGAGGGGAGGAGGCGGGGATATCACGCCAAGGTATTAACAGAGGATTGCAAGTCAATGGCCAAAGACAACCAAGGTAGGACTCGCCTGACAACTAACACGGAATAATACAGATTGGGGGACGAAGACGGCGTATTTATTATCAATGTTCTCTCCATCCGAGACGAGTCCTCCCCCCCCCCTCAAGCATTTGCCTCTCCCCTTCCATCATCCCACCTTAATCTACTCAAAGCTCAGAGCTAGATCCAGAGTGGTCGACGGACCGTCACCCTCCCACCCTTGCAATGGACGAGCAAGGATGGACTAGGTTGCCTCGCTTCTTCGGCTAAACGCATGCGAGAGGCCAAGGGCCAGGGCTTACATTGATTAGATGATCTCCAGTCTTAGCCACTCATGGGACGAACCAAATCCAACTAGTTCGTCGTCCGATGAATCCGCCCTTCCCTGCAGCGTCTTGTCGGTTTTTGTAACCCCAAGCGACCATCATGTCAGAATCGCTCTATTAGGAAGAGAGGTCCGAAAAAGGTTTCATCAACATTTTCCCTTTTGCATGTTTGGCCTCTGCCGATGCTGGTGTCGTATACTCTGTAGGGAGTTGCGTCGTAGGCTCTTGGGGGGGGGGGGGGGGGGAACCCTCACAACTCCTTTCAGGGCGTCGACGCGGCAAAGATGGCGATGGGCACTCTGGTACCGAGGCACGCGAACACGAGATGGCATTACCGACCGCATCCGGAAGGCCATATTATTCAACGGCAATTAAGTGCTTTACTCGCTACCGAGTGGTTGAGACGGAAATCAACCGGAACACGTCAACCTCTGGCGCCGACACCTGTCACGTTGCGTCATGTGAGCCAATCCGGCCGAGTCCCCCGCGGCTCTGTGTCTCCGGTAAGGTAACCGGCCAAGTCCAAATTGTTCTCTCTATTCCCTTTGCTTTCTCGGTATTGGCGCCTGCGGAGGGGGTGTTGGACTCGTCAATACGAAACGGGCGAGTTTCAAAAGCCACGTTATTATCCACGACCGGCGAGCTTAGCCTAAAGCGGATAAAAGATGCCGGTCTCTCCAACTTAAAAAAAGTTACTTACAGCAGCGTTCATCATTTATTTGGCACGGCGAATCATTTGACCCGCAGCAGAGAGTTTTGTGCTGCAACATGCATCATCACAACGTGGCTGCGAACGGCGTGCTGTGTCGAGTATCGTGTGGCTGCGCGACCCAGCTGGGGGCGGGCGCCTTTGTCGGATATATGAATAGTGGTTACGGGGCTTCCGTGTGATATATCGTTGTGATATGTCGTTGTGATATTACGGTCATTCTCCATTCACAACCGCTTGCATGCCACACCATCCGAACTGTGTGTGTGGACGAACCAAAGCTTATAGACTGCAAGTGAAAGAAAGGAAAGGAAAACGGTGTGGTTTTCGGTTTAGAACATACATTACTAGGAAAAAGCTGGATAGTCATGCTGAGTCTTGTTGAATAGTCTTCTCAGTGCAATATCGTCCCGCCAAAGAATGGAAGCCTTTCGCACCAACAACCGAGCAATCCTCAACCACAAGTCGTCATGAATCATTGCAACTTTCCTCATTAACCCGCCGAGCCTCTGTCTTCTGCGCCACGTCGATGGCCATCCCTCGTTCAACCCGCGCATTGCGCCCTGGCGTCCCATGGTGCTGGCAGGAGGGGTGGACCGGAGCCGGACCGGGAAAAGGCTATCCTTTTTTTTTTTTTTTTTTTAGAACTCGATGGCGGGCTGGATGCCGATGACGAGCACCGAGTTCAGCTTGAGCTTGGCGTTGAGGACCCGGTCGACGAGAGCCTGGACGTTGGCAGTGGCGCTGGCCGCCAGGTCGAGGGCGAGGCTGGCCGCGACGCCGAGGGTGTTGAGGGCGGTTTGCAAAGCCACCTGCAGAGTGGCAATGGTGGGGAGCACCGAGGCCGCGGCGAGCCCGACGGCCTGCGAGCGGAGGGCATCGAGCTGAGCGGTGACGGCTCTGGTGAGCTCCTGGACCGCGCGGACAAGCTGAAGGGTGGGGGGAGGGTGTTTTGTTAGCGGGAGTTGTCGCTGGGTTCGACACATGTAGAGGGATAACACTTACGTTCTCGGCCGTGGAGCCAATGTCCGGGATGTCCGGGGCGGGAGGGGTGGTAGGAGAAGGAATGGTGGGCGTGATGAGGTTTGTGAGTTCGGTGACCTTGCTCAGAATGGTCCCCACGTTGTTGGTGACCTGGCCGACTATACCGGCAGCCACCGCAACGGTCTGCCACGATCAGTGTTTCTGTTCACGTTTCTCTCTCTCTCTCTCTCTTTCTTTTTTTTTTTTTAAGACGGAGAAGAACTCACCCCCAATATGTTGCCGGCGGTATTGCTCGTGATCTGGTTGACAAGATTGACCGTCTTGAGAACGTCCTCGCGGACGAGGTCGAGGGTTTGGAACACCGACTGCGTGGGCCCGAGGGTGTTGGGGTTGATGCTGAAGCCGGGGAGAACGATGAGACCGGGGTGACGGTTATCTGCCTGGGCACGGATGCACACTGCACCGTGGACAGCGAGAGAGCAGCAACACCGGCGGTGAAGATCTTGGTCTGCATTTTGACGGGTGTGTTGGCTGGGCTTTGTTTTCCAAGAGGAGGGTCAAGAGCAGACGATGAGGCAGCACCGTAGGCAATCGGAGGCTGAGGCTTTTGGGGGGTGGGAAGGCAATGTTGCCAGAGACGAAGCAGGCACTGTAGTTGGAATGGAAGACTGTGTGAGATGGTGATGGATTTCCCACCGAGGCGGGAGGCATCGACGCCTCTTATAGACGACGGTGAATCTGACGTCCGTCTCAATACGTCCGCCTTGTCGACGCTGTGCTCTCGACTATGCATCCGAAAACGACAACGTTTGGCCTCGGGGCAAGCGTAGAGTGGCTTGCTGGGAGAGGCATCGTCAGAGAGCTAGGAGGCTTTCCGAGGGGCCTAGCGATCTCGTGCTACACATTCCTGACCTCTTGGGTCGGAATAGACATGGACACAATCACACGTATACACACACGTACATGCCTCATGGAAAACGGCATCGCGCCCCTCCACTTCCCCGTCTCTGACAGACATCAAGCGGACGAACAAGCCACCGGGCCCTCAGCCGCGGATCTCGACCCGACGGACGGACGGGCAAACGACACGCCAAGAGCATCTTTCCCAGGTTTGACGTCGGGGGGAGGGGGGCTGCACTATCTTTCGGACGAGGCTGTTTCTGGTTCGTCAAGGCTCCTGATGCCGTGGGAGAGCCCTCTTCCGATAGACAGACTGCGCCCACGAGCGAATTCCCGGGGCTCAGGGCCAACGCCTGGCCATGACTGCCGGGGCCGCCGCCCAGCAGATCCTCCGAGCTCGTCGATGAACCCTGGCCTCCCTTGAAGGGACGATCGGCCGGCAATCGAGATGGAGGGCCTGCTCGGTTTGGGCTTTTGGTGCCGCAACTCTCCATCGCGCGTGGCCTGGCTTTTTCCGTGGGAGCTGACTGGAATGTCGGGGGGGGTCGGAATCGAATTTTCTGGCAGTTTGTCACGGGGGCCCAGATTCGAACATGTCGAACAATCTGACGACATGGCCAACAGTCCAGACTCATCTTTTTACATAGTGTCCCTGAAAATGTCGCGGGCGGCCAAAGAATCCCGCCCCCGTACCAGCTCACAAGGCCCAAAAGGACCCTCGCCCCCCCACGGACTTGTAAGACATTGAAATCTCGCTCCGTCACGGGGCGGGTGAGGCGCCCCTCTCGGTTCCCAATTCCTGGGAATGCCGCCTTTGACGCACCCTCTCCAAATGCGCAGCCGAGAACAGAAGATGCGCCGGTATCCCCCCTTTCACCCTAGCACCGCGTAGAGCATTGGCGGTCGGTCTGTCGAACCAAGGTGTCTCGGTCCACCAAAGTTTTCCGGGCCGGTGGCCAAGTCATTTCCTTGGTTGTCCCGCGAATGAGGTCGGGTCCAACGGGGGAGTAGCCCATTTTCGAAGCTTGGGCTAGCTTGGACATTGTAAAAGGTTATGAATTAGGCAATCCCGACTACACAGATGCGTGTGTGTGTGTGTGTGACTCAGTCTAGGTTTTGTCTTGGAATGCGGGCTACGGGGAATATGTGACATGTCGGGAGCCATCAGCGGGCCGCATTCATCGATTGGAGGGGGGCAGCCGGCTTCGATTGTCAGATCCGGCCCTGTAGCCTGGCAGTTTCCGTCAATTGTACTCCCCGAGACAACGTTTGCGGCCGTACGGCAACGAATAAGCTCCCGTGCCCAGTATCGTGCTGCGCGGTTAAAGGACATGACTCACGGCAAGTTCCATTCCGGCTCTGGGCCCGCGTCTGAACGGACCGGCGCGCCTCCAGAACCTTCCAGGTTTGACTTCACGGCGGTTGATATGTCTCGTGTGCCAAGGGGGGGGGGGTTCTCACCTATTCTTCGGACCCCCTGCTCGACGGCAAGATATCAGCGCTCTACCGATGTTTTTTCACCGGCGCTTTGTACCTGCACTTCGAAAGCAAGGGCCTTGAACCACGGGACGAGGTTTGTCCAAAAAGTGAGCATCTATTCCGGGGGGGGGAGAGGGGTTACACTCATTCTGCCCGAGTTCGAGCCCAGTGCCCGCCGGGGATGTTCTCCGGGCCAATATGTGGCTTAGGTAGAAGGGGAGAAAGCTCGAAAAGCTGGATCAGAGATGCCAAGATTCCCGGATCGTCCATGCTAGGTGTCGATCGCCGCCCGTGAGACACGATTGCGGCTGACAATGTCTGCTTCCGGCTCAGCACGACGGCTGACGACATTGCATAACCACCGGTTCGCTCGCTTTGCAGAACGCAAATGACGTTTCCCCCCCACGACTTCTCAAGAAGGCTCAATGCCAATAGGGATACCTGATACCTTGCGATCCAGGCATTCGGCAAGGCACTGACATTGAAGCCTTCCGAGCGGAATATCTCGATAATGCCCTCAAGGTCATGAGGAGTATGGACAGGGCGTGGTCGAGACGTCCGGACCGAGTACATGAATTCATCTTCCCGAATGCTACCGAAGGAAAACAAAAAAAAGGAAAAAACGGTCAGCTGGCTGGTGGCTGCTTGTACCGGCTTCACGGTCGCTGCTCGGCCTGGATGCTGTGCTAGACGATCCAAGCATTGTCGCTCGGGCTGCCGTTCATCGGGAGATGACGAGAGAGGCCAAGACAGACAAGGGCCATGGCCTCCACGATACAAAGAGAAAGCGACGGTGTATTCCATGCCCAAAGCACGAAATACGGCGAAGTCGTATGCCGTCAAACGAGAGACTCGGTCCCGACCGGGATGCAATCTTCAGGTCATCTCACGATAGTTTCTCGGAAGCCCGGTGCTCCGGTAAGCATGCCTCGCGTTTTGAGTCAAAGGACGTTCCGTTTCTCCGCTCATTCCAATCTGCTACGGATCTAGGTCTGTACACGGGTTCCTGTCGACTCATCATGGTCGAAAAGGAGCGTGTTCATTATTGCAAACTCGCACGCCTGCAACTTGCACCGCGATGAAGGAGTAGTGCCGCCGGGACGTAGACCAAGGCCAGATCCCTTCGGCAGCGTCAAGGAATGCCGAATTCACAGACACTCGAAGGAAGCGGTTGCGCGCCTCGATGGCTGCGAGTCCAGCCCGGCTGTCTTGGCGATTGCAGATTGTCTGTAATGCGGTGAATACCGGCCACCCTCGGGTGTTGCGCTCCCATATTCTACGTTCTGCGGGTTGGATCTTTAAACACGGGTTCAGAAAAGAGGCTGCTGGCGTGACCAACCTGGGTCATGTCATTCACGTGCAACTCCCCGAGCCTCCAGGGTCCCGAGTCCCGGTGCTTTGCCTGCTCCCGTGTCGGCGTGTGCCTTTCGCGCTCTGCGTAACGAACTATTTCTCTCGGTGAGAGTTGCTGATTACCCACGGGTGTCAAGTATCGTCGCAAATGACCTGCCACGCTTTGGACCCTAACCCCCCCCCCTTGTTGCTGCGCACCCCCGCTTTCTGCGCGGGGTATGAAACACTAACATCGTTATCACTACTACGTATAAAGTAATATAACATTATCTATTCTTTATTAAATAACGCTATTTTTTAAGGTTATATTCTTTTTTATATTATAAAGTAATATAGTAAATATTAGCTCTATTAGGCTCTTATAGAAATTAATAATAGGTAGAGTATCTAATATACTACTTATAAATAGGGGGTCCTAGAGGCTACCCTATAACTTTATTATAAAGGTACTTAGTCTAGAGATATTACTTAGGCTAATTATTAGTAACTTTCTTAGACCTAAGAGGGTATTTTAGCTACCTATATATATACTTAAGAGTCTCTTAGTTACTCTCTTATATATTAATAAGTTAAGGGACTAGTAGAGTATATAATAAGTAATATTAGTAATACTAGTTATTACCTAGGGAAAAGATAAATAAAGTACTTTATATAATATAACCTATCTATTAAGACTAAGAGATATAAAGTAATAGATTCTAGGTAATATAAAGTATACTTTACTAATGTTATCTAGGCCTAGTTTTAATATATCTAGAGTATTCCTATTATCTATAATATCTATCTATCTAACTAATAGAATATAAATAAAACTAGTATTATAGAGGGTAAAGAATATAATAGGCTAGTACTAGGCTTTATTATATTATAATAGATCTAGAAAAAGTAGCCTAGATCTAGGGTATAGATTTCTCTAATAAAGTATATATCTACTACTAGAGTATCTCTATACCCCTTAGTTATCTATAAGGGTAAATCTATTTAGATATAGTAGTTTTTACTAAATCTATCCCCTTATAATAGATAGTAATTTATATACTCTAAGAATAGCTAAATAACTAACTATACTACTCTTAAATAGCTAAAAAAGGTCTTTATCCCCTAGACTAGTCCTAGGGATTTAGACTAATATTAACTATTAGTTATAGATAGGTATTATAGCTATATAACTATAGACTTTATATAGATAGTATTTTAGTATTATATTTATCTTTTATATCTACTACTATATATATTTACTATCCTCTAGCCTCTTAATATAGTAGTCTTTAGCTTATTAAAGTAGGCTTATAGGAAGGAGGTAAGATATTTAGATAACTAGTATAGTAACTTAATAGTTATTAGTAAGAGTATTAAATAGACTCTCTCCTATCTATAAGAGTTTAGGTATAATTATAATTAGGGTAAACAAAGTATAAGGTAAGGTATAATATATTATTTTATAACTATCTTTCTTAACTACTAGATTATAGGTTATATAAATAGATATACCCTTCTATTCTAGTACCTAAATTATAGTTAGGTTTAACTAGTGTTTAAGCCTTTACTTATAACTAAGGTCTAGATATCTATTCTATAACCTTTTATATATTAACTATAATTCTAAAGTAAGTATTATATAGTTATATAATATTAATATTCTAACACTTATAACTTTTCTTTTATAACTATATAATCCCTTACGTTACTTAATTAGGTAACTCTAATTATTCTTAAAATAACTTTACCTACACCTTAATAGTAATACTATTAATTTATATAATTAATTACTTTATATTTATAAATATTAATAAAATAAAAACTCTAATATATCCCCTTCTATTTATTTTTATTATTATATAGTTCCTTCCTTCCTTATAGTGGTTATTAACGTTTTAGTAGACGTACTTTAAGGTTATATATATATATAAGCTCTTTCCCTCTTTAATTTTACTTTCTACTTAGTTAGGTAGCTATATAATAGACTTTTTCTTCTTATCTAAGGGTTTACTTTTCTTCCTTTTTTTTTTCTTTTTTTTTCTCTTTCTTATACTTAATTTTTTACTTAATGTTAGAAGTAAGAGTTAACACCTTTAACTCTTATACTTCTTTACCTTATATTTCCTCTATTATAGAGATTTATATAAGGGATATATATATATATATAATCTACTTAACTAGTAGATTAATATATATATTGATTACGTAAGCAGGATTCTTACGTAATAAGGGGATGTCTAGAAGATTCTAAGAGAAGTAAGATTAACTTCTCTTCCCCTCCTTCTAACTATCTAGGTTATTCCTTTTCCTATTACTTTAAGTTAAGGTTATTATCTTACGTAACTAGGCTTACGCAACTAAGGGTTGATTTCTAAGTAGCTTACGCAAGTATGGAATATTCTAGTAAGCTAGTTATATGTATATAAGGATAGATATTTCCTATCCTTTATCTCTCTAAAAAGCAACTCCTATAGTAACAATCTAACTACTATACTCTCTTTAACTCTCTTCTCTTATTTAACTATTCCTCTTCTTTACTTAACTCTACCCCTGATATATCTTATATTCTTGCTTCTATAAGATATAACGTCTTATAGAGTATTCTTATATCTCTATAAGATAACCTATTATGCTTATAGGTTATGAGCCCAGGTATACTTAACCTGTGGTTCTATTTACTTATAAAGAGAAATATATACTCTTTATTAAGTAGCCTTTTTTCTACTATAATAGTAGACTTATTATACTATACTATTTATAAGAATTAATAAGGCAGAAAGAGTAAGCCCTTATTAATAATTATATCTAAGTAAAAGTATTAATAACTACTATATATATATATATCTAAGAGATATATATATATAAGGTTACATAAGTCCTAAGAAGGCAGTTATAAAATCCTTACTATCTGCTTTATATATACCTAGAAAGGTATATATATATCTAAGAGGCAAGAAAGAATAAGTCCTCTATAGGTTAAATATAACCTATACTTAAATGCTAGAAAGACCTAGCAAAATGGTAGATATTATTAAGGCTACTATAGGCTGTATAATGCCTACTGAACAACGTCTCCAGGGAACAAAAAACTGGAATTCCTGGATAACTACTATTTATCTTTTCTTTAAACTACTTAAATTAAGTAGTTATTTTGAAGAAGAAGATAAATATTATACTATTAAAGAAGAGGAAAAAACACAAGCCTTATTAATTATAAGGCAAAACCTTCAAAAGGAACCTCTATCTCTTATCTTTGATATAAAGGATCCAAAAGAAGCTTTATCTATATTAAAGTCTTCCTATGAAGGTACAGGCCCAGTTCTAAGGCAACAATTATACTTAGAATTTCACGCTATTAAACTAGAGACTTATAATACTTTAAATGAGTTTATTAGCTCTTTTAAAGGATATATCTCTAAGTTAACTAACGTGGGGGCTAAAATAGAAGATATAGACCAAAAAACGGTCTTTATAGCTGCTTTAAGCAGTTATTTTCCAGTATGGGCAGAGAGGCAAAGAAGTGCTCTAAGAACTAAAGAGCCCCCTTCTCTAGAAGCCCTTATTAACGATATATTAGACGAAAATAGGCGGGAAAACGATACCCCTATGTCTAATAACTACTCTAAGTGTAATTCTTATAACAAGGATACAGAACAAAGAGAGTATAAGAGTCCTTTTAATAAGGATAAACCTTATAAAGGATACTCTAAAGGGCCTAAAAGACCTAAAGAAAAGGTCAACAACCGAGAATTGAACCCTCTGCCTTTGAATAAGGCAAAGGCAACCTTTGTTATAACCAACCAAACCAACCAACCTCTTAAGGCAGAAGACAAAGGTTATAACTACACTTATAAGGCCTACAATCAAAATCCATCAAAGAAGGATAAATGGCTCTACGATACAGGGTCTTCAGTCCATATCTCAAACAATAAGGACTATTTTACTAGCCTTAAAATAGGGGAAAAAATACCCCCTATACATACAGGCGCAGGACCAGTTATACCTAAAGGAATAGGTATTGTTCTATTACCTATATACTTTAGAGGAGAAATTAACTATATAAGGTTAAATAATACCTTATATATTCCTAATTTCCCTATATCTATATTTTCTGGCCTATTACACTATAAAAACGGTGGTTCCTTAATTAACTGGAACCTATGCGATAAAAATAAGGAACCTTTTGCTAGTATTAATACAGCAAAATATGGATTCTTCCTTAATATCGCTAAAAATCCTTCTATTATTAAAGAAAATAATAGTATTCTAGAAGATAATATATCTCTAGAAAAAGAGGATTTAACTATATCTTCTAAAGAAGAAGAGGATATATCTATATCTTCTAAAGAAGAAGATAATAGTAATACTTCTATAAAAGAAGAAGTATATACTATAACTAAAGATTGGCATGAAAAACTAGGCTATCCTTCCTACCCTTACTTAGTTAAAACAGCTAAGATGACTAAGGGTATTCCTTTAGAAAAACTAAAGGAAGAAGACCTATACTGTCCTAGTTGTCTAAGCTCTAAATTAACTAGGCAACAGCCTAAAGTTAACTATAATAGAGCTACTTTTCCGTTAGAAAGGATCTGTATAGATACCTTAAAAATAACCCCTACCTCTATTAACGGAAATAACTACGCTATACCTATCACAGACGACTATTCTAGCCTTAGAGAAATTGAATTCTCTAAGAATAAAGAGGATATAATTAATATCCTAAAAAATAAGCTAGAATACTATAAAAATCAGGGTTTTTGTTACCCTAGAAAAATACGCCTAGATAACGGCACTGAATTTAATATAGGGGAATTAACCCTCTATATTAAAGAAAGAGGGATTATATTAGAACCCTCTACACCCTATACTCTAGAACAAAACGGTATAGCAGAAAGAACAAATAGGGTAATCCTAGATAAATCTAGGACTATTATAGCAGCAAATAACTTACCTAAGTTTCTATGGGATATTATCCTTAAAGAAACCACAAAGTTATTAAACTATACTGCTATAAAACAACTAGAAAAGACCCCTATGGAGGCCTTTCTAGATTATTATTATCCTAATAAGGATAATAAACCAGATTTATCAAATCTACGCAAAATAGGCTCTAAGGTCTTAGTCTATAGACCTAAAGAGAAGCGTATACAATCAGATAAATTAAATACCTATACAGAAGAAGGTATATATTTATCTAAGGAAGGAAATAATATATATACTATATATATTCCCTCTAGGCCTTATAAGTCCTCTATAGTAAGGACTTCACATATAAGATTTATAGAAAGTACTATAAGAGAGGGAGAATTATCTATTCCTTCTAGTACTTCTATAAAACCCCTTTTACAGGGTACTTTAAATCCTTCTTCTAAGATAGAGGTTTCTATACCCTCTTTATCTAAAGAAAGAAAGGAAGAATATAAGGCCTACAATTCTTCTAATATAGAAGAATCTATATACTATAGTAACTATAGTATACCTCCTCTAGAGCCTAACTCTATTAAAGAAGCTCTAGAAGGACCTGAAAAGGACCTATGGTTAGAAGCTATATTTAAAGAAATAGCTACTATTATCCAACGAGGTACCTTTAAGGCCGTTAACCCTAAAGAAGCTATAAAGTCTTCTAGGGTACCTTTAACAGCAAAATGGGTCTTTAAGAAAAAATACTCTATTAACGGAAAAATAGAGAAATATAAGGCCCGATTATGTGTTAGAGGATTCTAATAAAAATATGGGCTGGATTATTTCTAAACCTTTGCTGCCGGCAGTAATCCTACAACTTATAGGATACTATTAGCTATAGTAGCAGCCCTAGATTGGGAAATCCAACAAATAGATATTGTTGGAGCCTTTTTATATGGAGATTTAGAAGAAGAAGTCTATTTAGATCCTTCTAATATCCCATTTAACGAGTTCTTTAAAAGATATCCTAATTTAAATACTATAAATTAGGATATAGATAAAGAACAGTTATTATTACTATTAAAAGCCTTATATAGTCTAAAACAAGGACCTAGGCAGTAGTAACTAAAGATAAAATCTATATTAAAAGATATAGGTTTTATATCTTTAAAATCAGACGAGGCTACTTATTATAACCAGGATAAAAATAATCCTTGTTATATTATTACCCACGTTAACGATTTCCTTATACTGTAACGGTCTAAGGCGAAGTGTATTGCAACTAGCTATAGTAACTATGTATGAGTATCTTAAGCTAGGGAGAGAAGGGGAAGAAGCTATTCTGCGGTTTACCGCTTCTTAGGTCTAATTAGGGTAAGGATGCATACAGGCCGTCGGGTTAACGTTATTATAGTCCCGGGGGTCTAATTAGGGTGGTGTATTCTCTAGCTGTAATATTTAGTAAGGCTTCTTTAGGCCTAGCCTATTATAATACCCCCCTTGTCCCCCTCCCGTGGGAGGTAGGCTTCTTCTATTTAAAGGCAGCCTAAGCTACTATATCTTTTATATTACTTAGTAGTTCCTAAGTTAGTTTAGCGTAGCTAGTCTACTTTACTAGGGCTCTCTATCCTTTTCCTTAATGCTTTACTCTTAGTATTTCCTCTACTTTATACTCCTAGTTAGAGCTAAGGGCTAATATAGTGGGTTACTTATTATCCTATAACTAAGATAAGAATAGGTTATTCCCTATATACTTTAAGAGGGAGACATAGAAGACATTATAAATACCTAGGGGAGTGTCTAACTAGTATAAGTATATACTAACAGTCTCTAAGATAGTATATTTAGTATACATCTAGTTAAGTTTCTTAGATAAGTAATCTATCTTTACATTAGATAGTTATAGCTATACTTTATCCCCTAGTTTAAATTAGTCTAATAGTTAGTAGTAAGTATTTATATAATATTCTTATCTCTCTTAAGCTATAGCTATAGCTACTTATACTTAATCTATAGTATCTTTAATCTTCTATATAAGGGCTTCTACTCTAGCAATAGGGGTTACTCCTTCTATCCAAAGGGTTTCTTTAGGTCTAATTAGGTCTATATTATACCTATAGCTAAAGAAGAATAGGCTAATTCCTATAAAGGTAGCCAGTCAATTATTAATTACTATTATAGCTACTAGTAATAGCTTATCCCAGTTATCCTAAGCGTATATATAAAAGGCTCTTAAGTAGGTCTTAACTATCTAGTTAGCTCTCTCTATTACCCCGTCTATCTTAGGGTAGTAAGCAGTTAACAGTCGTTACTTAACGTCATATAGTTAGCAAAGGCGTTTTTATATCTAGCTAACAAATTAGGTCCCTCAGTCTAAGACTATAGCTCTCAGTAATCTATAGTGCCTAATTAGGCCTATAATCAGAGTTACTACTATCGCTTCTAAAGAGATCTCCTTCATAGGCTTAAGGATAACATTCTTAGATAGTCTATCCATAATAACTAGTAAGTTAGTTTATTTATATAACTTAGTTAAGGGTAAGTCCATTACAAAGTCAAGGGATATCTCCGCCTATATATAATCTAGTATAGGGAGGGGTTTTAGTAGGCCTCGTTTTTTCTCTCTCTAGATATTAATTCTCCCATAGACGTCGCAATTCTTAATAAACCTTTGTATATTTTATAATAGTCTAGGCCAATAGAAGGTTTAGCTAATCAGGGCTTTAAGTGTATCCTTCCCTAGGTATCCTAAGAGCATCAAGTTATACATCGTTTAGATAATCTTAGTCCTAAGGGGTTTATAGTGTAGGACCTAAACTTAGTCCCTCTATCTTAGTCGCTAATTGTTATCTATAGAGCATTCTAATAACATAATTAGTAATCCCTATTCTAACGGTAATTATCTTACTCTCTGTCGTATAGTGTCCCTAATTAGGTAGTACTAGGCATTACTTTATAAGCTAGTGTCCTATAGGGTCTATAGAGGGTCTTCCTTAAATAGGTTACTTAGGGGCTCCCTGTCTTCTAAGGCGTCGTTATTCCTTCCATTAGCGTCTACACTACTAATAAAGCCTATCTTTACTACTATAGTAGTCTAATTAGGCTACAATAAGGTAATCTTATTAATCTTTAGAGCTACTTTAAATCCTTAGAAGAGTTAGAGTTCTTAACCTTTTAACCTAGTATCCTCTACTTTAACTAGTATATCCTATTCCCTCCTAGAGAGTATATCTAGGGTTATAGCTAAGTTACTAGGGCAGTACTCTATTTTAAAGTTATACTTTAAGAGTAATTTAGCTTATCTAATTTACTATTTATTAAGCTTCTACTTCTTTATAAAGTACTTAAGGTTAAGGTAGTTAATTACTATAATAAACCTTTTTACACTCCTAAGTTTAGTGTCCTATTACTCTAGACACTATACAATAGCTAAGAGTTCCTTATTATATATTAGGTAGTTATATTCCGCCGGGAGGTTCTTCTTTAAGAAGAACACTACGGGGCGTAGGAGTCCATCATCGCTAACCTAAGATAGCATCCCTCCTACTATATATCTAGAAGAGTCTATTTCTAGGATAGTTTCTCTCTCTAGATCCTAATATACTAGTACTAGCGCACTAATTAGTTATTTCTTAAACTCTTTAAAAGCTTCCTAACACTCTTTGCTCTATATAAAGGTTACATCTTTCTTTGTTAGCTCTATAAGCAGTCTTACTAGTGCTAAGAATTAGTATATAAATTAGCAGTAATAGTTTATAAACCTAACAAAGGACTATACTCCCTTAACTATTCTAGGGATCTCCTATAGCTATATAGCCTTAATCTTTTTAGGGTTAACTTTAATCCCTTAGCTAACCTTAATAATAAATCCTAGATATTTAACGCTTTTTACCTTAAAGTCACATTTATTAATGTTAATCTATAAGCCTACTTCCCTTAGCCTAATTAGGACCTTCTTAACCTTTTCTTAATAGTCTAATAAGGACCCACTAGAATAGATTAAGATATTGTTAATGTATACTAAGCAGAATTCATCTAAGTATTTACGTAACGTGTAGTTAATATATCTCTAGAAGGTTACTAGTACTCCTATTAATCTAAAAGGTATAATAAGCTACTTAAATAGTCTATATCTTATATAAAAAACTATTTTTTATTCTTCCCTAGCTTTAATCCTAATCTTATAAAAGGCTACAATAACATCTAGCTTTATTAACTACTTTACTTAGGCTAACAATCTTAGGGTCTTATTAATTAGTAGAAGGGGGTACCTATCCTTCCTAGTAATATCATTTAGAGCCCTATAATCCACACAGAATCATAGGCCACCCCCTAGCTTCCTTGTAAAGAGCACTAAGGCTAAGGCTAGTAAACTACTCACCCTAATAAATCCTCTATCAAGGTATTTAATAAGGGTCTTCTAGAGTACTATTAGTTCCTCCCTTAACATCCTATATAACAGTCCCCATAGGACCTTAGGGTCTTTATTATCTTCTTTCTTTACTAAAGGGATCTCGTAGTTAATACCTTCACAGTGTAGGGGTAGCTTAGCCGCCTAATTAGGGTTAAATATATCTAGGAATTAGTAATACTCCTTTAGTAAAAGTACCTTAATATTAGGTCTTTTCTTTAATACTAGGGCTTTCTTTATATCTACTAGACTAGTAGTAAAAATTTATATCCTCTAGCTTAGCTATTAGGTCCTTAACTTCTATTCCCTCTTAACTAGGGCTATAAAGATAGAGGCTATCTGCTAGTAGATTAAGGAATAGTCTTCTTTTTAACTTAGGTCTCTTCTATAAACTATATAGTTTACTACGCTAATATATAAGGTGTTTTTAGTAGGATAAATCGTAACGTCGTCTTTTTCTATCTAGGTCTTCCCTAGGATAATGTTATTAGTTTAATTAGGGATAATATAGAAGAATAATTAACTTCTTTTATAACTATTAAGGTCTATTCTAGCGTAAGTAACAGTAGTAATAGCGTTTAGTATAACTCTATTAACTATTTTAAGTACTTTTAGCTTAATAGGGATACACAGTAAACAAAGTTTCTTAGTATAGTGTTTACTTATAGTAGTAGTAGTTAGGTATCCTAAGTTAACAAGGGCGTAGGTGTAAGTAAGCTTATTAATTCCTATGTTAATAAAAAAGGGGTCACTATCTATAGTCTTCTTAACTAGCCTCTATTCCTTCTTTACTTCCTCCTCCTAATTACACTTTTAATTAGGAGTTACTCTTTTCCTAACTTATTAGAGGTCTAATTAGACTTAGCCTTACTCTATTCTTCTAGGCTAAAGTTAGTGTCTAGGTCTAGTATTAACTTCGTTTTCTTAACGTTAGTAGGTTTCTTAAGTTTAGTTTCCTTCTATTTTAATTTCTTAACACTAGTAGCCTCTAGCTTACTAGGGTAGTTCCTTGTAATATATCCTCTCCTATTGTAGTTATAGTACTTTATTTCCTTAGAGCTATAGTACTTTTCTTTTTCTTTATATCTATTAGACAGCTATATCCTATTAACCCTTATAAGCTCCTAGTCTATCTTATCTTCCCTAGGAGTTACTAGTAACTTAAGCCTAATCTAATTAGGTATACCTAGGCGCCGCTTATTCTTATCTTAGCGCTTATAGTAATTATAGGCGTCTAGTCTTAAACTAATCTCTAGAAAAAGGTAGATATACTTAGGGTAAACCCTTAGGATACTAATTACACTAATTAGGGTATTATAAAGGTTATTGTTTAGTGCGCCTTCTAGGTAGTTAATCTTTACTTTATTGCTCTAGGCTACACCTCTACTCTTAGCTAGCTCCCTCTTAAACCTTAGTAGAAAGCTAAAAAAACTTTTATAAGGTTTTTATTTAATTATATAAAGCCTAGCTAAGGCTTAAGCTTTAGCGTCTAGGTCCCTATAATAACTCTCTAAGTAGCTTATAAACTAATTAGGGGATTCCTATCTATCTAGGCCTCCCTAGGCGTAAAAGGGGGAGGCTATAGTTTAAGCTACCCTATCTAAACGCGTATATATATATCTAAAAATGTCTATATTAGAGTTAAAGGCTAACCTATCTAGGTGTATCTTTCCCTTTATTACTAGGAACTATTATTAGAAGTTTTTATGTTTTCTATTAAATAGAGAGGGGTTAAGGATTAGCTGTTTTTATTACTTTGCGGGGTAATTAAGGTTAGATTAGGTGTAGGTGTTAGTATATTAGTTAAAGTAGTTAGTATAAGTAACTTAGTAGACGTTATTATAGGTTACCTTAAGCTTATAAGGGCCTCTTATAGTAGTTATATCTACTCCCGCTAAGCTTCTTACTTATTTACTTAAGTAGTTTATATTTCTTATATTTTATTAGATTATAAGGTTTATATCTTATATATCTAGGTAACTAGCTAGCCTACTACGTTAACTAGCTATTATAATCTTATAGGTAGCTAGGTATTAGTGTTACTATCTATCTTATCTCCCTTAACGTAGTGTATTCTTCTAGGAGTCCCTAGGGTCTTTTAACGCAATACGTTCTACCTAGAGCCCCCTTCCTATCTCTTTCTTAGGCCTTCTATCTACTTAGGGTAAATCTATCCTAAATATAGCTAGATAAAGGAACTTAGATACTTTTAAAGTAGGTAGGTTAATAAATAGCCTACTATTCTTAGTCCCTTCAAACATAATCATTCTAACCTAATTAAGTCTAATAACTAGCGTTTCTAATAGCTATTCTTATCTATAAACTACTTCTTATAACTAAGCTATATAGGCGTATTGCTATAACCTACTCCTAAGCCTATTGTAGTGTAAGGGCTTACACTATAGCCTAAACTATAGTATATTTAATTAACTCTCGCTAATAGACTACGCGCCTAGTCTAGAGAGTTCTAGTGCTTCTTTTAAGCTTAAGATAATATAACAGTCTAAAGCAAAGTGTATTATAACTAGCTATAGTAACTATATATAAGTATCTTAAGCTAGGGAGAGAAGGGGAAGAAGCTATTCTGCGGTTCACCGCTTCTTAGGTCTAATCAGGGTGAGGATGCGCACGGGCCGTCGGGTCAACGTTGTTACGGTCCCAGGGGTCTGATCAGGGCGGTGCGTTCTCTAGCCGCGATATTTAGCAAGGCTTCTTTGGGCCCAGCCTGTTACATTCACCTATAACTAAGGTCTAGATATCTATTCTATAACCTTTTATATATTAACTATAATTCTAAAGTAAGTATTATACGGTTATATAATATTAATATTCTAATAAAGAGGATATTTTTAGCTTACTATAGTAAGGCTTATAATACTAGGTTATCTATTTAAAATATTAAAAGTAGCTAGAAATAGGCTAGGTTATAGCTAGTCTCTTAATAGTACCCTCTATCTAACTCCTTAGTTATTAAGGTATTATCTAGTTAATAGACTAGCTAATAGACTAACTAACTATCTAACTAACATTAGGATAAAGCTAAATCTATCCTTTAGTTAACCCCTTACTAGTCCTCTAAGTTTTACTATTAACTATATTACTTTACCTAGCTAGATTAAGAGGACTTTAATACTTACACTATTTATTACTTTATTAAAAAGATATAAAAGGGATAAAATAAATAGGAGACTAATAATATCCTTTTATAGTAAGAGAATAAAGGATATAAGGACTATTAGGAGAACTAATAGGTACTTAAGAAGAAGAAGGTCCCTATATTACCTAACACTACTTTTATAAATATACTATATCTAGAGGGGATAAAGAACACGTCTAGTAATAATATAAATACTCTAGATATATCTATATATAGTCTAAATAGATCCAGCGTATCAGAAATATCTAGTGAGGCTGGCAGTTGCATATGGGTTAGCGGCAGAGATAAAGAAATAAGTGGTGGTGGTGATGGTGATGGTGGTGGTAGTAGTGGTGGGGATAATACGCAGGATGCAGGGGTGCGCAGCAACTAGGGGTAGGGAGTTATCCGAGGGCATCCGAGAAAAGTAACATCACGGGCAGTGTCCGACAGGTGCGCAGCGTCTTCTAACCCTTGATTGCCCGAGACCCCATACGCGAGCGTGTGGTTTTGAAGCGAGAACATTGTAGGAGGATAACTTTTCATTACGCTGCATCGATGATTGCAAACTAAATCACCAAGATGGACGTCTTTTCCAACGGAGGCTTGACGATTTTCGCGATGCCCCCCCCCCCCCCCCCATGTTGCCCCGGGCCGGAACGGCCTTGTCCCCTTACGATGCATGACCACCCCGACAAAATGCGACGTCGGACTCGCAAAAAGGCAGTGGTTATTAGAGGGAGCCGGCATCTCGCCGAGGGGTGCTGCCCGTCGCTCCGGCCTCACACCTTCAACTGGAAAGTCAGCAACCGCAGCATCCAATTCTCGCCGCCCGGCCCGGCCTCGTCCTCCACCGCGGCCAGCGCGGCTCTCGTCTCGCCGTAGAGCCGCCGGATCGCCGCCCTCGTGTATTCGAGGCTGCCCGCCTCCTCCAGCATCTCGCGGATCAGCAGCTTCGTCTCGGGCGGCAGCTTGCCGTCGCCGCCGCCGCCGGGGGACGCCGAGGAGGAGGAGGAGGCGGAGCGGCACCGCGCGGCCCGGGCGGACTGGAGGAGGCTGCGCAGCTGGACGCCGCCCCGTTCGTCCTCGCACCGGAGGGCGTGGATCAGCGGCAGGGTGAAGCTCCCCTCGTCGAGGTCGTCGTACGTCGAGAGGGACTCGGACGTCACGTCCTGGTAGTCGTCGCGCAGCTGGTAGAGCCTGCCGAGGAGGCTCATCAGCGCGCGGGCGTCGAGGTGCTTGTTCCGGGTGGCCGAGGCGCGCATCATGCGGCAGGCCATGCGGAAGAGCCCGCCCGTCTTCTGCTCGAGGTGGCTGTAGTACTCGGGCACCGAGGGCGGCGTGCAGTGGAAGGTCCACGCCAGGTCGTGGCTCTGGCCGAGGTGCAGCTGGGCGAGCTCGGACAGGAGGCACGACAGGGAGTCGTCGCCCAGCCGCCGGGCGAGGTCGACGCACTTGACCATGAGGTAGCTCGCCGAGTTGGTCGTCTGGGCCGCGCCGAAGACGACGTGGGCGCTCGGGCTGCCCCTCCGCACGGGCGAGTTGTCCTGGACGTCGTCAAGCATCAGGCTGGCGTTGTGCATGATCCGGACGATGGTGCGGATCGTGGCCAGGGCCACGGGGGGAACCCGGTACCAGTTGTCGAGCGCGTCCATCAGCTTGTCGCGGGCGCCGCTCCCGGGTCTCGCCGCCGTGTAGAGGTAGGCCGCCAGGATGTCCTTCTCGTCCGGCTCGGCGGGCCAGGCGCAGGGCGAGACGGCCAGCAGGTCGGCCCGCGACTCGGGCGATGCCTCGGCCTTGTTCTTCTTCTTCGTCTTCTTCTTGTCGTGGTCGGATCCGGTCTCGGCGGGCGTCATGGTTGTGTATTCCGTCGGCTGGTTATTCCAGAACGGCCTGAGTCTTTTCGCCCCGAGACAGCTCGAGGCCGGAGTAAGAATGCCGTCCGACTCTGGAGCGTCTGCAGGCTTGCCGACGTCGCAAAGATCGAGCGGGGCCCCGTTCACCTTGCCGACGTCCTCCCGCCTGGGGAGCGGAGCTGCCGGGTCGTATCGGCGTGAGGACAGATGCCACAGCGTGTTGCCGGCCATGCACAGCTCAATGAGGCCGATGTATTGCGTGATGTGGTCTGCCGGCGAGTACTCCATCATGTAGCTCGCCTTCCTCTCGCAGTACTCGTCCTCGATCCTCCCGATCTCGGACAGCAGAAAGTCCTTGGCGGCGTGCTGGTCGAGGCCGTACATGGCCATGTAGACCTGCACGGCGCTCATGTTGGATCCGCCTTCTTCGCGCTCCAGGTACGTGGCGGCCTCTTTATCCCACGAGTAGTAATCGTGCCACAGGATCATCTGCGTGAAGGCCAGCCAGGTGAGGGGCTCCAGGCCTCTGAGCTCCTCGTCGGTGAGGCTGACGTCGCAGCAGAACAGGATCTGCGACCACACCGAGTAGGCTCCGGCGTCGTAGTGCCGCACGTGCATGTACGAGTCCAGTGTCTTGTGCTCCATGAAGGCGTCCTGTCCGCGGACGCTCACGATGCCCTTCCACTTTTCGATGACGAGCTTCCCGAGACGCTCGTCCTGCTCGAGGGCCTCGATGGCGACGCGCGCCTGCATCGTGTTCATTGCGTTGTGCTTGGTGGTGTGGTCGCTTTGCTTCGACTCGGAACCGAGGAACCGCGCCAACGGTCCGTGGACCTCATCGAACTGGAACAAAGACACCGAAATTTAGCAATCGTTGTCACGGGGGTGTGTGTGTTCGGGGAGTCTCCAGTCTCGGGCGTATTACCTGCTCCGGTGTTACAGCATCGTCGGTGAGGTCTGCACGCGGCGTTTGTCCATGCCAAGTCAGCGGACCTCGAAAACAAGCCGAGAGGAAACATGGGCCACCTCGGGGAAACGCAAAGACTCACCGTCGTGTCGGAAGAGGAGTTCGGACAGATAGGAAATGATGGCGAGTCTCTCCGGAATGGCCTCTGGGAACCACAATGCGTTGACGTTGCCGCCGATGGGGTTGATGCATCCGACGCTGTCGGCCTTCAACTTCAGCCCGGTAGCGTTTTGGAAGTCGTCGCACGCTTCCCAGCACGCCTTGTCGGCCACGTCGACGTGTTTGCTAATTCTCGGGCGGAATCTGGAGGGGTAGGCGGTGTTCTCGTACAAGCATGCGGGCACCGGAACCGAGGACTTGTACCGCATGGGCCCGCAGTCTTGGTAGTTCTTCATCGTCGGAGCCATCGCGAGGGGACGGACAGGGTCGGACAGGCAAGATGTCGTGAGGTTCATGGCACGAAGAATGTCAAGGCTGACAGGCGGAGGAGGAAGAGGAGGAGGAGGAGGAGCCGTGATGATATCCAAGTGTCGTCGAGGCATATCGGCGTTGGTCGACAGACCCCCTGGAGTGTCACGCTCCAGATATCAGGAAACCTGTCTGAACCCGAGTCATTGAATGGTCCAGGGGGTGAGGCTTCGACTGCATGGAAATGGTTGAGATATCTGGACATGATGATAGGGAAGGTCACTGACATGTGTCTCAGTCATGGGCCATGGCCAAAGGACCTCCCCCCCCCCCACCATCGCGAAGGGTCCGACGAAGGGTACCAATACGGCTACACTATTTCGGGACGCGCGAGATTGCGCAGCTCCACTGGACGTTACGTTCTGCCGGGGGCAACGTGGCAGAAGGCCGTCGTGACTCGTGAACCGTGGGGCTGTTCCCGGAGAGCCCCCGAGGCCGGAACGCGGCTTTTAAACAATGCCCTCTCTACTCTGTATCCGTGTGTTCTGACTACCTACATGTACCTGGGTAGGTCGACAGGCACCCCGAGCTCTGTGTAGACATCGACAACGTCACACACCATGGCAGTCCTCTCTCTCCTGAACGAGCGGCTGCCGTCGCTGCCCACGCCGGTCTGGGCGGCGGCACTCGTCGTCCTGGCCGTGGTACTCAAGGCGGTGTACAACCTCTTCTTCCACCCGCTCCGTTCGTACCCGGGGCCTCTCCTGTGGCGCGCCTCCAGGCTCCCCTACGTCGTCCGCTTCTCCCAGGGCCGGATACCCTACGACCTGAAGCGCCTGCACGCCATCTACGGGCCCGTGGTGCGCATCGCCCCCGACGAGTTGACGTACAACTGCGCCCAGGCCTGGAAGGACATTTACGGGCGCAACAAGCAGGCCAACGGCGAGACGACGCTCTTCAACAAGGACCCCGTCCTGTACGCGGCCATCTTTGCCGAGCACAAGGCGCTGATCGACTCGGACGGCGACGAGCACAGGCCGCAGAAGCGGACGCTCTCGTACGCCTTCTCGCACCAGGTCTTGGTCGAGCGGGGCCACATCATCACGGGATGCATCGACAGGATGACCGAGGGCCTGTCGGCCTACCTCCGGTCGCCCTCGGCCTCGGCCGACGGCGGTCCGGCCGTGGTCGACGTCGGCGCGTGGATCGAGAACGCGCTCTTCGACCTCGGCGGCCAGCTCACGATAGGGCGCGACCTCAACGCCGTCATGTCGCAGGGCACCGTCCACCCCTCGCTGGCGCGGTTCAAGGGCCTCTTCGACTGGGTGCAGTGCTACTACCTGCAGTTCCGCCGCGGCCCCAAGATCCTGGTCAACGCCGTCGAGGGCGTGCCGGGGTTCACGGGGTACGACTGCATCATGCCGGTCAGGGACGTCCACGAGATGATACTCAAGCGCATGGACGAGGGCAAGCGCGCGGGCGGCGACGACGAAAACTCTGGCGACTTTGCCTCGTACCTGATATCGAGGGCCAAGAGCGAGGGCCTGGAGGACGACAAGATCTGGATCAACTGCGTGCACCTGCTGCTCGGGACCCCGGAGGCCATGCCGTCCTCCATCATCAGCACCATCTACCACCTGGTGACGACGCCCTACGCATACGCCGAAGCCGTCAAGGAGGTCCGCGCCGCCTTCAAGTCGTCGGACGAGATCACGGCGCAGGACGTCCAGAGCCTGCCCTACCTGCTCGCTTGTTTCCGCGAGACGCTGCGCAGACGCCCGACCATCCCCGGAACCCTCAGTCGCCAGGTCCCTCCGTCCGGCGCCCATATTGTAGGTCCCCCCCCCCCCTCCACCTCTTCCCTCCGTCTTTGCTCGTGTGTGTATGTCTGACCCGAAACCCACCCCCATCAGTGCGGCAAGTTCGTCAACGGAGGCACCATCGTCGGCGTCAACCAGTTCGCGACCTCCCGGACGGACTCCAACTTCCGCGACGCCGACTCTTACCGGCCCGAGCGCTGGCTCGATCCCAGGCCGGCCGAGTTCGAGGACGACGACCGCGAGGCCTTCAACCCGTTCGGCTACGGGCCCAGAAAGTGCATCGCGAGGAACCTGGCCCACATCACCACGCAGACCTTCCTCGCCAAGCTGCTCTGGGAGTTCGACATGGAGCTCGACGAGTCGTGCCGGGACTGGGACGACCAGGGCCTCTACGTTCTCGCGCGGCGCGGCCCGCTGCTGGTGAAGATGAAGAGGGCGGCCCGTTGATTGCTAGCGAACGGGGATGGGGCTTCATGTATTTTCAAGTCAGGGGTTGTTATGATGGTTGTGGTTTGAGTGTTGTTGCCTGAGCATTCTCGGCTACGCCGATGATGTTTGCTGTGAAGGGAGTTTTGGGATCCGACGTAGACTCCCGCGACTGATATACAAACCCTTGAAGGTGAAATACACATCTTTTATTAGAGTTTCCAATCTTTATGTAGGGCTGTGATCGGAACCGTAGCGAACTCTATGTCAGATAAGCATAGCCAGGATGTAAAGTTTAACATGGGCACATTAGAACAGGGGGGGGGGGGGGCGTTATAACTGCAGTTTATTGCTACGTAATTCCGTCTTCTCTAACACGGGCACGTGGCAATGGAGGCAGATATTCATGCCAGGTAGCCTGTAGGTTTGAATCCTATCGACGTCGGATTTCGGGGGTTGTTGGCACAACTGCATATTTCTTTGGGCGATGGCAGATGATGGGGGGCAGGGAACCGGGGTACAGCCGCTGAATTACACCTTCACTTTGCAGAAAACTCTATTAACCCTGACCTCACATATTTCCTATTCAAGGTGGCTCCGGTGTGAACGATCTATGCTAGTTACCGATGGCGGCTTGGGTATATCTGCGTTGATGAAACCCTTGACGAGGTCGCCTATACTGTGCTACTATTTCAGCATGAAAGTTATGGAGAAGTAGATTCATTGTCTGCTCAAATATACATAAATTCCCAAAAGGAGCATCACGTTCTGATATCGAGCATTTCATCCGGGCCTCTTGTGGGACCCGTCGCGAGAGCAATAGAAAACCACCTGAACAAGTACATGACATCATTTAATAATAGTGTCAGATGTGCAGGTCTGTTACTCTAAGCAAGAGGGAAATCGTGCCCACACGGCATGTTGTTAAAGGTAATAAGCCGGGCATTTGTATCAGAATTTGATGAAAAGAGTAGATCAGACAGCATGTGCAGCGAAACCTCTTTTCAATATCACCAACGACCCTTGGTCACGCCCCCCCCCGAGAGACGGCCTTCTCTGCTGTCTGGGACGCGCCCGCATCGTTCACAATATACCCAGCGCTTCGGCTTTGATTATCATGACCTCGTCCCGCAGCCTGCTCAGGAACGGCGGCTCCGGCAGCGCGACGTGGCTCCTCGCGAAGTGGACGCGGCGCTTGTCCCAGGCGGAGAGCAAGAGGTTGCACAGCGTCATGTTCCCCTTGTCCCTCAGCTCCCAGAGCTCGTCGCGGAGCGCGTACGCGTCCTCCATGACGGACCAGACCCTGCGGGCCATGGACCCGGCGGGGCGGCCCTGCAGCTGGGCGCCGAGGTAGTAGAACCCCTGCATCTTGAAGTCGATGTCGGCGTACCAGGCGAAGCGCCGGCCGGCCGCCCTCCTGGCGCGGAGCGCCTCCTCGTTGGCCGCGAGGCTTATGCGGAAGAAGTTGTCGTCCGGGCCGAGCACCTCGGTGCCCCACTCGGGCGCCTCCTCCATCGGCGCGACGAGGAGCCGGATGATGCCCGAGAGCGCCTCGCGGGTGCACTGCGCCATGGCGTGCAGCGGGTCGGTCGCGGGGTCCGGGCAGAGCCTGGCCTCGAGCGGCCGGAGGACCCCGTCGAGCTCCTCGGAGAACCGCTGGAGGGCCGTCATCGCCCCGAGTCTCCCCGCCGAGGGCCCGCCGCCGTAGGGGCTCGTCGGCGACGGCAGCTGGCGCCACAGTATGTCGTCGATCGACAGGAGGCCGGGCTGCGCCAGGGCCCGCCTCCTGACCTCGTACGTCACTATGCAGAACGACATGCCGGTGGGGCCGTCGCGGGGCCGGGGCTCCGTCGTCATTGCGGGGCTCAGGTCCTCGTCGTTGACGTTGAGGGGGATGCGGGTGTCCCGATGGGGGGCAAAAGATGCGAGCCCGTCCCGAACCCCCCGCCGGACCTTGTCTCCAGGATCACAATCTGCCACCAAAGGCGGCGCCGCATCTCGCACTCAAAGACCGAGAGGTTCGCGCGCGAGCCGTCAAGGTGCAGGCCGAGCCGGTAGGCGATATTGACCACGACCCCGTTCAGGACCCATGGGTCGGACGAGCCGTTTCGCGTCTGCTGGAACAGCTGGGGCGAAGTCAGCGGTCAGGAATCCCGGGGGAAGGGGGGTTCCTCGCGGCGCTGGCGCGTGGGCGCGGCTTACAGAGTACAAAGCCAGGCTGCACAGCACTTCCAGGTTATGGTTCTTGAGGTAGTTCAGTTCGGTGAGAGCCAGCTTGAGCCCGAGGGTGAAGTCGGCGATGGCGTCGGCTTGGCCTCGGCCGAGCTCGTTCCAGTGTTCCTGCCGCGACAGGGACCCGGACGCCGTCAGGAAGATGGAGAAGAGGAGGGCCGCCGTGGCCAGCGGGACGCCGGTGAAGTCGTTGATGGCGTCGACGACGCGCGTGTGCAACGTCGGCACGTGGACGACTCTCGTCACAGGGTCCACGCGGTCGAGGAACACGCGCCAGAGGACGTCGACGGCGTGGGCCGGCGGGACGCAGGCGTACATTTGATCCGTCAGCGGGATGCTCGCGTCGCAGCTGGGCCGCCGTTCACCGGGGGCCTCGACGAGCGGGAGCCACGCCTCCTGCTCGAGCTCGACGTCTATGAGGGCACGGATTGTCTGCAGCTGTTGGGTTTCACCCCCCAAAAAAGGAGTCGTGAGCGTCTGAACAACACCTTGTAGGACTGGGCCGGAGGACACACGGGGCGTCGTCTTGGGCACTTTTGTTTGAGGGCGACCTACATCGTCGAACACGACCGCCATCGCCTTGCTGTCGCGGAACTCGAGGCCGCCGTTCCAGATCTGGACCAGCGTGCCTTTGGGCTGCTGCGTCCGGGGCGGGACGGGCGGGGCGGGCTGTTGAGAGCAGCCCGGCTCGCGAGGGCCGAGCATGCCGAGCGGAAGACGGGAGGGCATGCCCTGGCCTTCCCTGGGCTCGAGAGGCAGAGCGCACTGCTCGAGGAGCGACTCTACGCGGGCGATCTTGTCGTAGAGCTCGTGGTGGTTGCGTCGCCTCGGCCGACGGGCCGGCCCGGGAGGCGGCTGCAGGCATTCGTGGTCGAGCTAGGAGTGTTGGCGGCGGGAAGCACGCGGCAGATAGCAAAGGGGGGGGGGGGGGCAGACACACCGTTATGCAGGACAGGCACGGGTACTTTCGGTCGCACTTAATCTTCCGCCGCCGGCACTCGACGCACGCGGGCCGGCGTCCTTGGCGCTTCTCGCTCAGCGCCCCGGCGGCCCCGACGGCCTGGACGACGGCCGAAGCCGGGTCTCGAGTCTGCAGTGTCTCCATGCCCGGCATCCTTGAAGGAACCCGAAAACACAACACAACAGCAACAACAGCAACAAGAACAACAACAACAACGGAACACAAGGATGATGGAAGGCCACAAAGGGCGAGACGGGAGAAGAGAGAGGCAACGATGGTTTCCCCCCCTGGGGTCGTCTATCGTACGAGGTGGAGGGGGGGCCGGCTGCGAGGTTGCGGACGGGGGGAGGGGGAGGGGTCGACGCTCTAAAGGCCCAAGACGCATCGTGTGAGCGGCTAGATGGAATCGGGGCGTCACATTCCGCATTCCTTGGCCAAAAGCGGCACGGGACGGCGCGCCATGGTGTGGAACAATGTCTCACATTGGTGCGTCGTCCGTCCGCCAACCAAACGGCCCTGGTCCGTTTTGTCAAGGCCAACTCGGAGGGGGCTGGCCGGCAGCAATAGGCGATGCTGAGCCGGGATCGGAAATTTGTCAGAGCCCGAAAAGGGTTTTCCCCCGCCAACAATTCTGATGAGGCAGATTCCTGTGAGCGGCCGCTCCGCATCAGCCATGCGAGGGAGAAGAAGGGCCCTGCGCACATCACACCGACAATCACTCTGACCAGAATATGTCTGAGTCGATGTAAATCCCTCTTGGCCATGAATGCTGTCTCTGCTGATGTGACCGTCGACATGACACATGGCGACTGGCGTGACGAGCTGCTGCGTTGAGTCACCCTCTTTCACAGCCTTCCTCTCACTCTCGCTTCGGCAGCCCCCCCTCCCCTTTCCCTCCGCACAGCGGGAATGGTCTATGGATGATTAATGGTCTCAAGGGGACAGGTATCCACGTGGCTCGTCGTGCAAGGAGGGCGGTGAGAGGAGGCCGTATACCCAGAACGATGGCCCTCCGGAGCTATTGGTTTCGTCAAGGGGGCGGCGCCGAGCGAGGCAGATGAATCTCATCATCTTACAGACATCGAGGCCTCTTCTGCCCGCTGTCTTGGGGCCAAGGGCGATCCCAGCTGCTGCGGCCCTCTGGATTGTCCAGCTTTGCGGCTCACGGCGCGGCTAGACGTCCGTCGCTCAGAGGGCGACGAGCCGCGAGCGGAAGCATTTAGTGTCCCGATGTTGGTCGCCAAGCGTGGCTTCGCGCCTCTGGCCGCGTCATGTTCTATCGGTTGGCTCGCGAGCCCGCCCGCCTCTCCCCCGCTGGACTTTGCAATGCCCCGTCAACGTCTCAATACAAATCAGTTTACGGAACGTTTCGACCCTGTAGTTCTGCGAGGTTGCAAAGAGGGAGCCAACGACAGCCTCTTTGAGGTGTTGCAAACGGGCATCTTAATCTTGGTTGTGTGCGTTGGGCTTTTTGCCTTTTGTACGGGGTTCGAGTACGGGGTTCGAGTCTTGGTCAATCCTTTTTTTTAAATATGATGGGCTCTGCTGTAGCTGTCGTGTGAAATAGTCCCTCGGGCAGTCCGAATCATATTACTTCTTTCCCATACGCAGATACCCGATCCTCGTTTTACAGGGAATCCAGCTCGGCGGTCCTGACCCCCCCCCCCCCCCCCCCCCCCCCCAAAATCACCTCAACTTCGCGTGCCCGTCGTCTAGCCATGTCAACCAACGACACCTTTGTCCCGTCGTACGACACGTGCGACGAGGTGACGGACCGGTGCCCCGTCGAGCTGACGGTCTACGGGACCTACCTGAACAAGCCCGCGGCGACCTTTTTCGGGATCGCGTTTGGCGCTTGTCTCGTGTTCCAGCTGTACTTTGGAATGCGGTCGCGGACGTGGTCCTTCATCGCCTGGCTCGGCGTCGGCACCGTCTTGGAGGTGCTCGGGTACTGGGCGCGGACGAGGCTCGCCGACGACCCGTGGGAGCTCGACGCCTTTGCGCAGCAGTACCTCGCGCTCCTCCTGGCGCCGACGCTGGTCGCGGCGGCTCTCTCGGTCACGTTCAAGCACCTGGTCATCTGGTACGGCGCGCGGTGGTCGGTGCTCCGGCCGTCGCTGTACCCGTGGGTCTTTGTCGGGACGGACCTGCTCTCCATCTTCATCCAGGTCGGGGGCGGCGCCATCACGGCGGCCAAGGCGTCCGGGTCCAGCGACGAGGCGACGGCGGCGGTCGGCGAGAAGCTCGTCGTCGGCGGCGTCGCCTTCCAGGTCGCCAATATGGTCTGCTGCGGGCTGCTCATGGTGGTCTACGCGACGAGGCGCCGGTCGGCGCTCGCGGCCGGCTGGCGGCCGCAGTCCCGCGACGAGGCCCGGCTGGTGGAGCAGCGCGAGGCCCATGCCCTGTCGCGGGAGGCGGCGTCGGAGGGAGAGGCCAAGCGGGTGCGCACGTTCGTGTACGCCCTCGCGGTGGCGTACGTCGCCATCATAGTCCGCTGCTCGTACCGGTACGTTTGGGGTCGCCCCGGTGCCGACTTCTTTTTCTTTTTGTTTTCATTTTCTTCTTCTTCATAATACTGACATTGGCTAATGCACTGACAGCATCGCGGAGAATATCCCTGCCATCACCATGGACGTGCTGCGCAACGAGCCCATGTTCCTGGGCCTCGACAGCACGATGATGCTCATCGCCGTCGGCACCGTTACGATTTTCCATCCGTACCTGTACTTCCCGTTCCTCAAGGAGTCGAAGCACCTGAAGAAGAGAAGCAAGCAGCAGGGAGACTACCAGATGCACAGCATGCCTTGATGCAGATGCGGTATCGCGCCGCCGCGGAGTGTTTGATTATTTGGGTGTTTGTTGCCGTGAGACTGGCCAGTGGGTCTTGTTCTGATCATGTACAAAAGTGTGATTTTGATGGGGAAACTTGGAAATAAACGAAGAGGTAATGCTAGATTAGCAGATGGAAGCTACAAGGGCATGATAAGACGATAGCTATTGTGTTGAGTATGGAGCATGATGCTATCACTGCGTTCTATCAACTCTATAAATGGGTCAACTTTGTACCTGTGCGATCTCAAGGACCGCCTTTGGTACACAGGTACCTCGGTAACACGATAGCAGCGGCGGGCATGGCATGGTGATGCTGACGATGCGCATCGCGACGCTTTCCGCTGGATATCTCAACGAGTCTCTTCACGACCGGAGTCGACCAGCAAGCAATAGGCTACAAGACTACGGACAGGGTAGACAACACAGAATAAAGCGTACAAATACGAATGCAGCGTATACAAGAACCTTTTCGTGCTAGTGTAATACTCCGTACTCGGTACGGATATTCGTATAAGCACAATTCCACGTGACGTGGGTCTTGATGGCCAATCGGGTCAGGGACTACAGCACTCGGGTACGTACTTGTACGTACCTGTGTCTGCACCATTTAGGCAGGTGAGATCTTGTGATGAGTGGGTCTCTCGCTGCCTTAGGGCTGAAGATCGGTGGACCCGTGCACCATGCGCCCCACTTCCATTCCTCAAAGCTCTCAGCAACGCTTCCCGTTTTGGAATGACACTTTTTGTCACATTGCCTATCACGGCGTTGTTGATAACTTGCTTTCTTGTTGAGGCACAGGGATGGAATGCCCAAGGAACGCCGTGTCTTACACTTTTTCGGCGAGACATACGTCACTGGACGAGGGACGGGGGCCTGACATGTATTCGGGGCTTCTCCTATACGCTGGGAACTGGACGGGAGCCGGGTGGAAGAGGACTGCATCTGACCACGTATCACAATCACGCATCATTCGAGTACCCATCTGCAAGCGTGCTGACAGGGAGGTGCTTTCATCTGCGCGCAAGCCGGGCTCTTGGAGGTTGGTGTTACGTCCTTGGAGGCATCTGTCCGGGGTTTGTCTTTATTACTCTGCCTTGTCATCATCCCGCCATTCGTCCGGAACGCACTCCGTATGTATCAAGACAACGCTGCTACTGAGGGAAAACCTTTCCAAAAGTGTGTGTTGTTTTTGTACTTTTCTTTCATTCCCGAGTAATCTCTCCTTTGATACTCGCTCTGGAGTTGGACCAGAAGAAACAACAACAACAACAACAACAACAACAACAACAACAACAAGCCATGGGTAAACGCGTCGTCTTCACCGGCGGCTCCGGCGTCATTGGCCCTCACGTGATCCAAGAACTGCTGCGGTACGGCCACGATGTCATCAACCTCGACGTCGTCCCGCTCGACAACCCGTCTGTCCACACGATGAAGTGCGACGTCACCGACGCCGGCCAGGTCTACAGCGCCCTGCACACCCAGCTCCACCTGACGCAGCCGCTGGGCAAGTCGTCGGTGCCCGACGCCGTCGTCCACTTCGCCGGCCACGCCCGTCCGCTGCTGGCGCCGGACAACGAGGTCTTCCGGGCCAACGTCGTCGGCACCCATAACGTCGTCGAGGCCGCCTGCAAGCTGGGCGTGCGCAAGATCGTCCTCGCGAGCAGCATCACCGTCTACGGCGTCACCTTCGCCGAGGGCCGCCGCGCGTTCCCGCAGTTCCCCGTCGACGAGACGGCCGAGTGCAGCCCGACGGACCCCTACGCGCTGTCGAAGCTCTGCGGCGAGACCGTCGCCCGGGGCTACGCGGGCCGCTTCGGCGTCGACATCTACTGCCTGCGCATCGGCGCCGTCGTCGAGCCCGACCGCTACCCCGACGCCTTCGGCCCCTACCTCGCCCGCCCCGAGGCCTGGGACGTCCACGGCTGGTCCTACACCGACCTCCGCGACCTCGGCCAGATGTGCCACCGCTGCCTCTCGTCCGACGGCCTGGGGTGGCAGGTCTTCAACGCGACCAACGACTGCATGACCAACGACGAGAGGACCCCCGACTTCCTCCGCCGCGTGAGCCCCTCGACGCCCTTTGCACGGGAGATGGGCGACCGCGAGGCCCCCATCTCCAACTCCAAGATCCGCAGGCTGCTGGGCTTCGAGGAGGAGCATCCCTGGAGGAGGCATGTCACGCCCGTAACTCGGACCAAGACAGCTGGGTGAGAGAGAGAGAGAGTGTGTGTGGGGGAGATGCAGAGATGCAGTCAGCTCTGGGCATCGGACGTAGTTGATGACGGTTGTATCCACCACATGATGCCGCCATATTGTTGGCGGTGATGAGGTAATATCAAGTGAGATCGTCCGACAATCTTCGTCCCCCGTCTGCAATAAATGTGATTTCATCTCGCCGGGCTCCACTTCCATCACCTCGCATACACCCGTCGTACGAGTGCAGGACCGGCCATACCCAGTCATGAAGACACAGTGATGGCATCGTATGTGCTCAGTGCCCGACGCAATATAATACACTTTATCATTGCATGGAGGTATTTGGACGTTCCGCCTCGACAGCCAGACCATGGAGGCCGAGGTCCGAAAGTATCTTCAGAGGTGCCATAACCACCCCCCCCCCCCCCGGTGCCGGCTAGCCAGCCGCACACGCCCATCGTGACGTGCGCAAGGAGACGGCGGGCTTGGCCGCATTCTTCCCTGGCGGACAGTAGCCTAATCGGGCCCGCCGACCTCCTAAAGCGACACAGGCACGCGGCGTCCGAATGTAGGGAGAACTGCAAAGAGCAAAGGGGAAATTAGCAACGATCGCCCGAGACCGGGCCGGGGCAGTGTGTGTGTGTGTGCGTGTGTGTCAGACAGCAAGGCGGGGTTTGTCTTTAGTCTGTATCATTAAAGACAATCCCCGCGCGTTGGCGGCTAGGGCCGCTGCACGACGGGCCGGTAAGCAGCCTCACCTGAGCCTTATTGTGGGCTAAGTTGTGAGCTTCGACGTCTTGGGTAGGCAGGGCGAGAAATGTCTGACTATGCGAGCATGTCATTGGAGGGGTGCGAGTTGCTGGTGACTGTTGTTGGTGAGATGATTGGACGGCAGTTAAACCACCATGGCAACAACGTCGATACGTGATTGGGCCTCGCTCGGGGCCCGTACAAGTTGCAGAGACTCTGGATGTTTCTATCAGACGCAAAGCTGCAGTCAAAGGCTCGCCAGAGTGTGTTGGCGCAGTTCAGAACTTCGCGATGAAGGGAGGACTTTGGCCGTTGGTCTCCCCCATGGGTAACGGGTGACGTCAAAACCCTCTCATAAATATACACTTGGCCGTTTGCCGTGAGGGCCGCATGCTGTCAGCTTACTCCGTGTGGCAATAAAGATTGGCAAAAGAGTCCTCCAACAGGCGTGATGCCAACGCTTCTCGATGAATATACCGAATGCCCATGAGTCCTCAATGGCGTAATGAGGTGTTTGCCCGGGTTTGTATCACGAGGGGGGGGACTAGTGTCAAAACGCCATTGGCCAAGATCTTGTCTAGGCAGGTAGAATTCCAGAGGCCGGGTTGACGAGATCACGACATCTTATTTCTTCACCGCCGAGTCTAGGGAAAAAAGAAAATACTGACATGTCAGTATTTGAAAATGTTGTGGCGGCAATCATTCCTATCCCCCCAACCAACCGTACGGATGGAAAGGGGCCGAGAAGAGGGGCCATGTGTATGCTCCGTCCAATATCACGCGTGTAAGACAGGCCATTGTCCAGGTTTGCCGGCCGTGAAGGTGTAGGATTGCAACGGTGATGGGACTAGTGTGCGGGTTTGGAATGGGCAACCCTTTTGCTTCGGCTTTCGGGGTGTGTCTCGCGCGAGTCTGTTTATACTTAGCTGGGAGCGGTTACCATGAGATGCCCAACGGCCAGTTCTGGAGGGACGAGGACTCTTGACTTTTCTGGAAACCTTTCAGAGCTTGCCAGAGTCTGTCTGGATACGTATGTTCCACCATACAGAGTCGTACATCCCAAAAATACTACCTTTATAAAAAAGAATATCAACCAAAAGAGAAGACGAAGAAAACCGGTACCAAGTCCCCGTATACCCCTTTCTCGACAACAACAAGAACAAAAACAGCAACAACATACCATTCATACGCAACAATGGCCTCTATCCGGCAGGCGCCTGCTACCAACGGGGCCTCCGTCACGGCCGGGGCACGAGTCAACGGCTTAGCCCCGCAGCTCCGGCGGACGCGGCCGCTTTCTGGCGGCGCCACTTTGACCGGCTGGACGCCTCGTCGTTTCCCGTCCTGCCTTCGCACCTGGCCAAGCCGCGGCCCAGCGCGCAGGCCGAGCACAGCATCACCTACGAGGTCCCGGCCCGAAGGGACTGGGACAACGCCGCCGTGTGCCGGGCGGCGCTCGCGGTCCTCCTGGCCCGCTACACCCACGCGTCGGAGGCGCTCTTTGGCGTCGCGGCGGAGACGCCGCCGGCCCCTTGTTCCGAGGAAAAGGGGGGGAGTCCGCGCCCCAAGGTCCGACGCGGACCGTGGTGCTGCCCACCCGTGTCTTTTGTGATCCTCACCAACCGGCCTCGGCCCTTCTCCGGGCGGTGGCGGCCCACGAAGCTGCCGTCAGCGAGTTCGAGCACGCGGGCCTAGACAGCGTGCGCGGCGCCGGGGAGTTTGGGGCCGCCGCGTGTGGCTTTCAGACCGTGCTGGCGGTCACGACAGCCGAGAACGGCGGCGGTGCCAGCGGTGCCCCGGCCGGGTCGGAGGGTCCCTTGCTCCATGGGACCGCGGCGGGACTGGACAGGTTCACACCCTGCCCGGACCGCGCCCTCCTGCTCCACTGCGACGTGAGCGAGGGCTCTGCCTCGATGCTCGCGAGATACGACCCGAGCGTGCTCGACGCGAGGCAGGCGGCCCGGTTCCTGCGGCAGCTGGGGCTGCTGATGGCGCAGTTCCAGCGCGGCGCCGTCGAGAAGCCGCTCGGGGACCTCGACCTCGTCACGGCGGAGGACCGCGCCGAGATCGAGAGCTGGAACTCGGCGCCGCCCGCGAGGCACGACGTGTGCCTCCACGACGTGGTGTCCCGCAGGGCCGCCGAGGCGCCCGACAGCCCCGCCGTGTGCGCGTGGGACGGCGAGTGGTCGCACGCCGAGCTGGAGGGCGTGTCGTCGCGCCTCGCCGCGCACATCCAGTCGCTCGAGCTCGGCGCGGGCCGCGCGGTGCCCCTCTGTTTCGAAAAGTCCAAGTGGATGGTCGCCGCGGTCCTCGCCATGCTCAAGGCCGGCCACGCCTTCGCCCTCGTCGACCCGGCCCACCCGGCGGCCCGCGTCGCCCAGATATGCCGCCAGACCGCCGCCACGTTCGCCCTCGCCTCCCGGCTCCACGCCGACGCCTTCCGCGGCCTCGTGCCCACGACGATCGTGCTCGACGACGGCTTCGTGGAGTCGCTGCCGGGAGGCGGCAGCGGCGGCGGCGACGGCGGCCGGGCGGGCTTCACTCCCGTCGCGCAGCCGCACGACCTGGCCTACATCATCTTCACGTCGGGGAGCACCGGCGAGCCCAAGGGGGCCATGCTGGAGCACCGGGCGTTCGCCTCGTGCGCGCTCGAGTTCGGCCCGTCTCTGGGCATCGGCAAGGACACCCGCGCCCTCCAGTTCTCGTCGTACGCCTTCGGCTCGAGCCTGGCCGAGACCATGTGCACGCTGATGCGCGGCGGCTGCGTCTGCATCCCCTCGGACCACGACCGCATCAACGACGTCTCGGGCTTCATCGAGAGGGCCCGCGTCAACTGGGCGACGCTCACGCCGTCCTTTGTCGCGACCGTGGCCCCGGAGAGCCTCTCCGGGCTCCGGACCCTCCTGTCCGGCGGCGAGCCCTTCTCGGCCTACCAGAGGGACTCGTTCTCGTCCCGCATCCAGGTCATCAACTCGTACGGCCAGAGCGAGAGCTCGACCATATGCGGCGGCGCCCGCGTCTACCCGGGCACGACGGACCTCCAAAACATTGGCCGCGCCATGGGCGCGCGCTACTGGATCACCAACCCGGACGACCCCGGCAGGCTCGCCCCGATCGGTTGCGTCGGCGAGCTCGTCATAGAGAGCCCCGGCATCGCCAGGGGCTACGTCGTGCCCCCGCCGCTCCCGGACCAGTCGCCGTTCCTCGACGACGCGCCGGCCTGGTACCCCGCGGGGTGGCGGCGGCACCGCGAGGCCAACGGCTACCGGTTCTACCGGACCGGGGACCTCGTCTGCTACCGGCCGGACGGCACCGTCGCGTACCTCGGGCGCAGGGACTCGCAGGTCAAGATCCGAGGCCAGCGCGTCGAGCTCGGCGACGTCGAGAGCCACCTGCGCAAGGCGCTGCCCGGGCACCTGGTGCCCGTGGCCGAGGCCGTCGAGCGATCCCGCGAGGGGGAGGAGGAGGAGGAGGCGACCCGGGCGAGCAGCGCCGCCCTGGTCGGGTTCCTGTTTGGGCCGTTCCAGCCCGAAGAGGCCGCCGAGCACCCCGGCAAGGAGGCCTACGTGCTGGACGCCGGCGCCGCTCGGCGCATCCGGGAGCCGCTGCAGCAGGCCCTCCCCGACTACGCCGTGCCGTCGTACCTGATCCGCATGGAGCAGCGCCCGACAATCGTGACCGGGAAGACGGACCGCAAGCGGCTCCGTGCCATCGGCGCCGGGCTCGTCGAGGAGCTCATTCAGGGCGCCGTCTCGCAGCCGGGCGCCGCCGTCGCACCCGGCGGGGAGGAGGAGGAGCCGGCGGCGGGCGCAGAGGACCAGCTGCGGCGGATGTGGTTCCGGAGCCTGAACCTGCCCGCGGCGTCCGACAGCCGCGGCGCCAACTTCTTCGACCTGGGCGGCGACTCCATCGCGGCCATCAAGCTGGTCAACATGGCGAGGTCGGCCGGGACGAGGCTGACGGTGGCCGACGTCTTGCAGAACCCGACCTGGACGGGCCTGGCGGCCGTCGCCCGGCAGAACTCGTCCAAGGACGACGACGGCCCGATCGTCGCGACGCCGTACAAGGGCCCCGTCGAGCTGTCGCACGCGCAGGGCCGCCTCTGGTTCCTGGAGCAGCTCAACCAGGGCTCGTCGTGGTATCTCGTGCCCTTTGCCGAGCGGCTGCGCGGGCCCCTCGATGCCGAAGCCCTCGCCGCCGCCGTCCGCGCGCTGACGCGGCGCCACGAGACCCTGCGCACGACGTTTGAGGAGCACGACGGCGTGGGCATGCAGGCGGTCCGGGAGGGCGGCGTCCGGGACCTCCGCGTCGTCGATTTGTCGTCGGCGCCCCCGGAGAGGTACAAGGAGGTCCTGCGACGGGAGCAGACGACGCCCTTTGACCTGTCGAGCGAGCCCGGGTGGCGCGTCGCGCTGCTGAGGTTGGGCGACGAGGACCACGTGCTGTCGATCGTGTTCCACCACATAATCTCGGACGGCTGGTCGGTGGACATCATGCGCAAGGAGCTCGGCACGCTCTACGCCGCCGCCCGCCACGGCGGGGACCCCTCGACGCAGCGGCCGCCGCCATTACCCCCTTTGCCCATCCAGTATCGCGACTTTGCCTCCTGGGAGCGGCAGGAGGCGCAGGCCGCCGAGCACCAGCGGCAGCTCGAGTACTGGACGGGGCAGCTGGCGGACAACTGCCCGGGCGAGCTCGTGTGCGATAAGCCGCGGCCGGCGATCCTCTCGGGCCACGCCGGGGAGATATGGTTCGCCGTCGGGGACGAGGACCGGTTGTTTGAGCGCCTGCAGGCCTTTTGCCGCGACCACCGGGTGACGCCGTTCGCCGTCCTGTTTGCGGCCTTTCGCGCGACGCAGTACCGCCTGACGGGCGCCGAGGATGCCACCATCGCCGCCCCCGTCGCCAACCGCGGCCGCGCCGAGCTGGAGGGCCTGATCGGCTTCTTCGTCAACACGCAGGGCCTCCGCACCGTCATCGAGAGCGGCGAGACGACGTTCGGCGGCCTGGTGCAGCAAGTGCGCTCGGCGGCGACGGCGGCGTCGGAGCACCAGGACGTGCCGTTCGAGCGCGTCGTGTCGGCGCTGCTGCCCGGGTCGAGGGACGCGTCGAGGAACCCCCTCTCCCAGCTGGCCTTTGCGCTGCACTCGCAGCAGGATTTCGGCCGGATCCGTCTCGAGGGCGTCCGCGGCGAGCCCCTGCCCGCCGCCGTGCCGACCACCCGCTTCGACGTCGAGTTCCACCTGTACCGCGAGCGGGACCGCTTCCGCGGCCACGTCCTCTACGCCTCGGACCTGTTTGAGCGCGCCACCGTTGACGGCGTCGTCGGCACCTTTCTGGAGGTGCTCCGCCGCGGCCTCGAACGGCCCGAGACCCGCGTCGCCACGCTGCCCCTGACGGACCGGGCGGCGGCGGCCGAGCTGCGCCGGATGGGCCTGCACGGCGTCCAAGAGACGGATTATCCGCGAGACGCCAGCCTGGCGGACCTCTTCCGAGACCAGGTGGCGGCGCGCCCCGAGGCCGTCGCCGTTACGGACACGGCCTCGGCGTCGATGACGTACGCCGAGCTGGACCGGCAGTCCGACGAGCTCGCGGGATGGCTGCGCCGACGCCGGCTGGCGCCCGAGACCCTGGTGGCCGTCCTCGCTCCCCGGTGCTGCCAGACCATCCTGACGCTGCTGGCCATCATCAAGGCGGACCTCGCCTACCTGCCGCTCGATGTCAACATGCCCGCCGGCCGGATCGAAGCGGTCCTGTCGGCGGTGCAGGGCCACAAGCTGGTACTGCTTGGCAACGGCACGCCGAAGCCGCCGATCAAAGCGGCGGCCGGCGCCGAGATGGTCTCCATCGCCGACGCCCTGGGCGAGGCCGCCGCCGCCGCCGACGCCCGCTACCAGCCCGAGGGTTCTGTCGGGCCCCGGGCGACGAGCCTGGCGTACGTCATGTTCACCTCGGGCTCCACCGGCCGGCCCAAGGGGGTGATGATCGAGCACCGCGGGATCGTCAGGCTGGCGGCGAGGCAGAGCAGCGTCAACCGCAGGCTGCCGGCCGCCGCCCGCGTGGCGCACCTGTCCAACGTCGCCTTCGACGCCTCGACGTGGGAGGTGTGGTCGGCGCTCCTCAACGGGGGCACCGTCGTGTGCATAGACTACTTGACGACGCTGGACAGCAGGGCCCTCGAGGCCGCCTTCGCCCGGCACGGGGTCCAGGCCGCGATGCTGCCGCCGGCCCTCCTCAAGCAGTGCATCGCCAACGCGCCCGGAACGCTGCGCGGGCTGGACGTGCTCTTTGCCGGCGGCGACCGCCTCGACGGCCGCGACGCGGCCGAGGCGAGGGCCCTCGTCCGCGGCAGCGTCTACAACGCCTACGGCCCGACAGAGAACACCGTCGTCAGCACCGCCTACGAGGTGACGGAGCGCGACGCCGCCGCCTTCGCCAACGGCGTGCCGATCGGGCGCGCCACGAGCGACTCGGGCGCCTTCGTCATGGACCCGGACCAGCGGCTCGTCCCCGTGGGCGTCATGGGGGAGCTCGTGGTCACGGGCGACGGCCTCGCGAGGGGCTACACGGACCCGACGCTCAACCGGGGCCGCTTCGTCGAGATAGACGTCGGCGGCGGCGGCGGCGGCGGCAGCAAGCTCGTGCGCGCCTATAGAACGGGCGACCGCGTGAGGTACAGGCCGACGGACGGCCAGATCGAGTTCTCCGGTCGCATGGACCAGCAGGTCAAGGTCCGCGGGCACCGTATCGAGCCGGCCGAGATCGAGCAGGCGGTCCTCGGCGTCGGGGGCGTTCTCGACGCGGCCGCCGTCGTCCGCAAGCTTGACGGGGAAGAGCCGGACATTGTCTGCTTTGTGGTGGGCCGAGACGACGACGACGACGACGGCAACGGCGACGGCGTGACAATGGAGCAGCAGGTATGGCAACGGCTCAAGGCCGTGTTACCGACGTACATGATCCCCGCGCAGGTCCTCGTGCTCGACAAGATGCCCCTCAATGCCAACGGCAAGGTCGACCGGCGTGAACTAACCCACAGGGCCCGGACGACGCCGAGGGGCGGCGGCGGCAGCAGGGCCGCGGACCAGAAGCGCGAGCCGGTGCCGCCGCGCAACGAGGTCGAGGCGGCCCTGTGCGAGGAGTTCGCCGGCGTGCTCGGGGCCGAGGAGGTCGGCATCACCGACAACTTCTTCGACATGGGCGGCCACTCCCTCATGGCCACGAAGCTGGCGGCGCGCATCAGCCGGCGGCTCGAGGCCCGCGTGTCGGTCAAGGACATATTCCAGCACCCGATGCTGCTCGACCTCGCCTCGACCGTGAGGCGCGGCTCGGCGCAGCACCGGCCCATCGCCTCCCGCCCCTACGCCGGGCCCGTGGAGCAGTCGTTCGCCCAGGGGCGCATCTGGTTCCTCGAGCGCCTGTACCCGGGCCTCACGTGGTACCTCTCGTCGTTCGCGGCCCGCCTCGAGGGGCCGTTGGACCTCGACGCGTTGGGCACGGCGCTGCTGGCCTTGGAGGAGCGCCACGAGGGCCTGCGCACGACGTTCCGGCAGCACGACGGCGTCAACGTGCAGGTGGTGCACCCGTTCGCCCCGAAGCCGCTGCGGGTCGTCGACGTCGTCCCCGAAGGAGGCTGCGCGTCCGACGAGGAGCTGGCGCTCGCCCTGGAGAGGGAGACGTCGCGGCCTTTCGACCTCGAGACGGAGCCCGGCTGGCGCCCGGCCGTCCTCCGGCTGGGCGACGAGTGCCACGTGCTGTCCGTCGTGATGCATCACATCGTCTCCGACGGATGGTCTCTCAACATCCTCCGGCGCGAGCTGGCCGCGTTCTACGCCGCGGCGCTGCGCGGCCAGCAGCCGCTGTCGACGGTAAGCCCGCTGCCCGTTCACTATCGCGACTTTTCCGCCTGGCAGAGGGAGGAGGCGCAGGTCGCCGAACACGAGCGCCAACTGGAATTCTGGAAGCGGGAGCTGTCCGGCAGCCAGCCCGCGACCCTCATGTGCGACAAGCCGCGCCCCGCGACCATCTCCGGCAACGGGGGCCGGGCCGAGCTGTCCATCCAGGGGCCCGTCTACGAGAGGCTCCAGAGCTTCTGCCGCAGCCGCCGGGCGACCTTGTTCGCCGTGCTGCTGGCGGCCTTCCGCGCGGCGCACTACCGGCTCACGGGCGGCGACGACGACGTGGTCATCGGCACGCCCATCGCCAACCGCAACCGGCTGGAGCTCGAGGACGTCGTCGGGTTCTTTGTGAATACCCAGTGCATGAGGATCGCCGTCGACGACGACCTGACCTTTGACCGGCTGGTGCGCCGGGTCCTCGCGACGGCCGCCTCGGCGTTCGAGAACCAGGACGTGCCCTTTGAGCGCATCGTATCGGCCCTGCTGCCGGGGCCGAGGGACACCTCGCGCAACCCGCTGGTGCAGCTGGTCTTCGCCGTCCACTCGCAGCAGGAGGACATTGGCAAGATCCAGCTCGAGGGGCTCGCCGCCGAGACGCTGCCCGTGGCGCCCACGACGCGGTTCGACCTCGAGTTCCACCTGTTCGAGGAGGAAGGGAGGCTCAGGGGCACGGTGCTGTACTCGACGGACCTCTTCGAGGCCCGGACGGTGCAGACCCTGGTTGACGTGTTTGACGAGGTCCTCCGCCGCACCCTCGACCAGCCCCAGGCGCCCATCGGAGGCCTGCCGCTGACCGGCGGGCTCCCGGCCCTCCGCGGGTTGGGGCTGCTGCGGGTCGACAGGTCCGACTATCCCCGGGACTCGAGCGTCGTGGACGTCTTCCTCGAGACGGCGGCGTCTTCCCATCCCGAGGCCATCGCCGTCAGGGACTCCTCCTCGCGGCTGACCTACGCCCAGCTCAACGAAAAGTCGGACCGCATTGCGGGCTGGTTGCGCCGGCGCGGGCTCGCCCCCGAGACGCTGGTCGGCGTCCTTGCTCCGCGGTCTTGCGAGGCCGTCGTCGCGCTCCTGGCGGTTCTCAAGGCGAACCTGGCCTACCTGCCGTTCGACCACAATGTGCCCGCCGCTCGCCTGCAAGAGATACTGTCCGAGGTGTCCGGCGACAGGCTGCTGCTGGTCGGGTCCACGGTGCCCATGCCGGACGTCGAGATGCCCGGCGTCGAGCTGGTGCGGATCTCGGATGCAACGGGCGGTCCTCCTCACCGGGGCCGGACCGGCGAGGACGCGGCGGCGCGGCCGCGGGCGACCAGCCTCGCATACGTCATGTTCACGTCCGGCTCGACGGGCCGCCCCAAGGGCGTCATGGTCGAGCACCGCAGCGTCGTCCGGCTCGTCCGGGACACGAGCCCGCACCTGCAGGCCGGCGCGGGAGCCAGCGTGGCCCATGTATCCAACCTCGCCTTTGACGCCGCCACTTGGGAGGTGTTTGGGCCCCTTTTGAACGGCGGCACGGTCGTCTGCCTGGACCAGATGACGGTCCTCAGCCCCCCGCTGCTCCTCGACGCGTTCCGCGCCAGCAACGTCACAATGGCCTTCTTCACGACCGCCCTGATGCGCCAGTTCCTCGAGGAGATGCCCTCCGTCGTCGGGAGCCTCGACGTCTTGCTCGCCGGCGGGGAGGCGATGCGGCCCCAGGACGCGCTCAGGGCGCGGGGGCTCGTCCGCAGGGCCTTTTGCCACGTCTACGGCCCGACGGAGAACACGACGTTCAGCACGCTGTACGAGATGGGCCCCGGCGAGCGCTGCGTCAACGGGCTGCCCATCGGGCGGGCCGTCAAGAACTCGGGGCCTTTGTCATGGACTCGCGCCAGCGGCCCGTGCCGCTCGGCGTGATCGGCGAGCTGGTCGTGACGGGCGACGGCCTGGCCCGCGGGTACACGGACCCGTCGCTCGACGCGGCCCGGTTCGTGCGGGTGACGATGGACGACGGCAGGTCTGTACGGGCGTACCGCACGGGCGACCGCGCGCGGCACCGCCCGGCCGACGGAGAGCTCGAGTTCATCGGCCGGACGGACAACCAGGTCAAGATCCGCGGGTACCGCATCGAGACGGCCGAAGTCGAGCAGGCGCTGGCCGGCCTCGCGGGGGTCCGCGATTCGGCCGTTGTGGTCCGCAAGTTTGACGACCAGCCGGCGGAGATGGTCGGGTTCGTGACGGTCCACGCCGACTCCCGCCGGGCCGAAGACGGCGGCGGAGACGGGGCGGCGGCGGCAGCAGCAGTAGCAGCAGCAGCAGCAGACGCCGCCGTGACAGAGAGAAACATTCGCCAGCGGCTCCAGGCCGCCCTACCCTCCTACATGGTCCCGGCCCAGATCATCGTGGCGGACCATCTGCCCCTGACGACCAACGGCAAGGTCGACCGCCGCGAGCTGGTGAGGAGGGCGCTGACGACGCCGCGGACCAGCACCGTCTTGCTGCGCGTGGCGCCGCGCAACGAGGTCGAGGCGGCGCTCTGCGACGAGTACGAGACGGCGCTGGGCATCCAGGTCGGCATCACTGACAGCTTTTTCGACCTCGGCGGCCACTCGTTGATGGCGACCAAGCTGGCGGCGCGCATCAGCCGCCGGCTGGACGCCCGCGTGTCGGTCAAGGATATCTTTGACCAGCCGGTCCTCGTCGACCTTGCCGCCGTCATCCGGCCGGGCTCGGCCCTGCACGACCCCATCCCGTCGACGCAGTACTCCGGGCCCGTCGAGCAATCTTTTGCCCAGGGCCGGCTCTGGTTCTTGGACAAGCTCAACGCCGGCGCGCTGTGGTATCTGATGCCCTTTGCGGCCCGCCTGCGAGGCCCCCTGAGCGTGGGCGCCCTCTCCGCCGCCGTCGACGCGCTCCAGGTGCGCCACGAATCGCTGAGGACGACGTTCGCCGAGGGGCAGCAGGGCGGCGTCGGCGTGCAGGTCGTCCACCCGCCGCGCGACGGGGTGATGAGGATCGTCGACCTCTCGACCGCCCGCGACGGCGGCAGCCACGCCGGGCCGCTGCGGACGGAGCAGACGACCCCCTTCGACCTCGCCTCCGACGTCGGCTGGAGGGTGACGCTGTTCAGGGTCGGCGAGGACGACCACGTGCTGTCCGTCGTCATGCACCACATCGTCGCGGACGGGTGGTCCGTCGACGTGCTGCGCAGGGAGGTCGGCGCGTTCTACGCCGCGGCGCTGCGCGGGGAGGACCCCCTATCGCGCGCGGCCCCCCTCCCGATCCAGTACCGCGACTTCGCGGCGTGGCAGCGGACGGACGCCCGGGCGACGGCGGACCAGCGGCGCCAGCTCGGGTATTGGACCCGGCAGCTGGCCGACAGCGCGCCGGCCGAGTTCCTGACGGATAAGCCGCGCCCGCCGGGCGTGCTCTCGGGCAACGCCGGGATGGTCCAGACGGCCGTCGAGGGCCCCGTCTACGAGGCCCTGCAGACGTACTGCCGGGCCAACCACTCGACGTCCTTTGCCGTGCTCCTCGCGGCCTTCCGCGCCGCCCACTACAGGCTCACGGGGGTCAGGGACGCGACCGTCGGCACGCCTATTGCTAACCGCAACAGGCCCGAGCTCGAGGAGCTCATCGGTTTCTTCGTCAATGTGCAGTGCGTGCGGACGGCCGTCGAGGACGACGAGACGTTTGGCGGGCTCGTCCGGAAAGTCCGGGCCGCCACGGCCGCCGCCTTTGAGAACCAGGACGTGCCCTTTGAGACCGTCGTCGCGGCCGTGCAAAAGTCCTCGTCCTCCTCGTCGTCGTCGTCGTCGTCGTCGTCGCGCGATGCCTCGCGCAACCCACTGGTGCAGCTCATGTTTGCCGTGCACTCACAGCACGACATTGGAAGGCTGCCCCTCGAGGGCCTGGCGAGCGAGCGGCTCATGGCTCCGCCGACGACGCGTTTCGACCTCGAGTTCCACCTGTTCCAGGACGAGGGCCGGCTGGCCGGCACCGTGCTGTACGCGTCCGACCTGTTCGAGGCCGCCACCGTCCGGAGCGTTGTCGACGTGTTCCAGGAGGTGCTGCGTCGCGGGCTCGCGCGGCCGGACGCGCCCGTCGCGTCATTGCCGCTGACGGACGGGCTGGACGACGGCACGCCCGACGTGGAGGACAAGGAGGAGGAGGAGGAGGACAAGGAGGCCGCCGGGTACCCGCGGGACTCGAGTGTGGTGGACGTCTTTGCCGCGCAGGTCGCTGCAGACCCCGACGCCGTCGCGGTCAAGGACTCGGCTTCGCAGCTGACGTACTCGCAGCTGGACCGGGAGTCGAGCGCGCTGGCGGCGTGGCTGCGGAGCCGGCGGCATCTCGCGGCCGAGACGCCCGTGGCCGTCTTCTCTCCCCGGTCGTGCGAGACCGTCGTCGCCGTCCTGGGCATCCTCAAGGCCAACATGGCATACCTGCCCCTGGACGTCAACGCGCCGGCGGCGAGGCTCATCTCGATCCTGTCCTCCGCCGTCGAGGGGGGCCGGGTCACCGTCTTGCTCGGCAGCACCGTCGCCAGGCCGGTCCTCGACCTGCCCGGCGTCTCGATGGTGCCGATCGGCGACGCCCTCCGCAGCTCCTCCGGCGACGGGCCCTGCCGGGACCTCGGCCGGCCGACCGCCACGAGCCTCGCCCACGTCATCTTCACATCCGGGTCGACGGGCAAGCCGAAGGGGGTCATGATCGAGCACCGCGGCATCGTGAGGCTGGTCAAAGACAGCAACGTCGTGGCGAAGCTGCCGCGGCGGGCGGCGGCGCGGGTCGCCCACCTCTCCAACGTCGCGTTCGACGCGTCGACGTGGGAAATCTACACGGCGCTGCTCAACGGCGGCACCCTCGTCTGCGTCGACTATCTCACCACCCTGGACCCGGCGGCCCTCAACGCCCTCTTCCTCGAGGAGCGGATCCGGGTGGCCATCCTGCCGCCGGCGCTGCTGAAGCAGTGCGTCAAGCCCATGGCGCCCGCCCTCGCCGCGCTGGCCGTCCTGCTCGTCGGGGGCGACCGGTTCGACGGCCACGACGCCGCGGCGGTGCGGGCGTTGCTGGCCCGGGGCAGCGTGTACAACGCCTACGGGCCGTCGGAGAACACCGTCATCAGCACCATGTACGAGGTGTCCGGGACGACGGACTCGTTCGTCAACGGCGTCCCCATCGGCCGGTCCGTCAGCCGCTCCGGCGCGCACGTCCTGGATCCCAACATGCAGCCCGTGCCCGCGGGCGTGATGGGCGAGCTCGTCGTGACGGGCGACGGTCTCGCTCGCGGCTACACCGACGCCGCCCTCGACAAGGGCCGCTTCGTCGAGGTGGCCATCCGCGGCCGGGTCCTGCGGGCGTACCGCACGGGCGACCGCGCGCGCCACCGGCCCACGGACGGGCAAATCGAGTTTTTCGGCCGGATGGACCAGCAGGTCAAGATCCGCGGCCACCGCGTGGAGCCGGCCGAGGTCGAGCAGGCGCTGCTCGCCGACGGAGACGTGCTCGACGCGGCCGTCGTGCTGCGCCGGGACGACGGGGAGGGCAGCGGGGAGGCGGAGATGGTGGCATTTGTCGCGGCGCGGGGCGACGACGAGCCGCCGCGGCAGGACGAGGCCGGCGACCAGGTCGAGGGCTGGGGCAACCACTTCGAGACGGCCACCTACGCCGGCATCGAGACCATCGAGCGGTCGGCGGTCGGCAACGACTTCCTCAACTGGACCTCCATGTACGACGGGTCCGAGATCGACAAGGGGGAGATGCGGGAGTGGCTCGGCGACACGATGCGGGCGCTCCACGACGGCCGGCCGGCCGGGCGCGTCCTCGAGATCGGCACGGGCACGGGCATGGTCCTCTTCAACCTCGAGGGAGTCGAGAGCTACGTCGGGCTCGACCCCTCCGCCTCGGCGGCCGCCTTCGTCGAGAGCAACATCCGCTCCGTCCCGTCCCTCGTCGGCAAGGCCGCCGTCCGCGTCGGCACGGCCATGGACGTGGCCGGCCTCGCCGTCCGGGCCGGCCTGGTCGTGACCAACTCGGTCGCCCAGTACTTCCCGTCGGCCGAGTACCTGCTGCAGGTGGTCGAGCACCTCGTCCACGTCCCCGGCGTCAGACGCCTCTTCTTCGGCGACGTCCGCACCCTCGCCATCAACGGCGACTTTCTGGTGGCGAGGGCGCTCCGCGAGCTCGGCCCGGCCGCGACGCGCGACGCGGTCCGGCGCCGCGTGGCCGAGCTGGAGGCGCACGAGGAGGAGCTGCTCGTCGACCCGGCATTCTTTACCAGTCTCGCCAGCCGGTTCCCCAGAGAGGTGTGGCACGTCGAGATCCTGCCGAAGCAGATGGAGGCCACCAACGAGCTCAGCGCGTACCGATACACGGCCGTCGTCCACGTCCGGGGATCGGAGGGGGAGGAGGGGGCGGAGGAGGAGGAGGAGGAGCCGCAGCAACCCGTGCACGCGATCGCCGCCGACGCGTGGACCGATTTCCAAAAGGCCCGGCTGGACTCGTCCCGGCTGCTCGGCCTGCTGCAGAGCTCCGGGAGCGGCGTCGTCGCCGTCCCCGTCGCAAACATCCCCTACAGCAAGACCATCGTCGAGCGGCTGCTGGTCGAGTCGCTGGACGACGACGACGAGGCGCAGCGCGCCGTCGACGGTCCCGCCTGGGTCTCGGCCGTCCGCAGCGCGGCGGAGAAGCGCGCCTGTCTTTCGGCGACGGACCTCGCCCGGATCGGCAGCCAGGCCGGCTTCCGCGTCGAGCTGAGCTGGGCCCGCCAACGGTCCCAGAACGGCGCGCTGGACGCCGTGTTCCACCGCTACGGGCTCGGCGGCGGCAGCAGCAGCCGCAGCAGCCGCAGCAAAGAGCGGCCGTCCTCGCGCGTCTTCTTCGACTTCCCGACGGAACACGACGGGCGGCCGGCCGGGACGCTCACGAACCGGCCGCTGCAGCGGCACCGGAGCCGGCGTCTCGAGGCGCAGGTCCGGGAACGGCTCCAGGCGGCGCTGCCGCCGTACATGGTCCCGGCCCAGATCGTCGTGCTGGACCGGCTGCCGCTCAACGCCAACGGCAAGATTGACCGGCGCGAGCTGGCGCGCAAGGCCAGGGCGGTGCCGAGGGCGAGGGCGCCGTCGGCCGAGCGCGCGGAGCCGCGCAACGAGGTCGAGGCCGTGCTGTGCGACGAGTTCTCCGTCGTCCTCGGGGCCGACGTGGGCATCAGGGACGACTTCTTCGACCTCGGGGGCCACTCCCTCATGGCCACGAGGCTCGCGGCGAGCCTCAGCCGGCGGTTGAACACGCGCGTCTCCGTGAGGGACGTCTTTGACAACCCCCTCATCGTCGACTTGGCCGCCAGCATCAGACAGGGCTCCAGCAGGCACAACGCCATCAAGCCCATGCCGTATACCGGCCCCGTCGAGCAGTCGTTTGCCCAAGGCCGTCTGTGGTTCCTCGACCAGCTCGACCTCGGAGCGGCATGGTATGTCATGCCTCTTGCGGTCCGCCTGCGTGGTCCGCTGCAGGTCGGCGCGCTGGCCGCGGCACTCGGCGCGCTGGAGAGGCGCCACGAGACGCTGCGCACCACGTTCCAAGACCGCGACGGCGCGGGCGTCCAGGTCGTCCACCCGTACGAGCCCAAGGAGCTCCGGGTGGTTGACGTGCCGGGGGGCCACTATGCCGAGGCGCTCGCCAGGGAGCAAAACACCCCCTTCGACCTCACGGCCGAGCCGGGCTGGCGGCCGGCGCTCTTCCGCGTGGGCGAGCAGCACCACATCCTCTCCATCGTCATGCACCACATCATCTACGACGGGTGGTCGCTGGACATACTCCAGCGGGAACTCTCGGCCTTTTACGCGACCGCGGTCCGGGGCCAAGATCCCCTGGCGCACACGCGGCCGCTGTCCATCCAGTACAGGGACTTCGCCGTCTGGCAGAAACAGGAAGCCCAGGTGGCCGAGCACGAGCGGCAGCTGTGCTATTGGCGGCGGCAGCTGGAGGGCAGCCAGCCGGCCGCCCTCCTCAACGACAAACCCCGGCCGCCGGCGCTGACCGGCGCCGCCGGGCTCGCGTCCGTCGTCATCGACGGCCCCACGCACGCGGACCTCCGGGCCTACTGCCGCGCGCGCCAGGCCACGCCCTTCATCGTCCTGCTGGCCGCGTTCCGGGCCGCCCACTACCGCCTGACGGGCGTCGAGGATGCGACGGTGGGCACGCCCATCGCCAACCGCAACCGGTCCGAGGTCGAGGACCTGGTGGGCTTCTTCGTCAACACGCAGTGCATGCGCATCGCCGTCGACGCCGAGGGCGAGACCTTTGAGTCCCTCGTCCAGCGGGCGCGGGCCACCGTCAACGCCGCGTTCGAGAACCAGGACGTGCCCTTTGAGCGCGTCGTGTCGGCCCTGCTGCCCGGGTCCCGGGATACCTCGCGCAACCCGCTGGTGCAGCTCATGTTCGCCGTCCACACCCAGCAGGGCCTCGGCGGCTTCCAGCTGGAAAACGTGTCCGGCGAGCGTCTGCCGAGCGACGCCACAACGCGGTTCGATATGGAGGTCCACCTGTTCCAGGAAAGGGATCGCCTCGCCGGCAGCATCGTGTACGCCGCCGACCTCTTCAGCCCGGACACGATCCGCGGCGTGGCCGCCGTCTTCCAGGAGGTCCTGCGCCGCGGCCTCGAGCAGCCCAGGGCCGCCCTCTCGTCCCTCCCGCTGACGGACGGCCTCGCCGAGCTCCGGAGCATGGGCCTGCTGTCGATCCCCAGGACGCCGTACCCGAGGGACGCCAGCATCGTCGACCTCTTCCGCCAGCAGGCGCGCCGCAGCCCCGGGTCGCCGGCCGTCGTCGATGCCTCCTCGACCCTGACGTACGCCCAGCTGGACCAGCAGTCCGACAGGCTGGCCGCGTGGCTGCGGGCGCAAGGCCTGCCGGACGAGGCGCTCGTCGGCTTGCTGGCGCCGCGCTCCTGCGAGACCACCGTGGCCCTGCTGGGGATCCTCAAGGCCAACCTCGCATACCTCCCGCTGGACGTCAAGGCGCCCGCCGCCCGCCTCGAGGCCATCCTCTCGAGCGTCCCGGGGCGCAGGCTGCTGCTCTTCCTGGGCGCCGACGTTGCCGCCCCCGACCTGCCGCTGCGAGACGTCGAGCCGGTCCGCATCGGCGACGCCCTCCGCAGCGCCCCCCCCGCCGGCGATGCCCCCCGCAGCTCCTCCGGCGACGGGCTCTGCCGGGACCTCGGCCGGCCGTCCGCGACGAGCCTCGCCTACGTCATCTTCACGTCCGGTTCAACCGGCAGACCAAAGGGCGTCATGATTGAGCACCGCGGCGTCGTGCGCCTGGTCAAGGACAGCAATTGCATGGCCGACTTCCCGCCGGCCGGCCGCGTGGCGCACATGTCCAACCTGGCGTTCGACGTCGCGTACTGGGAGGTCTTTGCGGCCCTGCTGAACGGGGGAACCGTCGTTTGCGTAGACTACTTGACCCTCCTCGACGCAAAGGCCCTGGCGGCCCTGTTTGCGCGCGAGCGGGTGGAGGTCATGATCCTCCCGACCCCTTTGCTCAAGCAGTACCTCGCCGGCGCGCCCGAGATGCTGCAGGGCTCCGTCAAGCTCGTGCTCGCCGGCGGCGACCGCTTCGACGCCCGCGACGCCGTCCGGACCGCCTCCCTCGTCTCCGGCGCCGTCTACAACGCGTACGGACCGACGGAGAACTCGGTCCTCAGCACGGTCCACAAGGTCTCCTCCTCCTCCTCCTCCTCCGGGCACGGCGGGTACGTCAACGGCGTCCCGATCGGCCGCGCCCTCAGCAACTCGGGCGCCTACGTCATGGACGCGCGGCAGAACCCCGTGCCCGTCGGCGTCATGGGAGAGCTCGTCGTCTCGGGCGACGGCGTGGCCCGGGGATACACCGACCCGGCCCTGGACGAGGGCCGGTTCGTGCAAGTCACCCTCGGGGACGGCCAGCCGCCCATCCGGGCGTACCGCACCGGCGACCGCGCGCGGTACCGGCCGGACGGCGAGATTGAGTTCTTTGGCCGCATCGACGACCAGGTCAAGGTCCGCGGCCACCGCATCGAGCCGGCCGAGATCGAGCACGCCATGCTCGCCCAGGCCGGGGTCCTCGACGCGGCCGTCGTCCTCCGCAGGCCCGAGGGCGAGCAGGGCGAAGAGGACGCCGAGGTCGTCGGCCTCGCCGTCGTCGAGGGCGTCTCGGCCGCCGCCGCCGCCGACGCCGCCGCCCAGGCGGAGAAGAGAATCATGCGGCGGCTGCAGGCCCTCCTGCCGCCGTACATGGTGCCCGTGCAGATCGTCGTGCTGGACGGGATGCCCGTCAACGCCAACGGCAAGCTCGACCGCCGCGAGCTCGCGCGCAGGGCCCACGCGGCGCCGAGGGCCGGCGGCAAGGCGGTCGCGGAGCGGACGGCGCCGGCGGACGACGTCGAGGCCGCGCTGTGCGACGAGTTCGCGAGGGTCCTCGGCGTCGAGGTCGGGACGGCCGACAGCTTCTTCGACGCCGGCGGGCACTCGCTGATGGCGACGAAGCTCGCGGCGCGCGTCAGCCGGCGGTTCCACACCCGGGTCTCGGTCAAGGACGTCTTCGACAAGCCCGTCGTCGCGGACCTGGCCGCGTCGATCCGCACGCGGCGGGACTCGGCCCGGCACCGGGCCATCGCGGCGAGCGAATACTCCGGGCCCGTGGAGCAGTCCTTTGCCCAGGGCCGCCTCTGGTTCCTCGAGCAGCTCGACATCGGGTCGACGGCCTACCTCGTGCCCCTCGCGGTGCGGCTCCGCGGCGGGCCGCTGGACGCCGAGGCCCTCGCGGCCGCCCTGCGCGCCCTCGAGCAGCGCCACGAGACGCTCCGGACGACCTTTGAAGGGGGCCGCGAGGGCGTCGGTCTGCAGGTCGTCCGGCCGGCCCGGCCCAGCAGCGCCCTCGAGGTGACGGACGTCCCGACCGGCGAGGACTTTGCGGAGCGGCTGCTGCGAGACCAGACGACGCCGTTCGACCTGGCCTCTCAGCCGGGCTGGCGAGTCACCCTGCTACGGCTCGGGGACCGGGACCATGTCCTGTCCATCGTCATGCACCACATCATATCCGACGGCTGGTCCCTCGATGTTCTGCAGCGCGAGCTGGCCGCCTTCTACGCCGCCGCCCTCGAGGGCGAGGACCCGTTATCGCGGGCCTCGCCCCTCCCCATCCAGTACCGCGATTTCTCGGCGTGGCAGAAGCAGCCGGAACAGGCGGCCGAGCAGGACAGGCAACTGGCGTACTGGAAAGACCGGCTCGACGGGAGCCAGCCGGCCAGCCTGCTCTGCGATAAGCCGAGACCCGCGAAGCTGTCGGGCGACGCCGGCGTCGTGCCGTTCAGGATCGACGGAGCCGTCTACGACCGGCTGCAGTCGTTTTGCCGGGCCCGTCGCATAACGCTCTTCACGGCCCTCTTCGCCGTCTTCAGAGCCGCGCATTATCGTCTCACCGGCGCCGAGGACGCCGCCATCGGCACGCCCATCGCCAACCGCAACCGGCCGGAGCTCGAGGACATGATTGGCTTCTTCGTCAACTCGCAGTGCGTCCGGACATGCGTGACGGAGAAGGACACCCTGGAGGACCTGGCCGGCCAGGTCCAGTCCGCGGTGGCCGCCGCCGCCGAGCACCAGGACGTCCCGTTTGAGCGGGTCGTCTCTGCGCTGCTGCCCGGGTCGCGCGATACGTCCCGCAACCCGCTGGTGCAGCTCATGTTCACCTTCCACGCGCAGCAGGACCTCGGGAAGATCAGGCTCGGCGGGCTCGAGGGCGAGCCGCTGGCGGTGAAGCCGACCACCCGGTTCGACGCGGAAATCTACCTCGCCCAGCACGAGGGGTGCCTGGGCGGCAACGTCGTCTTCTCGGCGGACCTCTTTGAGGAAGAGACGGTCCGCGGCGTCGTCGGCGTCTTCCAGGAAGTGCTGTTCCAGGGCCTCGAGCAGCCGGACGCCCCGATCGCCGGGCTGCCGCTCGCCCGGCACGGAGGGCTCGGCGAGCTGCGCCGGATGGGCCTGCTCGACGCCGACGCCCCGGAGTACCCGCGGGACGCGAGCGTCGTCGATGCCTTTGACGAGCAGGCCGCGGCCCGTCCGGACGCGGTGGCCGTCACCGATGCGTCGTGCTCCCTCACCTATCGCCAGCTGGCCCGGCAGTCCGGCCAGATCGCGTCCTACCTCGGGGCCCTGCAGATGGCCCCGGAAACGCCGGTCGGGGTGCTTGCGCCGCGGTCGTGCCAGACGGTCGCCGCGTTGCTCGGCATTCTCAGGGCAAACCTCGCCTATCTCCCGCTCGACGTCAACGTCCCATCTGCCCGCGTCGAGGCCATCCTATCGGCCGTTCCGGGACGCAGGCTCGTCCTGCTCGGCGACGGTGCCCCCGCCCTCGCGACCGAGTCCGCAGATATCCAACAGGTGCGCATCAGCCGCGCCCTGAGCCAGGGAGAGGCGGCCGACCGCCCCCCCGGCGCCGGCAAGCACGCCCGGCCTTCTGCCGCGAGCCTCGCCTACGTCATCTTCACATCCGGCTCGACCGGCCGGCCCAAGGGCGTCATGGTCGAGCACCGCAGCATCATGCGGCTCGTCAAGTCGACCAACCTGATGACGCCGTCGCAGGCGTCCAAGCCGGTCGCCCACATCTCGAACCTCGCCTTCGACGCCGCCACGTGGGAGATTTACGCACCGCTCCTCAACGGGGGCACGGTGGTGTGCGTCGACCACATGACGGTGCTGGACCCCGCCGCCCTCGGCGAGGCATTTGCGGCCGCCGGCGTGGCGGCCGCCTTCGTCACGACGGCCCTCCTGAAGCAGATGCTCGACGAGGCGCCCTCGGCCGTTGGCGGTCTCGATCTGCTGTTTGCCGGGGGCGAGACGATGCGGCCAGAGGACGCCCTGAGGGCGCGCGAGCTGGTCCGGCACGGGTTCCGCCACGTGTACGGACCGACCGAGAACACGACCTTCAGCACCGTCTACCCCATGAGCCCGGGCGACGGCGAGCGCTGCGTCAACGGCGTCCCCATCGGGAGGCCCGTCAGCAACTCCGGGGCCTACGTTATGGATGCCCGTCAGCAGCTCGCCCCCGTCGGCACCGTGGGCGAGCTGGTCGTGACCGGAGACGGCCTCGCGCGCGGCTATACCGACCCGTCGCTGGACAAGGACCGATTCGTGCGGATCCGGGTCGCCGGGCGGTCCGTCCGGGCCTACCGCACCGGCGACCGCGCACGATGCCGGCCCGGCGACGGCCAGATCGAGTTCCTCGGGCGCATGGACCAGCAAACCAAGATCAGGGGCCACCGGATCGAGCCGGCCGAGGTCGAGCAGGCCCTGCTCGCTATTGAGAGTATAGTCCACGACGCCGCCGTCGTCGTCCGGAAGCAGCAAGGCCAGGACCCGGAGCTCGTGGCCTTTGTCACGACCCGGCGGCACGCCGACGGGTCCTCCTCTGCCCCGCGCGCCGGGGACCGAGAACAGCCCGGTCGGGACGTCGAGGAGGAGATCCACCGGCGTCTCCGGGATATTCTCCCGCCCTACATGGTGCCGTCGCGGGTCGTGCTGCTCGAGCGGATGCCGCTCAACGCAAACGCCAAGGTCGACCGCCGCGACCTCGCCCAGAGGGCCCTCGCCGTGCCCAGGGCGTCCGGCTCAGCCGCCGCCGCGGCGGCCCGAGTCGCGCCGCGCACCGAGGCGGAAGAGGTCCTGTGCGACGAGCTCGCGGACCTCCTCGGCGGCGGCGCCGAGGTCGGCGCGGCGGACAACTTCTTCCACCTCGGCGGGCACTCCCTCATGGCGACGAAGCTGGCGGCCCGCGTCAGCCGCCGCCTGGACGCCCGCGTTTCCGTCAAAGACGTCTTTGACCGGCCCGTCGTCGCCGACCTCGCGGCCGGGATCCGACGGGGGTCCGCGCGCCACGACGCCATCGTCCCGGCGCCCTACGGGGGGGGCGGCCCCGTCGAGCAGTCCTTTGCGCAGGGCCGCCTCTGGTTCCTGGAGAAGCTCGACATCAGCGGGCTGTGGTACGTCATGCCCATGGCCGCGCGCATGCGGGGGCCGCTGCACATCGGGGCCCTGCAGACGGCGTTGCGTGCCGTGGAACAACGGCACGAGACGCTCCGGACCACCTTTGCGGAGCACGACGGCGTCGGCGTGCAAATCGTCGGGCCGGGCGACGGCGGGCCGCTCAGGGTTATTGATATCTCGCGCGAGGACCACCCCGACGGCCCCCCCTGGCCCCTCGTCCAGCGCGAGCAGCAGGCGCCGTTCGACTTGACCTCCGAACCCGGGTGGAGGGTGGCGCTCTTCCGCCTCGGCGACGAGGACCACATCCTCTCCATCGTCATGCACCACATCGTCTCGGACGGCTGGTCCGTCGATATCCTGCGCCGGGAGCTGGCGGGCTTCTACGCGGCGGCGCTCCGCGGCGAGGAGCCCGAGGCGGCGCCCCTCCCGATCCAGTACCGCGACTTTTCGGCGTGGCAGAGGAGAGAGGAACAGGTCGCCGAGCACCAGAGGCAGCTGGACTACTGGGTCAAGCAGCTGGCCGACACGTCGCCCGCGGAGCTGCTCTGCGACAAGCCGCGCCCGGACGTGCCCAGCGGCAAGGGCGGCATCGTCCCGGCCGAGATCGGCGGCGCTCTCTACGAGGGCCTCGCGGCCTTCTGCCAGGCGCGCCAAGTCACCCCGTTCGCGGTGCTTCTCGCCGCGTTCCGCGCCGCGCACTTCCGCTTGACGGGCGTGGAGGACGCCACGGTCGGGACGCCGATGGCCGGCCGCAACCGGCCGGAGCTGGAAGGGCTGATCGGCTTCTTCGTCAACACGCAGTGCATGCGGGTCGTCGTCGACGGCGGCTCCTTTGACGGGCTGGTCCGGCAGGTCCGCGCGACGACGGCGGCCGCGTTCGAGAACCAGGACGTCCCCTTTGAACGCGTCGTCTCGGCGCTCCTCCCGGGCTCGAGGGACACGTCGCGGAACCCGCTGGTCCAGCTCATGTTCGCCGTCCATTCGCAACGGGACCTCGGGCGCATCGGCCTCCCGGGCCTCGCCAGCGAACCGCTGCCGGCGGCCGTCACCACCCGCTTCGACGTCGAGTTCCACCTCTTCCAGGAGGAGGGGCGCCTGGCCGGCAACGTGCTCTTCGCCGCCGACCTGTTCGAGCCGGAGACCATCCGGGCCCTCGTCGACACCTTCCTCGAGGTCCTGCAACGCGGGCTGGCGCGGCCCGAGACGCCCGTCGCGACGCTTCCTCTCACCAACGGGCTGCCGAGGCTGCGGGCCATGGGCCTCCTCGACGTCGAGAAGACGGACTACCCCCGGCAGTCCAGCGTGGTCGACGTCTTCCTCGCCGAGGTGGCCGCCCACCCGCACCGCACCGCCGTCAAGGACGCCTCGGGCCAGTTGACCTACGCCCAGCTCGGCGAGGAGTCGGACCGGCTCGCCGCCTGGCTCCGGCGCCAGAGGATGGAATCCGAGACCGTCGTGGCCGTGCTTGCGCCGCGCTCCTGTCGGACCGTCGTCGCCTTCCTCGCGGCCCTGAAGGCCGACCTCGCCTATCTCCCCCTCGACGTCAACGTCCCCGCCGCGCGTCTCGAGTCTATCCTGTCGGCCGTCCCCGGGCTGACCCTGGTCCTCCTCGGCGCCGGCGTTTCCGCGCCCAACATCCGTCTGCCCGGCCTCCGATTCGTTCCCTTGGGCGACGCCGTGGCTTGCTCGCGGCACCAATCCCTGACCAAGTCTCCTCCTGCCGGCGCGTCCTCCCCGTCGGCAACAAGCCTCGCGTACGTCATCTTCACGTCCGGCTCGACCGGCCGGCCCAAGGGCGTCATGGTCGAACACCGCGGTATCGTCCGCCTCGTGAAGCAGAGCAACATCGTGCGGGAGCTCCCGGACGAGACGACTATCGCCCACGTCTCTAACATTGCGTTTGACGCCTCGGCCTGGGAAATCTACACCGCCCTGCTCAACGGCGCCACCCTCGTCTGCATCGACTACTACACCACCTTGGATAGCCGGGCCCTCGCGGCCGTGTTCGCGCGCGAAAACGTCCGCGTGGCCATGCTCTCGCCCGCGCTCCTCAAGCAGTGCCTCGCAAACGCCCCGGACATGCTGCGCGCCCTCGAGGTCCTCTACGTCGGCGGAGACCGCCTGAACCCGTCCGACGCCGCCGACGCCCGAGCCCTCGTCGGGACGGCCGTCTACAACGCCTACGGCCCCACGGAAAACAGCGTCGCGAGCACCATCTACAAGGTCGGGCGGGGCGACGTCTTTGAGCACGGCGTGCCCGTCGGCCGGGCCGTGAGCAACTCGGGGGCTTACGTCATGGACTCGCGCCAGCAGCTGGTCTCGATCGGCGTCATGGGCGAGCTCGTTGTGGCCGGGGACGGCCTCGCCCGCGGGTACACGGACCGGGCGCTCGATAAGAACCGCTTCATGCACGTCACCGTCGACGGCCGGCTCGTCCGGGTATACCGGACCGGAGACCGCGCCCGGTACCGGCCGTCGGACGGGCAAATCGAGTTCTTTGGCCGCATCGACCAGCAGACCAAGATCCGCGGGCACCGCATCGAGCCCGCCGAGGTGGAGCTCGCGATGCTGAGGCACCCCGTCGTCCGCGACGCCGCCGTCGTCGTCGCCGTCCGCGGCGATGACGCCGCCGCCGGCCAGGACCAGGAGATGGTCGGGTTCGTCGCCGTGCGGGAGGACCGGTCGGCCCGGGACGAGGCGAGCAAGCAGGTGGAGGGGTGGGGGACGCACTTCGAGATCGGGACGTACGCGGATATCGAAACGATTGACCGGGCCGCCGTCGGCAACGACTTCCTCGGCTGGACGTCCATGTACGACGGCGCCCTGATCGACAAGGCCGAGATGCGGGAGTGGCTCGACGAGGGCGTGGCGGCCATGCTCGACGGCCGCCCGGCCGGCCGCGTGCTGGAAATCGGTACGGGTACCGGCATGATCCTGTTCAACCTGGGCCGGGGGCTGGAGAGCTACGTCGGCCTCGAGCCGTCGAGCTCGGCCGCGGCGTTCGTGAACAAGAGCATCGAGGCCGCGCCCTCGCTCGCCGGGAGGGCCCGGGTGCTCGTCGGCACGGCGACCGACGTCGGCCGGCTGGACCAGGTGACGCGGGGCCGCACCGACATGGTAGTCGTCAACTCGGTCGCGCAGTACTTCCCCTCGGCCGACTATCTCCTCGAGGTCGTCGAGACCCTCACGCGGCTGCCGGGGGTGAGGCGCGTCTTCTTCGGCGACGTGCGGACCTACGCCACCAACAGGGACTTCCTCGCGGGCAGGGCCCTGCGTTCGCTGGGGGAAAACGGCACGACGAGGGGCGGCGTCCGTCGGAGGATGGCGGAGCTGGAAGAAAACGAGGAGGAGCTGCTGGTCGACCCGGCCTTCTTCACGGGGCTGCTCGGCCGCATGCCGGACCGGGTCTGGCACGTGGAAATCCTGCCCAAGAGGATGAGGGCCGACAACGAGCTCAGCAGATACCGGTACGCCGCCGTCGTGCACGTGCGAGGCACGGGAGCGTCCCCCGCCGACGAGGAGGAGACGGTAATACACGCAGTCGACCCCGGCGCCTGGGTCGACTTCCAGGCGTCGTCGATGGACCGCCGCGGCCTCGCGGCTCTGCTGGAGGGCTCGCCGGACGCGTCCGCCGTGGCCGTCGGCAACATCCCCTACAGCAAGACCGTGTTCGAGCGGCTGCTGGTCGAGTCGCTGGAGCAGGACGACGACGGCGCACAAGACGGCGTCGACGGCGCGACCTGGGTCTCGGACGTTCGGAGGGCCGCCGAGCGCCGCGCGGCTCTGTCTCCGCTGGACCTGGTCCGGCTCGGCGAGGAAGCCGGGTTCCGCGTGGAGCTCAGCTGGGCCCGGCAGCGATCCCAGAGGGGCGGCATCGACGCCGTCTTCCACCGTTACAACCACCACCGGCGGCCCGGAAGGGAGGGGTCTCGCGTGCTCGTGCGGTTCCCCACCGAGCACGACGAGGGCGGGCGGCCGGCGAGCCTGGCGCTCGCGAACCGCCCGCTCCAGCGCCTCCAGAGCCGCAGGGTCGAGGCCCAGATCCGCGAGCACCTCCAGGCGCTGCTGCCGCAGTACATGATGCCCTCGCAGATCATCGTCCTCGACCAGATGCCCGTCAACGCCAACGGCAAGGTCGACCGGCGCGAGCTGGCGCGCAGGGCGCGGGCCGCCCCCCCGTCGGCAAGCCGCCGGCGGAGCGCGTCGCGCCGCGCAACGAGACGGAGGCGGCCCTGTGCGAAGAGTTCGCCGACGTGCTCGGCGTCGAGGCCGGCGTCACCGACAGCTTCTTCGACCTCGGCGGGCAGTCGCTCATGGCGGCCAAGCTCGCCGCGCGCATCAGCCGGCGGCTCGGCGTCGGCGTGACCGTCAAGGACATCTTTGACCGGCCGTCGCCCGCCGACCTCGCCGGCAACATCATCCAGGCCGCCGCGCTCGGCAGCGGCGGCGGCGGCGGCGGCGGTGGCGCCGCCGACAACGGCTCGTCCAAGGAGGTCGCCGCCGCCGCCGACGACGACGACTGCGAGCCCTTCCAGCTCCTCCCGCAGCAGGACCCGGAGGGCTTCGTCAGGCGGGAGCTCGCGCCGCGGCTGGACCCTCGCCACGGCGAGATCCTCGACGCGTACCCCGTCACGTGGTCGCAGAGGACCTTCATCGAGGACGCCTTCACCAAGAAGCCGCGCGACCCGGCCCTCTTCATCATCGACTTCCCCGCCGGCGCCGACGTCGAGACGGTGGCCGAGTGCTCCGCCGCCATGGTCCGGAGCTTTGACGTCTTCCGGTCCGTCTTCCTGCCCGTGTCCGGCAAGTTCTACCAGGTCGTGCTCGACCGCCTGGCGGCGGCGCCCGCCGAGGTCGTCCGCGTCGACGGCGACCTCGCGCTCGCGACGCGCGCCCTCGAGGACGCCGACGTCCGCGAGCCGTTCGCCCTCGGCCACGCCTTCTACCGCGTCGGCATCCTCGAGAAGCAGGGCTTCCCCGTGCGCATGGCGCTGCGCATGAACCACGCCCTCTACGACGGCCTCAGCCTCGAGCCCCTCATGCGCGGCCTCTACGCCTTGTACGCCGGCGAGCGCCTGCCGCCGCAGCCCCGGTTCGCCGGCTTCGTCCGGCACATGGCTAGCACCCGCGACGAGGGCTACCGGTTCTGGCGCTCGGTCCTGCGCGGCTCGTCCATGACGTTCTGGAGGGGCGCCGACGGCACCGGCGGCCACCACTCGGACGAGGGCCACCCGGTCAAGGACGGCGTCTGGCTGGCGGAGAAGACGATCGAGACGCCGATCCAGGCCAGCGCCGACGGCATCACGTCGGCGACCGTCTTCAACACGGCGTCGGCGTACGTGCTCGGCGACATGCTCGGGACCCGCGACGTCGTCTTCGGCAACGTCGTGTCGGGGCGGCAGTGCCTCCCCGTCGGCTGCCAGGGCGTCGTCGGCTTCTGCTCCAACACCATCCCCGTCCGGGTCCTCCTCGACGCCGACGGCGGCGACCCGAGGGAGACGCTCCGCGCCGTGCAGAGGCAATACATCGACAGCCTGGCCTTTGACACGCTGGGCCTCGACGACATCCGCGACAACTGCACCGAGTGGCCGGCGGCCGTCGACAACTTTAGCTGCTCGACCTCGTACCTGAACCTCAACCGCCACCCGCACGGCGGCGACGGCGACCGCCGCATCCGGCTCAGCAACCTGCCGCGCAAGGTCCGGCGCCGCGAGCCCAGCAGCGTCGACCCGGCCATAGACGGCTTCGCGTCGGACGAGCTGTCGACGCACGACATGGACCTCGTCGGGGTGCCCGACGCCGACGGCGCCCACCTGCGCGTCACCCTCATGGCGAACCGCAGGCTCTGCGACGAGGACACGCTCGACCGGATGCTCCTCGACCTCTGCGACAGGATCCAGGCGCTCAGCTCCCTCGCGCACGGCCAGCCGGCCAACGGCGACGGGAGGCACCCGGCCAACGGCCACGCGAGACCCGCGTCCAACGGAAACAAGACGCGGGCTTAAACCTAAACCTCGAATCATGTCACGAGATACATCAGCGTTGGTTACTGCCCGCGTAACTAACGGCGTCGTTTTGTTACGTGACGAATCACGACTGCAGCGTTCCCAATGAGCAGGCATCACGCACGTTTGTCGAGGTCCTGGCGTGTCAAAGCAGGCGAGGTTGCTACTCTTTCTCTCTCTCCCCGAAACACTGTTGTCTATATAATATGGCAAACGAGATGCGAGCTCTCAAACATGACGGGACGGCGCAGGCGTCGACTCTGAGGCGCAACCGTGTTGGTCCATGGATGCCAACCGGTCACGGCAGCGTCAAGCACGGCACATGGAGCCGGCAGACCTTTTGGGCCACGGGCTTTGGCGGGAGCAGGAGGCGGGCTTGGGACTTTTTTGCGGAGGGGGTATTGTATTATCCGGCTTCCGTCGGCGTCGGGGCGTTGTGACTTGTTTGTCTTTATCTGAGGTTTCCAACTTGTCTGTACCGCAGTCTTTGGTCGTTTTCTGGGGACCCTCCACCATTGTTGTTGTTTCTCTTATCCCGGCCTAATCTGGGAGTGTTTCCTGGCGGGTGTTTGTCTGGACTCTTGGATCAACGTGTTGGACCATTCCGCCCTTGGCGTGTAAAAATCTCCAGTAAATGTGTCATGAAATTTGTCCCGCCATCAGTTGGTCCTCGGAGGTATCGAGGCCATCTGATACCCCAAGAGACTCATCAGCTACAATGGTGTATGACGGGCTGCTGCCCCGCGAGATTGTTACATTGGATATCCCTCTCCCCAACGTTATTCCATTGACCAAAAATAGACAACTATATAGAGCCTCTGCCCACCAGAAAGCATCGCCGAGCCGTCCCTCTTACCGCCGGAAGCTGCCCTAAAGATGTTGCATTGCGACAGAGCCTTTGCCCTCTTCGTTTTCGTATCGGTCAGACGCATATAAGATGGTCCGCGAGGAGCATCGACGCTCCCAACACATTCTTCAATAACGGTGGAATGGAACGGGGGCCAGTCGAGCTCGGTCGATCTGCCCGGCCACGAACCTGCGGATGGGCTGCAAGGGCGCGGGCTGTTCATTGCTGCCACGCATAGATGGATGCCCCTACAGGCTGTATACGTACACTTCGTATGCGTAGTTATAAAGCAAAAGGGTGCATATATGATCCACGCATCCTCTTCTGCTTTCCTCATGTCCAATAGATGGAATGGTGTGCTTGAGGCGCGGAAAGGTGAGCCCGAGACCCCGAACAGGTACCACTCTCCTCCACGTCCAGCCCATCTGCCCAGGGTGTAGAAAGCCCACGGTCCGGTCATGCAGACATGAACGCGGGGCGGGGACAGGGAGGCAACGACACGCAAGGCAGCTAAGCGATCCAAGACATGGGACGGCTCTGATCGGAATGCGCTTCGGGGTGAGAGACAGCCCCGTTGCCGTGCCCCCCCTCCTTGTCTGCGTGCTCTCCACTGTCCTTAACCACCCTTCCGGGCTTCGATTCTTGCTGGCGGCCCGAGATGAATGTGTCTCTGGATGACGGGCCACGACGTCCCGCTAGAAAGGTTCGGGTTCGCACGCCGCTGCAAAAGTCCACGCGACCCGGTGGCGAGCACGAAACCGCCGGCACGGGCTGGGAGTTTGCACTGCATCTCCAACTACGCAGTTGTAGATGTTGAGACATGATTCGTCGACTATCCACAGCGTTGCCGTTTGTGATGTGCAACCAATGCTTCGGTGTCCTGCGCGATGAGACTTGCTCCTCAGATGGGCAGCGAGAGGGGGGACAAGAGACTCGACAAGCGTGGACGGTGTCGGCTTGGATGAAAGTCGACGAGCGCGGCTGCAAATTCGCTCTGATACTTGCATCATCGCCTCTGGTCTTTGTCTTGCTTGCTCTCTACCGTGGCGCCGTGTTTCCTGCTTTATACCGCGGCCAAGGATGGGTGACCGGAGAGACGGGGATGATACAGAGTCAGCCGGGTTTGCGACGTGAAGGAGGGCCAGAGGAATGCGAGAGAGAGATAGAGAGAGGGAGGGAGGGAGGGAGTGGCCGGCACTAGGTCGATGTCGGGCTAGGCTCGGGGTATAAATCCTTCCCGTCTCCTGATCCGCGATGGCACACGCACGCCGTGATTGGATCTTGGCACATGCACCTCTCGTAACTCGCGTGTTATGATGCCGGCAACGGCCGTCATTGTGATGGGTCGTTCCGCACCGGACGATTCGGTCTGGCGTTCCATCCCGTCTTCGTGGCAACGGCTTCTTCAGCGCCCCCGTATATACCACCTGCTCCGCCGCAGGCGGCTCCTTTATTGTGAAAGCTCCACGAGACCCCCCCCCCCCCTTTTTTTTCTTCTCTCCTTGGGAACTCGTGTTCTATAGCATACATGGGAACGTTGCAGATTACTCGTCTTGCTCGAGATTCTCTCCGCCCTCTCTCGCATCAGACTTGTGGAGCTTGGCGACCACCTTCGTGCCAGGTGCCGCCTCCTTTCCTTGCTCTTTTACACCGACCTCGAGCCATCACTTGTCCCTCTGGGGTGAGCCATTACTTGTCCCTCTGGGGTGAGCCAACGCCCGACTCCTGCCGCGATGGCCGTGAAAGGATCGCAGACGTCGCTGGGAACGAACGACCGCCCTCCGGGGACGGCCTCGTCGGACGGGGCGTGCCGGAAGGCGGGCCGGCCCCCCGGGAAGCGCGCCGCCGAACGCGAGCCCGGCGTGAGGGACTTTGTCCGCGTCTTCTCGTACGCGACGCGGTGGGACGTGCTCGTCTACGCCGTCGCGTCCGTCGCGTCCGTCGGCGCCGGGACGACGATGCCCCTGATGAACATCGTCTTCGGCAGCCTCGCCGGGCAGTTCGCCGGCTACTTTTCGGACCCGCCGCGCATGACGAGGCCCGAGTTCGAGGCCGTGCTGGACCGGCTGGGCCTCTTGGTCATGGGCCTGTTCCTCGGCCGCTTCCTGCTCAACTGCGTCAACAAGTTCTGCTTCCGCATGATCGGCGTCCGGCTCTCGTCCGCCGTCCGCCTGCACTACGTCGAGTCCCTCTTTGGCCAGTCGGTCCACGTGCTCGACTCGATGCCGCCCGGCGCCGCCGCCGGCACCATCACCGCCACGGCCGACGCCCTCCAGATGGGCATATCCGAGAAGCTCGGCACCTTTATGGAGTTCAACGGCACCATCTGGTGCTCCATCGTCGTGGCCTTCGTCTGGAGCTGGAAGCTGACGCTGGTGACGTCCTCGCTCGTCGTCTTCATCCTGCTCGTCGTCGGCGCCCTCATGCCCCCCATCGTCCGGCTGCAGGACCGGCAGTCCAAGGCCGAGGCCAGGGCCAACGCCGTCGCCAGCGAGTCCCTCGGCGGCATCCGCATGCTGACCGCCTGCGGCGCCCGGGAGAGGATGGGCGCCCGCCACGCCCGGTGGGTCGACGCCGCCCGCGCCGAGGGGCAGCGCTCGGCGCCGCTGCTCGCGCTGCAGTTCGGGCTCATCTTCTTCGGCACCTACGCCGTCTTCGGCCTCAGCTTCTGGTTCGGCACCAGGCTGTTCGCCGACGGCGAGCTGGACAGCCCCGGCACCGTCATCGTCGTCCTCATGTCCGTCATGATGATCATCATGTCCCTCGAGCGCCTGTCGGGGCCCCTCGTGGCCGTCTCCCGCGCCATGGTGGCCGCCTGCGAGTTCTTCGCCGTCATCGACGCCCCGCGGCCCGAGACCGGGTCCCTGAGGGCGCCGCAAGTCGTCGCGACCGGCGACATCGTCTTCGAGGACGTCACGTTTGCGTACCCCGGCCGGCCGCACGTCAAGATCCTCGACGGCCTGGACCTCACCATCGAGGCGGGCAAGAACACGGCCATCGTCGGCCCCTCGGGCTCGGGGAAGAGCACCATCGTCGGCCTCGTCGAGAGGTGGTACGACCTGCGCGAGCAGCACGTCATCGAGAAGACGATCGGGGCGGACAAAATCAACGGGACCGGGGGCGACAAGATCAACGGGACCGGGGACGACAAGACCAAGAACGGGAAAAGCGGCAAGAGGGGCGGCAAGAAGAAGCAAGGAGACGACGCGATAGAACTCGTCGACAACCAGCGAGACGCCGACGCCGAAGCCCCGCCCGCCGTACCACTGTCGGGAAGCATCACGACGGGCGGGAGGGCGCTCGCGGACATTGACCTCAAGTGGTGGCGCTCCCGGATCGGGCTCGTCCAGCAGGAGCCGTTCCTGTTCAACGACACCATCTTCCGCAACGTCGCCCACGGGCTGGTCGGGACCGCCCTGGAGGGCTCTTCCGAGGAGGAGAAGCGGCGGCTCGTCGGGGAGGCGTGCCGCGAGGCGTTCGCCGACGAGTTCATCGACCGGCTCCCGGACGGCTACGACACGGCCGTCGGCGACGGCGGCGCCAAGCTCTCGGGGGGCCAGCGCCAGCGGATCGCCATCGCCAGGAGCATCGTCAGGCGGCCCGACGTCATCATCCTCGACGAGGCCACCAGCGCCATCGACGTCCGCGGCGAGGAGGCGGTGCAGGCCGCCCTCGACCGGGTCGCCAGGGGCAGGACCACCATCACCATCGCCCACCGCCTGTCGACCGTCAAGAAGGCCGACAGGATCGTGGTCCTCCGCGGGGGCCGGGTCGTCGAGTCCGGCACGCACGAGAGCCTCGTCCGCAACGAGCTGGGCGCGTACCACGGCCTCGTCCACGCGCAGAGGCTGTCGTCGCTGCTCGGGCGGCCCGCCGAGGTCGACTTCGCGACCGGCCGAGAGGGCGTTTCGGACCGGGCGGAGGCGGCGGCGGCGGCGGCGGCGGCGGCGGGCGTGGCAAAGGCGAAAAGCGCCAGCGTCCCGGAACGCGCCCGAGAGCAGCCGCAACAACCTGGCCCCCCCGAGGGGCCGGGCGTCCTCGGCAGCTTCTTCCTGCTCCTCGCGGAACAGGAGAACCGCTGGGTCTACCTGGTCATCGCCTTCTTCGCGGCCTGCACCGCGGCCGGCACGCCGCTGATGGCCTGGCTGTTCGCCCACGTCTTCCAGGTCTTCACGTACGCCGACGCCGACAGGGTGCGCTCGCAGGGCCGGTTCTGGTCCCTCATGTGGGTCGCGCTCGCCGTCGGCGTCGGCCTGGGCTACTTCTTCCAGGGCTCCGTCGCCGTCCGCGCGCAGCACCGGATCAGCGCCCTCTACAAGAAGGAGTACCTGGGGTCCGTCCTGCGCCAGGAGGCGGCCTTCTTCGACGACGACGGCAACGCGCACGGCACCCTCGTCGCCCGCGTCGCCGGCGACCCCAAGCAGCTCGAGCAGCTCCTGGGGCTCAACATGTCGGCCCTCGTGACGGCCGTCTTCAATATCGCGGGCGCCCTCTCCGTCGCCTACGCGTACGGGTGGAAGCTCGCGCTGGTCGCCATGCTGGTCACGATGCCCGTCGGGCTGTTGGCCGGGTACTGGAAGTTCAAGTACGAGCTCGAGTTTGACGAGATGAACGCCGCCGTGTTCGCCGAGAGCTCCCGGTTCGCCGCCGAGGCCATCGGCGCCTTTCGGACCGTCTCTTCCCTGACGATGGAGGGCGTGATCCGCTCGAGGTACGACGCGCTGCTGCGGGGCCACGTGACGGAGGCGTACCGGAAAGCCCGCTGGACCAGCCCGCTCTTTGGCTTTGCCGACAGCGTCAGCCTGGGCTGCCAGGGCCTCATCTTTTGGTACGGCGGGCGCCTCCTGGCCAGCCGCGAGTACGGCCTCGTCAACTTCTTTGTCTGCTTCATGGCCGTCATCCAGGGCGCCGAGGCCGCCGGGACGGGCTTCAGCTACGGTCCCAACGCGGCTCAAGCTTCGGCCGCCGCAAACCGCATCATCGGCCTGCGCAATAATAATAATAATAATAATGATACGGGCGGAAAAGGCGGCGGCACCGGCACCGGCACCGGCACTGATACGGGGCAGATCCCCGACGCCGAAGGCGGCATCGGGATCGAGTTGAGGGGCGCCCACTTCCGCTACCCCACGCGCGACGCGCCCGTCTTCACGGGCATCGACTTGACCATCGACAAGGGCCAGTTCGCCGCCCTCGTGGGCCCCTCGGGGTGCGGCAAGACCACCGTCATCTCCCTCCTGGAACGCTTCTACAGCCTCGACGAGGGGGACATTCTCTGCAACGGCAAGAGCATATACAGCCTCGACGCGGACGGGTACCGCAAGAACATGTCCCTCGTTGCCCAGGAGCCCTGCCTGTTCCAGGGAACCATCCGCGACAACATCTGCCTCGGCGTCGACGCGGGCGCCGTCTCGGACGAGCGGCTGCACCAGGTCTGCCGCGACGCGTCCATCCACGACTTCATCGCGTCGCTGCCGGAGGGATACGACACCGACATCGGGTCCAGAGGCATCTCCCTGTCCGGGGGTCAGAAGCAGCGCATATCGATTGCGCGGGCTCTCGTGCGCGACCCCAAGATCCTCCTGCTCGACGAGGCGACGTCGTCGCTCGACTCGGAGTCGGAAAAGCTGGTCCAGGCCGCGTTCGAGCGCGCCAGCAAGGGCCGCACCACGGTGTGCGTCGCCCACAGGCTGGCAACGGTCCAGAACGCCGACGTCATCTTCGTCCTGGGAGAGGGCAAGGTGGTGGAGAAGGGCACCCATCAGGAATTGCTCAAGGCGCAGGGCGCCTACTGGCAGATGGTGAGTTTCGGCGCGCGCGCCCCCGGGACGCGGCGCCGGCGGCGACCCTCCCCCCCCTCGTATGCATCCCGCGCTGACTTTGATCGACGCAGTGCCAAAGCCAGGCTCTGGATAGGTAGATGTGCTGCAGTGTGCGACTCTAGCTGGGGCGGCGGCTTGGTAACCAGAACCCAGACGCCCCCTTCGGCGTGGCCGGGTCAAGGTTGGTGCCGGACAGGGACATGGTCTCTCGGTACAAGGTGGCAGGGGAAAATAAAATGCCCCCAGTATGGAATATCGCCGCACAGTTCAAGGCGGCAGTTCAGACGGCAGGGGGGCGGGACGTTTTGAAACCACATAGCCTCCCCGGGTCGTCCAAGGCTGGTTGGGTAGCGTACAAAGGCATCGACCGGTCAATAATAGATGGGCATACGTCAAGTCTTTGAACCCGCGTGCTCGGGTTCCGTAGTGCTCTTTGGTATACATGCCCGACGTTACCCGGCCGCCAGCTACCGCGGTAACTCGTCAAAGGCGTTCCAAACGACTGCCTGCCAGTACATACAAGAACACGACCCCGAACCGGCCTGGCTGCTCCAAGCCATCGGGGTCAGAATACTGTACAAGGACGGGGCGTTGTTGAACGTGACGTCAAAATGGCCATATACCACTCGAGGGGATCAAGGACGCGTCTGTAGTAACCGGAGCGCAGCATTGCTCTGCAACTGTTCGTACGGAATATAAGATGACGGCTTCTAGATTGCAGTCAGCCTGGCGTCCAAGTGTGCGTGATGCTGCGATAATCCTTGTCTGGCTGCTTGTCTGAGACTCGGAGACTGCCCCCCCCCCCCCCCCCCCTGCTCTGTTGGCAACTCTATTCTGCGTACGGAGTACCGCCACAACCAGAAAAGTTTTATAGAGTAGTAATCTATGTGTTGCATATAGTAGACGCGTAGTTTCGAGACTGCTTGGCGGTCAGTCTGCCTATGTGATACATGGCAGTTAATACCCCTCCCATATAAGCAACGTATCATGCGTTGTATAACAATAGCCCATTACATGCGTAGCAGCAGTAATTAGTTCTAAACTATGACTTGCAATAATGTTTCCGTCAGGCCACTCGTCGCCGGCCTCGCCGTGGCCTGCATAGACAAGTCGGTCCTATGGGCTCGCATGCGTCCATCCATCTGGCCCGTCTTCTCATAAGAAGATGCGACACCCGTCACCTACTTTGACAACATCACCACCGCCTTGACTACACCACCACCTTGCCTCCAACACCATCTTGACCACCTTTACCAGCAGACCGACTCCTTGTCCCTAAAGCAAGCCGTTGCTCAACCCGTCCAAGTCCAAACAAACAAAACCAAAAACCAAAAACCCATCCGCCACCATGCGCTTTTCCGCCCACATCCTTGCCGCCGCGCTCTCGGCCACGGCCGCCTTCGCCGCCACCAACTACACCTGGTCCGTCACCAACTGGAGCGCCGCGCCCGACACCAGGAGCTTCCAGGTCGCGGGCCCCGCCACGACGCACAACGGCGTCGACATCCCGGCCTTCAGCCTCACCGCGCCGTGCGTCGTGCCGGGCGACGCGTCGGTCGACTGCAGCAGCCTCATCGCCAACAACCCCGGCGGCCAGACCTTCACGGCCCAGCTCGTCACCAGCGACCCTTCCCTCACCGTCACCGTCAGCGGGAGCTTCGGCTTCACCGCCGGAGGAGCCTCGCACAGCCTCGTCACCTGGATCGTCGGCAAGGAGGGCGGCGAGGCCACCTTCACCGTCAAGGGGTTTTCTTTCGACGGCGTCAATGGCTCCAACATCACGATTTCTTGAATAAATACAACGGGGGAGGGGGGTTGTTTTTTTGGAATAAATAATGTAAAACATACATCGTTGACTAGATACTCTGTATTCCAATCGCGTCGTCCAACATTGGAGAGAAACACTGTCCCCGGTGTCTCTGTGAGCTGCAAGATGGGTAGAGCCTGCGGGTTCGCCTAGATCCGTCCTATAAGACTGACATTCACCGCCTGATTCGACTACAACGCCATCTTGGCCGTACGTCTTGACCAGTGAACCGGCTCGATTTCCTTGACCTGTTTGTGGAACTCGTCGTCCTCTGTCCACCCTCTCCCACCCCCGTCGTCTGCCAGCATACGCTTTTCAGTCTACCATCATCGCTTGGCCGCACTATCAGCCACAGCTACCATCGCTGCTCCCATTTCATATGACGAATGGGACGTTGCCAACTGGACCGCCTGTGCCGCTTTCGAATCAAATGCCCAACGCATACGGACAGGAAAGGACGCAAACATTGGGGGGAATCATGCTCGGCAGACCAATGACGAAGATGCACGCACTTCGTCGAGGCTGGCATCTGGGTCGGTGCAAGGCAAACCACGGGGCTGGCCATGTCCCTTTCACGGGTTACCTGGCAGCGATCCGATTCGGCGAATACCATGCATGAGGCTCTTGTCGGGCAACACCCGATACAGTCGGGCGCCGAGCTGCCTGTGCGATGCGGTCAAGTCTTGCATCTCTCAGCGGTGAGCGGTTTGATCGGTTCGTGGGAATCCCATGCATAACGACTTTTGTTTTCCGACGTCGACAAGTCCCCCCCCCCCCCCCTCATTTTTTGGGCCTCGAAGCCTCAAAGAAAGGCCGCAGTCTTGAAGCCTGTCTCGTTAGCCGCGCACCTCAAAGTTCGTTTCTTCTCTCCGCTCTCGGGCTTATTCTGGTAAATTCTTTACGATCCTACGCCATCCATCCGTCCAGCCATGGCATCTTTACCTCAAGACGGCAACGCCGTGCCCCTGCTGATGGCCCCCATGCCGCATCTCCTCATGGAAGACCTCGCCGCGCCCGAGAGTACGCCGAGTCTGAGTGGAATCGGATGATACTGGTCACCCGACACCTCTGCATCGAAAGACAATGTCGACTAAAGGAATTCGTGCGACTTACTCTGCCCACTGTAAACAGTACAAAGAGGACTGTCCGTGTTGAGGCTTAGAAAGACGCTTCAGGTTCAGGGAGCATGTTTCAGAGTACAATCACCCTCTCCAGTCGTTCTTTTCTAGGCCGAGTGTGGATTACGGTGGAACATTTCAATGAGCGGTGTCCAATATCAGGGCGACTCGGGCGGCCGCGGATCGTGGATCGGCCGTATTCGAACAGACCCTGCACATCACAATGCTCTCCGCCATCACGAGGCAGAATCGACCGCCTTGTTCTTGGTGGAGACGACGCACAAGAGCACGCCCGTCACTTTTTGCAGCAAGCCGCTACTCTGCCTGGTCCAAATGACGCTTGCGAGAACCAGGAGTTGACTTGGGCGTCTCTTCGTCCGCCGATGGGCTTCTTCTGCTTCGACACAATGCCGCCTTCCCGGATCGTCCATGCAAGGTGAACGGCTCGAACATTTCACGCTTTGTAGCGACCCACCACTGCGTGAGTCGTAAACCGAGTTCTCGCACTGCGGCTATGAAACATTCAAGAGCTTCTGGGAAGTCGAAAGAGCGTGGGATTATCGACGAAACCCTTTGAGATAAACTTTCCCGCGCCGGAGCCTTGATGCCGACGCCAAAGGCCCGGGACAAGGCCTTTCAAGACTGCCTGATTCCGGGGCCCGCTGGAGTAAAGAGACGCCCTCGAGCACACGGGGAATGCACAACCGCGACGGCATCTCCTCGTGCTTTCGGCGGTGGCCGGCCGCGTGGGGCCTGAGCGGAGGAGGGAGGCCCGGCTCCGGCCCGGAAACTCTGCGATATCCCCCTCGAGGGACCACGAATGAATACCGCGGCGGCGATGGGGGGGGGGGGGGGGGAGGCTATCGTGACCCAGGCACCGTCTCGGAGGCGGACGCAGCCCCGATATGCTCCTCTCACGCGGCTGCAACCGATGACGTGCAGTGACGAGGCGTTGTGTACGTTGCAGGGTCGGCATTGAAGCCGACACTCAATTAGTCAACCCCTGAACGCGGATTTGCTTGGTGGCAGTCGGGTATTTCAACCACCTGACCCGCCCTCTCTCTCTCCGACAGACGACCGAGTGCGTGCCAGCGACTCCCAACGGCGCTTCCGCTTCACATTCCCCCGTGTATCCGCGATCCACCTCATCAACAACCGTTTTCCACCCGTCGATAGGCTGCTAAGAATCCGGATACAGGGGCTGCTTTAGACTATTCACAAGCTAATCACCACCGTACAATAGCATCCTATCGTGCCTTTCCTGTAACCCTGAGGGCTAGAGCTTGCAAAGCTTACACACGAGGCCCTGTATCGTTAAAGCTGAAATGATGGCGCGCTAGTTATGCGAGACGAGTAGCCGGCCTGGGTTATTACGGCAGCCTGCAAGGCCGACTCCGTCAAAACTAGGGAGGGGCTACACCCACCCCTCCTTACCTCCTACCTCAAATTCGCATTATTACCTACACTTCCATACATAAAAATAGAATCCCCTCTTCTAATTGGCCAATTAAGCGGGGCAGCCACCCCCCCCCCTTCTATCTATCTCTCTAACTTGCTAACCACTTTCTAATTCCTCTTTTTTTCCCCACACCCACACCACTTTTCGTAAGTTACCCCAACTTTGATCCTACGATACACCACAACCCTTGCAGATTATCGCCTTTTTGTTACGAGATATTAAATCTCTGAGTTATTACAATCAAAACGCTATATCTTTTTACTCAGTTATCTTAGCGCGCGGCATTTAGCAACAATTGGTGGCTTTCTGCCATCTTTTTCCCCGGTCGCGTTGCGGCAACTGCACCTTCCTACGCGACTTTACTTTTTTTTTTTTCAGAATTTGACTAACTTTTGTAATTTTTAGTACACATCCGTACGCACCCGGCGTTGCGTTCACACTTTCTTGACAATTCCCTACACTCCCGATAGCCCCCGTACAAGCCCCTACGAATACGATCAGAACCCCTACGAAGACCCGACAAGCGCGTACATACGCGTACGCAACCGATCACAATGTCGCTTTCCGTCCCCAAGAAGATCGGAAATGTGGCTCTGCCTAAGGACGATGGCAAAGGCGATCAGCCCGCGTACCCGGCCGAGCCAGCCCGTATTACCGCGTGGGCTCTTGCGAGTATGTGTACACACCTGTGGACTCCTGTACGGGCCTCTACTAACGGCTACAGACGCCACCACTCGTGCGTCCTCCAGTATGCAGACGCACATCGCCTTGCGCAATCCTGCTCCTGTCGTATGTTTCCCTACGAGAGTCTACAATTCCGTACATATACTTACATCTTCAATAGCCTCAGCGCATGATTGAGCTCCGTACTAGCGCCCGTAACGGACAGATACGATACCGTAACCTCGATCACACTCGCTCACAGAATTGTGACGCGATCATGACGCACGTGTACGGAACCGTGAAGGACCGTAAGGATGAGTGCACCAATTGCCAGAAGTTGCTCGGACCCTTTACATCTTGCGTCCAACTTGTAAAGGATGGCGCATGCAGTAACTGCACCTACAACAGTGGTGCCAGTAGCTGCTCTCTCAGTAAGTCTTGTACAAATCTGTATACACATGTACGAGCTACTAATTTGTACAAGAGCGTACGGCCAAGCGCACTGGCACTCCAAGCCTTACGACTCCGCGCAAGCTGAAGGTTTCCCGTGCGGAAGCGGACTTTCTCGTAATGATTCATGGCATTCGTCCCAATCAGCTCAAGGTTTTAGGCAATACCTTGCTAGGTGTTGCAAGCAAGCTCAATAATGTTGGCTACAGTATATTTATGTACACTTATGTACGGTCTTGTATCAAAAGCTTACAATCATCTACAGACCCCGACAAGCCCGTCCAGTTCCCGGCGCCTGAGTCCGAGGATGATGATTAGGCTACAGGTCCGTACACACATGCACGCTCCCATATGGCCGGTTGAGCATTTGCTCCCAAATGGTCGGTTGAGCACCTTTCTGGGCGAGGAGTTACGGGTACGTAAGGATACGTACAGGGGTTAACAGGACCCTACGGAAAAAAGCATAAATGGGGCGTTTTGGGCAGGTTTTTTCGGGTATGGGCACCCCCGTACGTAAGCGTACGGGGGCTTATGGATCCGCTCTACCTTTGAGTTTTTTCAGGTTTTCGATACCCAAACAAACTATTTTGCACAAATCCGTACACACTTATGACCCCTTTTTACAAATCCTCTACAAAATGCCACGGCCACGTATTAATCTTAAGCCCTTTCGTAACGATATTTACAAAAAGTTTCAAGCTAGCTAGAAATATCCTGCAATTATTACATTTCTTTCTAAATCAAAATCAATTACAGTATCTCTATCAACCCTTGAACGCCACCTACGGAAATAGAACTTTTGCCGCGAAATTTAAATAGAATTCTCTACCTAACTTCTTGCTTGTATTATAGAGTTATTTTTTAACTAGCGACTTACTGACGAATATATACTCTGTACGCTTACAGACGAAGGCTTCTAAATATCACCCAATGGCCTAATAGATATTCGAAAATGCCACCAATTATGGCGGCGACAATCAAAAGAGCAACTTGCTATAGCGTCTCGTAAGGCGACTGAATACTTCTGTACGAACGATGAGAATACCTATCGAATTCGTAGCTTTGGCCGCGAGTTTCTTTATACCTATATGCGACAGCAAGGGCACGTTATTAGCTGTGACGTATTATTTGAAGCGTATCGTACGGTTTTTCCTGAAGAAGTTGCAAGTCGGCTTAATGAGCTACGATATCGACGAAAAGGCTACACAACCGCAGGGCCTAATTATATTTGGTCAATTGATGCATATGATAAACTCCTTCCGTGGGGATTTGAAATATATGCTGGTATTGATGCATACTCTCGTTATATTGTGTGGTTTTACGTAGGAGTTGAAGCACATACTGCCCGGGCTGTACTTCATCAATATCTCCACGTTATCTTGCAACGAGGTATAATACCTTGTAAGATACGGTCAGATCGTGGTGTTGAGACTGTACTTGCTGCTGGAGGCCATTACTTTCTATCACAAGGCCGTACAAAGCCTAACCTATTAACACTAAATCAATGTGATGACAAAAGCGGATCCGTAATTGCCAATGCGCAATTACGGCTTATATCACGACACACCCCCCCAGGTTTTCAACGCTACTCGTTGGAAGGCTGGCACTTAAGAACCTTTTGATCGGGTACATCTCGCCGAAATATAGGTGGCCCGTCACGGTGCTCGAATCTGGGGCCCAGTATGGAATTATGGGGCTATCTTTGTGAACGCGCGCGCATGCCATTAAGGCACACAGAGGTCCAGAGTAGAGCGGGCTCATAACTGTGATGAACCGCAGCGTCTGCTAGAAAGAATGTAAAGTAGTTGTCCTAGCTAGAATCTACATAGGAAATGAATTGTGTGTAGAAATACCCTTCTAGGGTGGAGCAACCGGGTGGTAAGCTACATACATGGCGCATGCTATTAACTATTAGCCACACGAAGCTATCCTGGCTTTACGACACACCCCCCAGTTACAGGAGCATCCCTATAAGTAGAGATAAAAATAAGTAAGCTATTGTGACAAAGGAAACAAAGCGATTGTTCGCTAACAATTGTCTTATGACACAGCCTTTCCTTGGCAGTGTAAACAAGAGCATTGTTTTAAAAGTCCTCTTTAAGGCGATATCGTGGTTGTCTACGATAGTAGGTTGCTCCTTCCTTTAATATCCGTAGAAGTTGCTAATGAGCCGTACCTTCCTTTTCTACATAGGCGAAAATCCATATTATTAAAACCCACTGATTTCTTCACTACTAAATTTTTCTTCTTCTTCTTTTTATTAATAATAATAATAACAAGGTAAGTTTATACCCTATCTACGTTTTTATTAATCTAGCTAGGTTTTCATTTAGTTTTTAATTGTTAGATTGGAAATAGATGGCTAACAAGGGTTAGAAACTATTCTAGAACCCTTTTATACTGCAGGAACGACCTAAAAAACCGCTTGGATCCTAAATCCAAGATTTTAGAGTTATAGCTAACGAACTCAAGGCCGCCAGTCTCAACTCATTCACTGCAGTTACCACTTTGTACTAGGCGTACAATCCCCTTCAGCTATAGAACCTTTACCAACTACGTTTTAGCCTGTCTAGTTTGTGTAGTTTGTCTACTCTTAACACTCTATTTAAGTCGTGTGAAGAGTTTGAGTGTAAGGGTTATACAGAGACTTCTCTTAGACCTGTGCGCGCTTTAAATCCTATGTCTAAAACGATGGATTCCATTAACGCTTTGTCTAACGCGATGGACGAGTTTGATGACCATTTCAAAAAGGCCATAAAGTCTCATAAGTGTTTTCCTAACCAATTAGTGTTTTATTTCTAATCAGATAGGTAGATCTAAAGCTCTCTTTTGACTAGGTGATGCTTGCTACTAATAATCGCTATAAGAATACTAACCTAGCTGGTTTTAGTATACTCTAGAAATATTGTAGCGGTAAGATGAAAGGTTTTAAGTAGGAAAAAGCTTGGTGTAATAAGGTTGCTAAGCGTCTTGAAGCACTTTGGAAGTTAAAGCCTAAGAAGTTTTCCACTCTGAAAACTGGTCGCGCTGAGGGAACTAATTCCTCTGGCGATTAAAACACGACGGCAAGTGCTTCAGACGATAATATCTCTCTAATCTTAGCTAATATAAACCTTAATTTAGATGGCTCTGACGAAGCGTAACCCGGTGATGACAAGAATGCTAGCGGCAATTAAGGGGATAGTGAGGTTAACTAGGAGGATAAGGATAATTAGGAAGATCCGTTGGAGCTAGATACTGAGTCTGAGCTGGAGCCCGCTAAGGATGATAAGGAGGAGGATAACAAAGAGGAAATCGTTCTGTTTTCTCCTAAGAAAGGCAAGGGAAAGTCGCGTGGTGGCTCTGGTTCTAGCTTATCTAGATATAGAAAGCTGAGAACTAAGCGCCTGTATGACGAGGATAGAAATCTGGTTCTCCCTGACGGACCGCTGAACGACGTTCCTTGCTTTTACTGTATAAAGAGTCTTTTATATAGGAGTTTGTAGGGGGACTGTGGTCCTAGTGGAAGTACGCCCTGCGACTAGTGTATGAAGAACAAAACGCCTTGTTTTACTATTCCTAAGGATATAATTGATATAGTAGATAAGTTCTATAACGTCTTATATAATAAGAACTTAAAGGTAGGTGTAAGTTATGCTTCAACGCAGGTTTTGGTTAACATTTATGCTAATCTGTTTCTTAGGAACGTAGTTACGTAAGTAAGACTATTTAAGTTTACGTAAATAAGATCCTTACGCTTTATAAGAAGTAAAAGGGTGAGCTCAAGACGGGTGGAATTGCTACCACTGGAACTCTAGAGAGTTAGTCTTCTACTCTAGTTCCTAGCTATAAGAGACGTTTTAAAGAAGATTATAGTTCTCTAACTCCAGTTTTAAAGCGGCGCAGAGGAAACAAGTTGTCAGCCGTAAGCGTAGTGGCTGTGACCCGCGAGGGGCTTGTGAAGTTCTTTTCTACCGTGGCTAATAGTAACGATGGCTATATTTCTCTGTTTTATATTTTACTTAAGGCTTTTAAGGATGTGGTTTAAGATAAAGCCGCTTAATTCTTTAGTTTGGAGGTTTCTTTTTATTAAGATAGTTAGCATCTAGGTAGGATACTAGAAAGGAAAGGAAAAGTGTTTTAGATTTAAGTTTTAGTCCTAGGGATAGGTCTTCTTAGAAGGAAATAATTCCCCTTTTGGTTGATGAGTTTTTTGTCTTGCGCGACGGTTTTTAGATAGATTTGCTTTAGAATTTTACTTGCTTTTGCTCTGTCTATTTATTATTATTAACTTAAACGATATTGTGTGTATTCGCTAGGTTAATTAGTAACTAAAAGTGTTTAAATTTAGCTTATAAAAGGTTTTTTATTAGTCTATTAGCTGGTATTTTGTTTATTACTGTGTAGACGATATTAAAACTTCCTTTTGTGAACTCTTATTTAAGCTATATATTTTGGATATTAACGTGTTAAAGTCGCGTTACTAAGCGCTCTCCTTGTTGTACTACTAGTCTGATTGTTTACTGATTGTTGTAGTGTATTTTCTAAGCGTTTCCTACGTAGAGTGTGAAGTCTTAAAATAACCGTTTGAGAGCTATTGCCTCCTTGGCTGTTTGTTTAAGATTAAGGAGTTTAGCTTTTGTTGTTAAAGTGGTAACTGTCGCTTGGCGTGTAGCTTTTTACTAGATTGCGCCTCTAAATAGGAGAAATATGTGGCCCTGAGACGATTTTCTTGTCGTTTTGTCGTCTGCAAACGAAGCGTCTATCGCTAGGATTAAGGCTACTGTCTTACCCCCCACGTCTTTAAAGCAAATAGCGAGGTAACGTGTTATATAAAGGTAGCGTATTACTTGATTTGTAGTGGAAAAGTGTTGCTTTGATGGATTTGTGAGAAATTATAATAGAAGTGAGTACGCGAACGCGACGTTGGGTTGAATTATTATTGCTGTAAATAGGATTAAATTAATCTTTGTCTAGTATTTGTGAACTTGCTTTTTTGTTGCTTGTCCTGGATTTAGTTTAAAATTAGTTGTTAGGAGAGGTGTGGATGGATATAGACCTTCTATAAGGTTAAATCGCTTAGTAATTTTCTTAATGTACGCGTTGTAGACTAAGTATAGTTTTCTCTAGCAGCGGTCCCTTATAATTTAAATTCCTAAGTAATATTTAGCTTGTCCTTGGTCCTTTATTTTGTAGAGTTGTTTAAGAGATTTAACTATTGCTTTACTAGCCTTTTTGTTGTCTTGGTGGTATAGAACAAGAATATCGTCTATATAGAAGATTATAAAGACTTTCTGCTTCTTATCTGTGAAGAGACATGGGTCTTTGTTCGCGGGTTTTAAACTAAGTGATATTAGTTTTGAAGAGAATTCCTTGTACTAGAGTAAAGGCGCGTTGTGTAGTCTATATAAAGCGTGCGTGAGTTGGATGAACTTCCTAGGTATCTTGGATCCATCTGGTAGATGATAAGTAATAGGATCTCCCTTTATTTCTGTGTTGAGAAAAGCGTTCATAACGTCTAGTTGTCTGATTTTAAGGTTGAATTAGGCTGTAATTGCTATGGTTACACGAAAGGTTTGTGCTGCTAGTGTTGCTGCGTACGTTTGTTGTAAAGGGTTCTCTGGTTGTAAGTCCCCGCGCATATAGATCCTCGCTTTGCATTGTTTGAGAAATCTATCCTTGTCTGCCTTATAGGTGAATACCTATTTTAGTAAAAGAGGTTTTAATTTAACGTTAATAGAGTCTACAAGTTTCTAAATGCCCTTCTCCTTTAGCTTATTGATTTTAACGCGGCATGCTGCGGTAAATATCTCTTTTAGGTTGGGAGGTAACTTAATAATGTTAGACCATTGTTTTGGCAGTAGTGGTAAGTCTGATACTATGTATTTTCCTGTTGGTTTTGGGTTGGGCGCGGCGCGCTGTGCGCCTTGTATTGCCCTAATTACTGTTGCGTGAAGGGTTAAATGGCTGAGGGACGCTTTGTCTATTACTTTCTGCTGATTAGGCAGGTAGGTTAAGAAGAAATCGTCTTATTCCCTGTCTACAAATTGGATCCTACTTAGTAGGTTGTTTAACTAGACTAAGGTATTATAAGTAAGCGGTTTGTCGTTTAGAATCTCTGTTTTAACTTAGAACCTATCGTTTACATAGGTGTAGAAGTTAATAATTTTCTTTCCTTATCTATAAACCGCTTTGGAGTCCTCTTTTGTGAATTTAGGTGAAATCCCTCTTTTTTAATTGCTTATTCTTACAGGTGGGGTGTAGCTCCTTACCCCCCAAGCGGATGCCGCTTGGTATGTGTGAAGTCTACAGACTGACCCTTCTGGGCTAGATGGCCTTTCTAGCTTGGGGGCTGGTTCCTGTGGCTTATTCTAATCAACTGGTTGCGCGTCGCCTGAGTCGTTAGTTGTTTGGATATGTATTACGTCCTCAATCCTTTCTCTAGGTAGAGATTAGCTCTTAGTACTCTCGCAAGTACTACTTCTGTCTTTTTGTAAATCCTCTGGTAATTGTACCTCTTCTATATCCCTGCTTGTCGCGATAGGTTTGGTGCTTAATTCTGGCCTGGGTGTGGACTCTGGAGTTAGAAGGTTTCCTTCTAGTGACCGTTGTGGCAAATTGGGTTCTATGGTCTTTTTGCTTGTGACGTCTATTGTAAGTTATTATTTAGAAGTTGTTTTTGTTAGGAGGTCTATGGACTCGTTTATACCTAAGATTTTAAGTACCGCGTTTGAATTCGTTAATGGCACTTTGAGATCTATGATTTCTCTTATGACTTTTAGTTTAATTGTAAGACGTGAGTCTTCTAGCGTGTAGAATTTAGTCTTGTTGAAGGTTATATTCTAGGTGATAAACACCTAATGAAGCGATGGAACCTATATTCTGTATAGGTTGTGTGCGTTTAGTATGTAACCTACTAGATACCTGATATGCCCTTAGGGAACTACCTTAAAAAGCCTCTTCTTAATACCCCTTTCTCTTTTGCGTTTAAGAGGGTATACGTGGCAGCTGTATACGTAAAGCTAACCCTAGTGTAGATGTAAATCCTGTGTGAGACTGGTGTTTTGTGACGGTATATACTATTGAAAGTATTCTCTAAACTAATCTTCTTCTTATTTAACGGGGGATTTCTAGTTGTTGTGCTTTTGTAGGCTGATACTAATTAGATAGGCGGCTGCTATTACTGCTTTAGACTATAAATTGGTTGGTAAATTTGCTGCCGTTATTATCTTAATCGCTCTAGTAATGATTTCTTAGCTAGCTCTTTTATCCCCCTAACCGGTTCTTTTGTATAAGGTGGAGAAAGCTCTATATCAATACCAAGTTCCTTGGTCTATTTTTTATAGGGGGTAAAGCCTTAGATTGCGATTACCGCCCACTCTATGTCTTGTCTTATTTTGTAGATTGATAGACCCTTTTGCCTTTGCGTCTATTGTTTAAATAGGTGAAGTACTTTGAAAACCTCCTTGTGGGTCTTGTTGACTCTTGGGAAAGTAAACGGCTGGCCTGAAAACTTGTCTTTGATTACGAGTATCTATTGCGACCTAGTAAAGCTCTGTAGGTAGTTAAATAGGTCCTATAAGATACGGTAATATGGTTGTATTGCTTTTGCCTTAGACGTTCTGTGAGAAATCACTTGCGAGGCGTGAGTCGTTGTGTAGTCTTTGTACTCAAGCCAGGAAGGTCCTTATATTTTTACCCTGTGTACTCTTAAAACTACATGCTTAAGCGCTTCTAGTCCTAGATATCCTAATTAAAGGTGCTAAAGGTGTATATTATCTAGTCTGTCTCCCTTTGTTTTATATAAAGGGCGAATCCTCTAGGAAGTTAATTTAGAAATAGTAAATACACCTGCACTGCTGTATAGGAATAGATAAGAGGAATGAAAGTTGTATTAAAGAAAGACTAGGTTAAACTTTTGAATAAGTTAGTAAACCTTCTTGTTTTTCTCGATTGAACTAGAACGAAGTGTACAATTGTATCTGTAATACTAGATCCCTGCCTTCTAAAGTTAAGCTTCTAAAACGACATTTACGTAGAAGTTCTTAATATAACACACGTTGTAGAGGACTAAGTTAATCTTTCCTTTTAGCCTGTAGAGTATCCCCTTAATAAGCCGTTTTTTTTTTATAGTTACTAGGAACGAAGAGGATCCCGCGTAAATCTTCTTATTTAGTCTAGGTTTTGTGAGAGAAGAGGGCTCTAGGAGACTTAGGTTATTAACTAGGTGCGTTGCTCTATAATTGTTGAAAACTGTGCTTTTTAATAGGGCATGCAGCCTGGAGTAACTGTACAAGAAGTACCTATGCGAGTGGAGAACTGTCTTAAGTTTGTCTTCTAATAGCGTTAGGTTAATTGTAATGTAATTAATAGTTATAGATACTGAATTTAAACTAGAACCCGCTTCCTTTATGTCTTTTTGGTTGATGTTGCTTTTCTTTTTCTTTGGGGGAAATTGCTTCTTTTAACTTGGGGCGTTTATCTAACCCTTGTTAACTAAGTGATATATAAGTGACCGCTATCTCTTATCCTTAAGATTTTCTTATATTTTAGTAGACTCCTTAGGGGTTTGTTTTAAGGACGTGGAATAGGAAATGCCTTGTAGCGCTATTTCTACACGGGGATATTCACTTGGAAGGTAGTTTGTAGGGATTCCATAGGGGTAATCCCTTATTCTTCCTAGTTGGTTTTTGTTATTCCTATCTAGTCTGTCTAAAAGTGTTACGTATACCCCTGCAATCTTTCCTTTTCCTTTTGTAACTTATTCCTCGTGGACTAATGCGATGAAAGTCACTCTGTATAAAGTAAGCAAGCGGGTTTTCTCCCTATTTGTCTCTTACTTTACAAAGCGGTCCTTAGCCTGTTTTCCCTAGCTAGGTGTAAGCTGGTGGGAAATTGTAGTGAGAAAAGTTTTTACTATAAGGTTGCCTTGGACTTCTGGAATTTTGTATTGGATGGCTTGAAGGTAGTACTTTTGCTAGTCTGCGTGCTACAAGACGGGATTGACGTTTGAATTTACTCTTGAAAGAATAGCGAGATACTCCTTACGAACGGTTGAGAGGGTTGTAGAGTTATTTGGAGCATAATGCCGTTTAAGAACCTTAAGTAGAGCTTTTAATGATATGTCTGTTTTGACTTGATCCCCCTCTGGTTTCTCTGTAAGAAGCTCTATTCAGGCTGGGCTTAAGAGGGTAGGGTCTACCGTTGACTAAACCTATGATTTAATGGCTTTGTAGGCTTGTTTTTTGTCTATGTGGCTCGTGATATTATCCTTCTGGTCGGTTTAGATCTTATAAAGCAAAACTATGTTGGGAGTCTGGATTGTAGCTTGGTTCTTGATGGCCTTCCCTCTATTGTATTTGTGTAACTAGTTGTTAAACGTTTAGTATACAGGTTAAGCGTTAATTTTTTAGTTAGACTGGTTGTCTAGGTTAATATATTCCTATATCTCTTTGCTTTTTATATGGTATTTCAGGGCGATAAACCATTCCGGCCAGTCTCGTCTTGTAACGAGCTTAATGGACTTATTGTAGTTGGTTGACTTAGAAGTTTCTGAAGACATATTGGCTTGTAATGAGCGTGTAAGGTGGTAAAGGTTTGGTAAAGAGGTAGTAGAGCGCTGGATCTATCACAATATCTAGGGGCTAATTCGTGTAAAGAGCTAGGCTTATAACTGTGATGAACCGCAGCGTCTGCTAGAAAGAATGTAAAGTAGTTATCCTAGCTAGAATCTACATAGGAAATGAATTGCGTGTAGAAATACCCTTCTAGGGTGGAGCAACTGGGTGGTAAGCTACATACGTGGCGCATGCCATTAACTATTAGCTACACGAAGCTATCCTGGCTTCACGACAATCAAAGTATCCTAATTTAATTTTGTGACTACTAGATCTTTGGTAAAAGTATCTATAACGTTAAAATTGAGAGTTAGTGGGGGTAACTTTGTTAAGCCTCTTTAGCATAATGGCGGGTAAGTATATACCTATTCTATATATAAGTATACTAATTATTATATAGGAATACTTTAGCTAACTATAGGCGTTTAGATTGTTTAGCCTAAGCTCTCTTCCTGATAGGGTTACACTTCTATTTATCTTTATGCCCCTAATCTGTAAGGACTTTATAGATTTTGTTAATATCTGGAATAACTATCGCATTTGCGTGTAGAAAAGCCGGCTAAACGTAGTTTCTGGGTAGCCTTGGTAACTATATTATTATCCTGATAAAGAGTCTGCTTAAGACTACTTTTATCTATACGATCCTTCTAAGCTTTAGATAATGTTAGATATCTTAGGCTAAGATATAACATTAACGTTGCTAAATTAGTACTTACTAGACGAAACCTTCTAACTCTGTAAGTAGTTTCTTTAGGATGTAAGTAACTTTACTTAAGTTATATAGTTTGAAGGTAGTATGTATCTATAGGTTGAAGCGTATGAATATCTATGGTATTGTTTAGATTTACACTATTAGTCTGGTAATTAACTAATAATTTTATAGTTAGGAAGGTAGATAGGCGGGGTAGATTAGGTTAAGCAGTAATTATAGGTATATGGTATTGATGTTGATGGACTTTTATAGACTGAGATAGATACGTTAGGGGTAGAGGAATATAGTAGTATATAGACTATTCTTGTATATTTTCCTCCTGCTTTTCTACTACTATAGTATCTTTCTCCTCCTTAAGTAAAGGTATCTTAGACTCCTGACTATCCTCTGTATCTACCTGTGAGTATCTATGCTTTTGTAAGGTAGTACGCTTTTGTAGTAACTTAGTTATCTCTAACGCCTTAGGTGTAAGCTTCCGCCTAGTCCCTGTCTTTGACCTTGTTGATATAGACGGATCGTTATTAGGCTGCTGGAGCTTGTTTGAAGGTAATGTCCTCTTTACATTCCGTTGCTTTTTTGTAACCTCTGGGTGAATAGTTGGTGTATCTGTACGTGATAGTGATACAACTGAGAGGTTATATATATCTTTCTTAGGAAGAATAGATGCTTTGTTGAAGAATGTGTGGAGTGTTTTAGCTTTGTATGTAGTACTTTGGAATTTGTAGATATTGGTTGGGACTTTTGGATTAATGTGTATAGCTTTCTACTCTCGCTTAAGAAAGTGCTTCTCTGTAGTAAACTTTGATAAGATTGTTTGCATTATATTGGAATGAGACGTATAAGGCGTTGTTAAGAAGAATGATGACGTTCCGCTAAACTTCTTTGGCGATACTACACGTATGTACGTAGTAATAGGAACCCTATTAATTTCTGTCTCATTGTATGTAGTAAGCTATAAATGAATACTGACTGAAATAGATGGGGAACTTTTTGTAGGCTTTTTTGTCTGCTGGATACTTGATTCGCGTTGACGAGAACCCTCTTGGGTAGCTCTAAGGAAGCTCCTAGCCTCAGGTACAAATAGTGCTTTATTTTTGATAGTTGTAGAAGGCTGGCATGGTTGTGTATGGGAAGATACTCGGTCGATAGGGGTTTCAAAGTTGTTAATAACCGTAAGGTTGATTTCGTCTGGCTTGGTAATATTTGAAAGATCTTGAGAACAGAATGCACAAGTTGACTACTTATAGACTAATTTAGCAGAAAAGTGGTTAAGCTTGCGATTATTTGGGTATTTCTGTGCTATTGTAGGATAGATAGGTATGAAAGGGAGAAATATTTTTTACTCTTGTATGACTGTGTACAAAAGGTAATAGATTTACACAACTGTGTATGAGCCCTCGCTAAGTTAATCCTATTAATTCTATATTAGACATTATGCTACAAAGTAAATCTAATATCAGGACGGGGGTGTGGTTATATAAGCAAAAAGTGGCTTTTTCAATATCCACTTGGGTTTTGACGGAGTCGGCCTTGCAGGCTGCCGTAGTTATGGGGGAAAATGGGGCCACTTGAGTCAGACTACGGCCACAGAAGAGATTCCAGGCCTAAGCTGACGGCCTCGCTCGAGCGATATTAATTACTATAGGGTCACGTTTGATTACCTCGTTTCTTCCCATGATCGTGGCCCAGAGGTCCTCGTGGTCAAGTTGGTGACAATGGGGGGTATGCCGACGGGAGGAAATTCGCAAACGAGGTTCTTGCATTCTCGGTAAACCCAAGCGATGACACGGGGAAGAGGGTGCCTGCAGTGCCCAGATACTGTCGGCATGAAAAGGGCACGCAGGATCGTTTTCTAGCAAATGACTCGGTAGCTGAGCGGACACGGGATTAGCGCTACCGCCCGGTGTGTGGTCAGGGTAGGCGAGGAGGCAATAACAAGGCGAGGAGACGATAACAAGGCGAGGAGGGAGACAACCTTGGATAGAAGCTATTGCTAGATACTTGCACAAGTTGGACTATTCCGGGATACCGTCACAGAACGCTCCGAGAATAGACATCCTTGTGCCTGCGTCCTTGTTCCTCCAGATTGTCGACTTTGCGCTATCCAAATCACATACGGGGACTCTGCCGCCTCCAGTAGACGGGAGGAGTACAGGTCTAAGCAAGCGACCCGGCTCCCGGCTTCTTCCCATGTCGACACGCAGGCGCCTGTCGCCCGGCTCCCACAAGATGTTGATAGTATCGGCCTGCCTGGACATTCTTGTTGCCTAGCTTTCCTAGCGGATGGTCTCGTCTCTATTCAGAGCTATTGCCATGCCGGCTATAGCACGTGGCATGGCGAGAAGCTCAATGTTCGTTCCATTGACAGCTGTCACCACCTTCCAAAGAGGTGGTTTCAAAAGACACCCAGGAGTATACTGCGTTTGCGGCCCCGATCTCCTCGCCGGATCCAGACGTCCCCGCGCATCCGATCCCACGGACCCACGCGCCCCCCCGCCGTCCCGGCATGACCCGGCGAGCCGACCCATGCGTCGGCCGCCACAGATCGAGGCCGATATACCTTTTTCCCTCGATGTTGCCATCACGAGAGGAGATGAAAACCTTGGCAGTATCTCGAAATCTTGTTTGTTTTCCCGCCCTTCTCGAACATGCTCATCCCTTCAAGTCCACGTGTGCTGTCCCCCCCCCCCTTTTCTCTTTCTCTCTCCAGGCATGGAGTACCTGAGTAAGCGACGTCTTCTCATGCGACGCCGGCGAGTGGCTCGAAACATCAGACGGGAGAGCTTCCCGAAACTCTGGGGAGGGGGAGGGGGGCCGTCCATCGAGAGGAGCCCGTCCGGGTATCTCGACCGAAACACAACTTGCGCTTGTTTGCCCGGCAGCGGCATACACACACACACACACACTGCGTGCGGCAATTGGAAACCCCGGCACTGCCATGATGCTCGCGACCGCACCAAGCCGTATCGGCGGACCGCCAAGCCCCATCCGCGAGCTGTTCGCCGCCATCGTGATCGGGCGTCGCGATTCCCTTTCGTCCCACCCCGGCCCGTCCGTGCCGAACCTCGTCCATTCCGGCCTTTCCAACCCCCATCCCCCGCATAGACTTTCTCGTCCCAAGAAGGCGTCTTCCCCGCCCCCCTCCCCAAGCCATAACCGCCCCATGGCATTCTACCCAGTCGCCAGAGACTACATACCTGGTAGCAGCAGTGGCAGAAGCCCGAAAACCAAAAAGTCAAAAGCGTTACCCCCCCTTCGTGCCATGGAAGAACAAGACACAAAGCCCCTGGTCCCGCCCGCGCGCTCGTGCTGTCAATGCCATTGTCACCCGCGTTAACCTTCCCCCCCTCCCCCGGAATCACACTTGTCACCCAAAGCCCCGGTGCCACCTCACCTCACACACACACACACAGAGAGAGAGAGAGAGAGGGACAGGGATGGGAAGCGGGATATTGGAGAAAGGAGGGAGAGAGAGGCAGGGAAAGGGGCAGACACACCCGTCGAGTCGCAACAACCTCAAACTTCCACAGACAAACAGCCTCGCCGCCCAGTCCGCCCAGTCCCCCTCCCCGAAGCAGAGCCCGCCAGCCATCCAAACGGCGCGTCCTCGTCCGTGGTCTCTCCTCCAATGCGCGAAAGAAGGACGAAACAGCCGCCACCCCCCCCCCCCCCCGTAACTCGGATCGGCCAACAAGACGCGGCCGTTCCTCCCCCTCCCTTTCTCCAGAGTGGCCAAAATACAATTATGCTTCGAGCCTTTTTTTTGTCTCGCTTGCCGCTGGCCAACATGTCCTAGTAACTGGTGCTCTGCTGCTCTGCTACTGTTCCACACCCCCCCTAACGCCACGCTCTGTTTTGCTGCTTCCGGGGGTCCCGACAAAAACAAGTCTTCATTCCGCCCTCGACTACCTGTGCGGCCTTCAGGGAGGGGGGCGAACTGCCTTGTAAAGTACCTCGGTGCCCCTCCCATCAGGACCCGAAGCGCCCGCCACCCCCCTTTTCTCGCGCACGCCTCTATTCGCCCTCCCGTTCGCCCTCACGTGTTCACCCTCCTCTCCGAAGGGTTCGGAGAGGCGGCAACGCCCAGTAGATGTGAGAAACCCAAAAAAAAGAAACAAAAAGGAAGAAAAAAAGTGCCCCTGTGGCGAAATTCCTCCAGAGGAACGTGGGCAAGGGGAGGGGGGAGAGCCGTGAGGACTCGGACCGTGTTCCCAATCTGCCCCCCCCCCCCCCCCCCCCGGACCGAGGTTCATTTCGCGCGACGAGAAGCAGCGCCGAACGGACGGACGGGAACGACGTAAGTCCCCGTCCCAAGACGCCCGTCGGCCCCCCCGTCAGCTGTAGAAGCAACGGGGGAGGCTGGCTGGATAGTGTGTGTGTGTGTGTGCGTGTGGTTGGGCTGTTGTTGAAAACTCCCGTCAACACGCGTAGGCAAACATGATTACCGCTCGAGATGGAGGAAAAAAGGGCAAGACCAAGAAGAGGGAAGAGGAAAAGGGGGGGGGCTGCTTCGGGCCGCAAGTCCCGCGGTAGTCGGGTCTCTTCCTCGTCGGCCGTGCCGGCGTCATACGACATCAAGACAGTCCCAAGGGCACCGGGCAGTTTTGCTGTAGTCACGTTCGCGGACCATCCGTAGTCCATTCGTAGTCACACACTCGCACACTGGTAGTCACATTTGCAGTCTCAGCGTCATGCCCATGGCCCATCTTTCATCATCAAAAACATCTCTCTCATTTGCATCAGGTTTGTTCTTTTCCCAAACTTTACGTTAACCCGGGAGGGAGATTTTGGAGGGGGGGGGAGGGGAATCAGATGTTCGACGCAGAAAGAAAAGAAAAAAGCGGTAGACGTGAGAGTCCAGGTATAATCCGAAAGAAAAAAAAAAAAGAAGAGAAAAACCACATTCGGGGCTTTTTGTAAAGGAACACCCCCCCCCGGAAACCCTGCTCGCTCGTATTCGACGAGCGGAAGCGGCGCGCGTCGTCCTCGATACTCCGACCCCTTGATGTTGTTGTTTTGTAAATGAGTGCGCCGACCTACCCCCCCGCCGATGGTGTCGTGTATAAACCCCCCTGAATGATTCCGTAGTCATATTCATAGCCTCGACGTCGTTGGGCCGAAGAAGCAAAACATCCGTCGGCCTCCGTCCCATCCCATTTCCGTCAGATTTTTGTCGTCCGTCCTCGGTCGTTTTTGGTATTACAGAATTACGTATTCGGCTCAGTTGATCTGCGAAGGCACGTCCCCCGCCTCAGCGCCGGCAGCGACTCGAGCCTCGGCTCGACGGGCGGCCGGCGGATCTCCATGCTCCGGCTGGGCGCGCGGCGCACGCCGCCGGGCGTGCGCGGGTGCGCGACGTTGACGCGCCCGCCGCGCTCCGAGATGCGCGCCGGCCCCTCCTCGTCCACGTCCGAGTCGTCGTCGTCCCCCTCCTCGGGCTCGTCGTAGCCGTAGTCGGCCAGCCGCGCAAAGTAGTCGGCCATGCCGTCCACGCTCGGCGTGCCGACGATGACGTCGTACTGCGGCGGCGGCGTCTGCAGCGGCGCCGGTGGCGGCGGCGCCTCGGCGTCAAAGGCCGGCGGGTTGTACGACGGCACGCGGAGGAGGTGGATCGGCCGCGGGTGGTTCGCGTCGCCGAACGGGTCCGCCGCGCTCGTCTGGGACGTGTTGGGCGGCGACGTCCGTCCCGCGGTCTGGGGGGAGGACGGGAGGTGCGCCGGCTGCGGCGGCGCCGGGAGGTTGTTGTTGTTGGTGGTGTTGTTGTTGTTGATGTTGTTGATATTGTTGTTGTCGGAGCCGTCGACGACCGTGAGGGCGCCAGTCGACAGGTTATTGGGCGAGCCCTCCGGGGGCCCCGAGATGGTCACGGCGTCCGGGCAGCCGCACGAGGTCTGGCGGCTCTGGTTTGCGCACGTGTCGGGGCCCGAGTACTCGGGCAGGGAGGTGTTGGCCTGCGTGGCGCGGCAGTTGAGGACCGTGAACGGCGAGTCGATGCTGATCTCGAAGTGACGGCGCTTGGTGCCCGTGGGATCGTCGGGGTCGAGGCGGGAAATTCTCATGACGATCTGCCAAGAGCTTGTTAGTCGGGGGGGGACATTATGACCAAAGGGGACATTAGACATTAATGACCAAGGGGACATCAATGATCGAGGGGGAGGCGGCGGCGGCGGCGGCGGCGGCTTACCTTGATCCAGTGGTACACGTTGACGTTCTTCCAACTGCAGTCCGGGTGCAGGCGCAGCTCCTTGCTCCTGGCCATGGTGTCGCAGGTGGGCAGCTGGACGTTCATCTCGATCTCGGTCGAGCCCCAGTAGCTCTCGAGGCCGAGGTCCAGGTCGCCGAGGATGTTGTCGACGGGCTCCGGCAGGGGCTCCGGCACGACGCCGTGGCGGGAGGCGTCGGCGGCGCGGCGCATGGCGGCGGACTCGCGGGCCTCGCGGCGCTGGCGCGGCGTCAGCTCGCCGCCGTTGACGACGCGCACGTCGGACGAGGCGTAGGCCGGGTCGAGGGGCTTGCCCGCCGTCTTCTCGAGCAGCAGTATCTTCCTGCCCGGGTCCTTGCGCGTGACCCTGCGGTCGTTGGTCCAGTACTCGACCGACTCGGTCACGAACACCTTGAGCTTGTGGACCTGGACCTTGGCGAGCGGCGTGAGCTTGAAGGCGATGGGCATCTTTGTGCCGATGGGGAAGGACTTGCCCGAGATGACAATGTCGTAGTGCAGCTGGTCCTCCCACTGGCGGCTGATGGAGATGGGCTCCGTCATCTCGAGCGACAGCTGGTCGGGCACGCGCACGATGGCCACCTCCTTGGACCCGTGCAGGTTCGGCTTGAAGGCCCCGGCCCGCTCGACGGTCGCCTGCAGCTCCCACTTGACGGAGCCGTACTGCAGCTTGGTCGTCTCGAGCTGGTGGTGGTCGATGGGCAGCTCAAAGTTGTACTCGTACACGCCCGGGTAGAAGACCTTGTAGCCCTTGGCCTGGTTGCCGCCGGGGTTGTGGTTGTCGCCCTTGCCGAAGCTGCGCGACTGGTTCGACTGCAGCGAGAGGCGCTTCAGCTCCCTCGCCGTCAGACCTTGCTGCCTGCTGCCGGAGCCGGAACCGGAGCCGGAGCCGGGCGGCACCGACAGCAGCGACGGGGAGAAGGAGTTGCGGGGCGAGCCGGAGCCGAGGTTCGTCGACGACGAGTTGCCGGAGCTGCCGCTGTTCTTGAGCGTGTAGACGCACTGGTTGCCGTACTCGGACTCCCACCCGTCGTTGACGGCGTTGAAAAAGGTCAGGACCTGCGTCCGCAGCGACTCCTCCTCGTACAGGTCGACCTTGAGCGGCGGGATGCCCTCTGGCCATTCCGTGCGCGCCTTGCCCACGAGCTTCAGGCTGACGCCCTTGATCTTTACGTTCTTGGTGACCTTGAGCTGCAGCTTTCCGCGCAGCAACGCCGTGCCGCCCTGCGAGTGGTGCCGGTGGCCGTCGTGGTCGAATCCGGTCAGAAAGACGTTGGGCTCGGCCATGAGGATCGAGCAGCTGACGCCGCTGCCGTGCGCGACGGGCTTGGGGATTTCCGTCACCATTGACGTCACGTTGCTGCTCTTGGCGCTCCGGACCGACATCAGACTGCTGCGTTGGCCGGGGGTGTTGTAGCTCGAGGACATGAGCGGCGGCCTCATGGTCTCGGCCATGGCGGCTGATCGCAGCGCCATCGTGTCTTCCTCGGGCACCACCAGGTCCACCTCACGATAGGTGGAGAGTCTGTTGAGGAGGCTCGTGGCCCTGCTGGGCGGTCTTGACAGGGGCGGCCTCGAGGGGGCGGAGGCGCTCGAGGCGGATCGGCTCGGGACCTGTTTCTGGGAGAGGGAAAAGAACTGCTTGAGGCTGAACTTGAATGACGTCTTGCCCAGCGACGTCGTCGTGTTGGGGGGCGAGGCCGGCTTGGTCGGCTTCCTCCTCTTGACGGGGCGTTCGGGCTGCGGCCTCAGTTCGTGGGGGACGAAGCCGGACGGCCAGGAAGTGATGTGTATCGATCGCGGTCTCACCTGGCGGGCGCGGATGGGCGGCGTTGGCAGGCGGTTCTGTTGTGCGGCGGGGGGGTCGATGAGATATCTGGGGCAGTAGTAGACGCCGCCGCGGGTGGATGTGGGAATCCAGTTTTCCGTACGCCGAGATCGCTCCGACGAGTCTGTCATTGTGGACGGCATTGTTAGGCACCGCTGTCGGGAAGAAACATGCAGTAAGCGGCTGAGTGACGACAGCAACAACAAAAGAGTCGGCAATCACCCAGCCGGGACAGGATGAGCGGCGGTATGCTGAGTATAAGAAATAGCAGAAGCAGAGCAGCAGCAGCAGCAGCAGCGAGATGCGGTGTCTGGGCCAACAAGGAGGAGAAGAGAGCGGCGTTTAGGGGAGTTTTTGTTGGCCAGGAACAATGGAAGACCGGTCTGGGGTGTTGGGCAGATGAGAGGTGCATGAGACGGTTCTATGCGCTGGCAAAAAGCAAGTGAGGGTATCCATAGGAGGAGGCGACGTGGATGTGTAGGTCGGGACGTCCAGGAGTGTCAGGCAGGCATCGAGGCGGGAGTTGGGGATTATGGGGGGGGGGGTTTGAGGTGGGATGCAGGGTTGACCGTGATAATGTGCAGCGGTGATGGGACACGGCGCGGTGCGAGCACTTGCGGCACATGGAAAAGACGGAGAGAGAGACAGACAAGACAGACAAGACAGACTGAGAGACAGACAGGCATGGGGCGGGCATTGGACATGCGTCTTTGTTGAGGTACAACAAGACGGAGGAGACGCTAGGCGGGCGGGAGGCGGACTGGGAGCGAGGGAACAGGTACCGGAAGGGAATGCAGGACGTACCGTTAGATCAGAGGGACTGAGAAAGTCAGGCGTGCATGCGATCAGTCAGTGACAATAGCCGGGGGGGGCTTAATCACATCCCACTCCCGGACCTCTTGGAGGGTGGAAAAGCAAGAACTTTGCGTGTTGTTTTGGCGGAGAAGAAAAGTCTAGTTGCTAGGTACAACGGGAAGATCAGTATGGCATGCAGGTGCGGGTGCGGGATGAGGTGCGTGTGTGTGTTAGGTGTGAGTGAGTGAGTGTGGGTGAGGGAGAGAGAGAGAGAGAGAGAGAGTACTCTCGTGGGTGTGGCCAGGAACGAGAGCAGCAGTTGTGCGATGGCGCATAGGATGGAGATCAGAAGGGAGGGTGGGCGTGTGGGATGGAGAGAGAGAGAGAGCAAGGTGGGAACGAGCCAGCGTGAGCCTCCAATGGGAAATCTCAAGCCGTTGCAGTCCAGACCAAGGTCCAAATGTCCAAAGGCAACCCGGCATAGATACCGCAGGGCCTCTGTCTGTCTCTCTCTCTCTCTCTCTCTCTCTCTCTCTCACACAGAGTCCGGACCAGTCAGGATGCGTCCGTGTTGAATGAATGTCTCACGTTTTTGCCTTCCGACTGCCCTTGCCTTTGCCTCAGTCAAGTGAGGATGGGGAGCCCCGCGCGCACGCCACAGGACGCCTGCTCGACTCTTGCTTGGAGCTCTTGTGCTGTCTGGCCAGGTGGGGGGTGGAGGAGAGGGGGGGGGAAGATGATGGGATGGATGGGTCAGGATCGAGTCGAGCCAAAAGCGAAATGGACGAGTGAGGTGTTGGCGACAGGGAAGATGTCGACAACGATGGAGGGGGGTGTAGAGAAGAGAAAAGGATAGGATGAGAGAGAAGGGAGAAGAAGGGCGGGCAAGCAAGCAAGCAAAGGCAAGGCGAGACGAAGCGGTTAGAGTAGACGACCCGGTACACTAATTGACCGCCCTTGTTCGAGCGGGGGGTTCCAAGGTGAAGGTGAAGGAAGGCAAAGGTGAAGAAGACGGGGGGTCGGTGTGGGATCGACAGGGCCAGAATGCAGTGCAGCATACCGAGTACGGCACTTCGTACATGGCAAGGCGAGCGAACAAGAGTAGCAGTGAGGGCGGGAGAAGAGAGGAGAGAATGCTAGTAAAACGCACGTACATACGAATGCAGGTGAGTGAAGGTGACGGCGACGGTGACGGCGACAGGGGGGGGAGGGGTTGGCTGAGAGCCAGAGAACTACGTAGTAGTGAGCGGATGGTGAGTGAGTGAGTGAGTTTGAGTGAGTGCTTGAGTGAGCGGTGGGCAAGGCGAGGCGAGGCGAGGCAGGCAAGGCAAGCAAGGCAAGCAAGCCACGACAGGGGGCGAGAGGCGGCCACAACGGCTACGACGGTTGCGACGGGATCCCGGCCCAGAGGGTTTTTCTGGACGCCGAATGGAAAGAGTGGGAATCGGTCAGATCAACCGGCCATTGTCGCACAGGCACGTCTCTCTCTCTCTCTCTCTCTCTCCAGCATCCGTACGTAGTACCTCGGTGAGTGCTGCACGAATAGGGACCCAACCGCGGAAGCAGGATTGGCTGCGACGGCGGACTGGACTCGAAGAAACGTGCAAGGATGATGTCGGGCGGGAGGAGGAGGAGACTGGTTTACAAGAGACTTCTGCGACGCGATGATGACCGTGGGTGATGGATGTGCGGTGTGCGCCCCGTGTGTACTTTGCTGCTCTCGTCCTCTCTCGCTCTCTCTCTCTCTCACCCTCTCTCACTCACACACAGTCTCTCTCTCTCTCTCCAAGGATTGAGGGTGGGGTTTCGAGTTTCGGCCAAGGGGCGGATAGTGCGGATATGACTGAAAACGAAAATGAAAATGAAAAAAATGAAAATATTACAAAAAAAAAAAAACACAAGACGCGGATGCTTTCCAAGCTCTCGCAAGAAAAGACGAGGCGAGGGGAACGGGGGTAAATGTTATAGGCTGAGATGAGACGAGACGTTTGAGAAGAGGGCGAAGAAGGAATGAGAGAAAACCCTCCATCGCATTTTGGACAAGGCAAAGAAGGGGGGGTGGGTATGTGTGTGTGTGTGTGTGTGTGTGTGTGTATAAACTAGGTAATAGGAATAGCTTACGATGGCGGACGAGGCGGGATGAGATGGGCGGAACGGGACGTTTGATGGGCGCGTAGCGTGAGATTGCGCAAATGTATGCGATTTACGTACGTCGTCGTCGTCGTCGTAATGGTGAGGAGTGAGTGCGGCTTCTTCCCCCAGCCCTCTCTCTTCGTGATTCGCGCGCGTCGGGATACCGGGAACTCAAGGATGGAAATGGGACGGTTGCAATGCTTGATGATTCGGGACTGACCAACTTTTGCCAAAGATATATATGTGTGTGAGTGTGAGTGTAAAGAGGACGAGGTCGGCTTCCCCGGGAAAAGGGGACGGACGACTCGACCTAGTAGCAGTAGCAGTAGCAGCAGCAGTAGCTAGACTGGAAGAGACGGCACAACCGTGGAAAGCTGCCGCGCTGGCAGACGAGAAATGACCTTACGTAGTCAGCGGTGCAGAAGCCCAATCCCGAGCACCAGGCCAGTCTCGGCAGTCCCAGGCCGTCTCTTGGTATTCATTCCCCTTGCTCTGTATCCGTACACTACCGATACAGACAGAGAGAGTAGTGTACAGACAGAGAGAGTAGTGTACAGACAGAGAGAGTATGTAGTGATTCGTGAATAGATTGCTGTCGCGCTTGGAGCAGCCATGATCCCGAGCGACCTCGTGTCTCAAGAGCGCGAACCCACGCGCCCGTCCACCAGTTGGTTGGTTGGTTGATTGCTTGCTTATTGCTGGGAGCTGCAAGCTGGTAGCCGGGAGCAAGCGTGCTGCAATCAGGCCGCCCGATGATGCCAAGGACCTCCCTGCCTTGAAGCCTTGCGGGAACTAATGATCATCCTATGATGTATTACAAGGCCTTGCTAACCAAGATCCTTGCTTGCCGCGTCTATTTTTTTCTTCTTCTTCTTCTCCTTCTTCTTGCGCCTTCTTTCTTCCAAATCTCTGCTTCGTGGTGCCCGAAAACTTACCACCGCCAATGGGAAAAGCCAACAAAGGAACTTGCCGCCTCTGAATGGGCTGGGGGGCGGGTTCCGGCTGTCTGGTGCCCTGCGCTTTGCATCTGAGATTTGAGTTGTGTACCGGTAGCGGTAGCGGTAGGTATGCACTTTGTACGAGCTGTGCGAATCGGCCAACGCTAACGGTGCCAGAGTGGCTGGCTTACGCCCTCTGCTCTTGGACAATGAGTAAGCAGGACTAGCGTCTTGTTTGCTGCGTGTATCCGTATGGATACTCCGTACGGATACCCCGTAGACGTAGTAGTACGTGCATCCGTGGCCGTGTGTGGTGGCTGGTGGTGACCATCAACAAGAGAGAGAGAAAGAGAGAGAGAGAGAGAGAGAGAGAGAGAGAGAGAGAGAGAGAGAGAGAAGGGAGGGAGAGACTTGAACTCTCTGCAGTCGTCGGCACATGCTTGCTTGGCTTCGCAGTACGGAGCACCCTAATCTTGCCCCTTTCAAGTATTTCCCTGAATCGGCGTCCTTGTCGCCTGGGACCGTCCCTGCATGTCATGCCAGCAGCAGGCTTGCTCGGCTGGGACATGCTGTGGCAGGCAATGCCCGGGCACGATGAATCGTAGCTAGTAAACTACTACGTAGTAGTAGTACTGGTGCTGGTGGTAAGTGGCCGCAAGGAATATTGGCATTGGGCAACGGCGAGATGCCAAGCAACCTTGTACCGATGACGATGCCCAGTGGCCAACCGTCCCTCCGATGCCCAGATGAGAGATGTGTCGACATGTGCACTTTGTCCATCGCGCCCATTGATATGTATGACTTGCACCAAATCGGGTACCTACCAAGTCCCCCCCCCCCCACACACACACCACCGATGGTCTTGTAGGAAATAAATGCAGCAGGAAGCTTCCCGACCGTGACGGCCAGGGCAGGGCAGCACACAGGCCTGTCATGCCGCCGCCGCCGCCGCCAACGTGTCCATGTGCCGTGTCAACGTTCTTTTCCGTCCTAGCGCCTCTGTAGTCGCAACTCTGTTCTGTCTCTTCCGACCAGACAACCATGAACCGGCACACTGAGTTACCTAGATGGGTAGGTAGGTAGGTAGGTAGGTAGGTAGGTACCTACGTAGTAGATAGGCTGCTAGGGAGGCGATGAACCGGTTGGTCTCTCGACCTGCCGGGCTTCGGCATGCGTGCCGCGTCTTTGTGGTCAGCGAGTGACAGACACTATTATCCGTACCACTTAGCGCTCCTTGCTGCATCACCACTGTGCGTGCAAGGTGCAAAGCACCGCGGGCGTGAGGCGAAACATGTCCTTCAATCAATGTCCCCGGCGGTTTCGAGACGGAACCGCGTGCAGTCAAGCCTCAACACGAGCCGCACATGACATCCACTCTTGTCTGGGACGCCACGACACGACACGACACGACAGAGACTGGTACTCGTAGACTGGTATCCGTATACCCGGCGTGACTTGGTAGAGTCCCGTGTCCGCCAGTGCACCGAGTAGGCGCCAGCCGTGCGGCGCCGAACAAACAAACCGTCATGTTTCACTCGCACGCCCGCTTGCCCTGCATCATGGTCCCCTCGGCTCGGGCTTCAGTTCCATCGCATTAAGAAGCAATCTCTGCCATCTCAACTTTGGTGTTGGAAACCACGAGATCCGTGCTCGCCAGACCAACCCAAAAAAACTGTTGCATTGAGACAGACCAGGGGAGGGGCAGCGACAGGGGACCACGTAGCACCGGCGGCCCAATTGGGCTCCGTGACTGGTTCGGCGCCTTGGAACAAGGCGATTCTGCAGTGGACCTAGCACAAGTATTACCTACATCGCGGAGAGGGTAAGCCACAGAGGGCGGGTTCGTGAAGCGGTGAATAATACGGCAGGGCTGGCCGATGGAAACGTCCAGGAGCGCAGCGTGGGTATCCTAGCCAGCAACCGTGCCTTGCTCTGCGTCGTGCACTCAGTACTCCGTCGTAGCTCGGTACCAAGTGCTCAGTACTCGGCACTCTCTGGACGGAGTGCGTAACATGTACGGCCGAGACCAAACGAGGTCGAGCTTGCTCAAACGTGGTCCTCGGACACCATTTCTGTCGTCGTCGCCAATCATGACTCTGGCAACAAATCCTTTGTTGGATGCCCAAGTCCCTGCAGCCGCAGCCGCCGTCGTACCACAAAAGAGCAGAGATGGAAATAGTACACTTCAGGCACACGCTTGCAGTCCAGTACCCTACGGTAAAGCTTGTCTGCGCCCAGGACGGGCCGGTGTCTGTAACACGGCACCACTTCTGAAGAGGAGATGGAGGGCGATATGACGAAAGACGCATTTGGCGCGCGTGGTTGTGTGTGGTTGATATTAGTTGCTGCTGGCTGGCGACCACCAGACGGTGAAGCAAAGGAAAGCAAAGGTTGGGCTATGACCACACCACACCACGGGGAGCGCTACAAAGCACGTCTCGTGACTGGCGAGCAGGCAGGGGAGGCGGGAAACGAGACGAAACGAGGCTCTAGCGTGGATTGGAAGCCGGCGAGAAACAATACCGGTAGTGTGATTATGCGAGATGCAGACGGTTGGCTGTCGAGGGATCAAGACGGGTGCTGTGTGTGTGTGTGTATAGCTGTGCCTCCCCGTACATGGTGGCAGTCGCAACAAGGTAGTCAGTGGCGATACTTGGCATGCCCGGGGTAGGCTAGGTCGTACCTAGTCTGCTAGTTTAGGCAATTATCTGGAAGAGACAAGAGGCAAACAAAGCATGGCCTTGCAAGCTGCGTGGCTGCATTGCTGCATAATCGGAGAGCGTTGAGCAGAGTTGGAGGGCGGTAAAGAGGTCTGACCGTCGCGTGCGAACCGATACGGATGCAGAACCAGACAGACAGACGCGGATCCGATCTGCCGAGCGATGATGTTTCCTGGAATGCGGTACCGCAGCCCTGTGTGTAGCCAGTCTCGTATGACCATGGTCCATACAATGTACAGCCATGTCCTCCTCTACCGGGTGTTGGTTGACTGATGGACTCGGAGGCGTCGCCTCGCCTGGCCGGGCTGTTTGCCATTATTCGCACAAGGAGCTTTCGGTGGGGAATTATCTACCCTCTCGTTCATGCTTGGTCGTTCTTTGTTTTGCTCGTCGAGTCAAGGGTCGTCATCGTGAGCGGCCTGGCCGGGTGTTGCATCAATCAACGATTTGCGTGATTCGATTCCCTCTTTCCACTGGGAATCCGACAGGGTCGAGATGGGGTGTGGGGGGGGGGGGGGGGAGTGCCCTTCCGGCTGCCATATGTACCTAGCCACAGTAAGTACTCTCGTGTGCCTTTGACGGCTCAGACAGTGCTCGGGAAGGTGTGGCGGTACTTTGGGATACTTGTCGGCATTACTCCGTACACGTGTGGCGCGCCATAGATGATCGGGGATCGACGCCGCTGAGGTCATCGAAGGCAGTGTGCGGGGGCGTCTTGAGTCGCGGATTCGTAACCTGCTGCACCTCCAGGGAAGTGCGCACCTGTCACCTGCCTTGCCTGTGCCTGCCTCCGTTGCACTGCAGCAGCAGTCGCGATAACATTGTGTTCCTGCCCCGCGAGAATGCCGAGCCCAGGCCGGATGGGGAAGCCGCGGGTCCGAGATGGGGAAAAGGAGATGTAGGTACCTAGGTACTCCGCACAGTAAGTACCGTGCAACAAGACAAGACGAAGCAGTTGTGTGCCTTGCTCCACGATAGCACCGTGTCACGTGTACTCCGGGATCTTTCGTAAGGAAAGTCTAGCCCCTGGTCGGTTCTTTGCCGTTCATCACACATACGATTTACGAATACGTAGGTAGGTAGTAGGTATAAGCATAACAAGGGAGAGTGGTATCAAAAGCACAGTACGGATAGATGGGGGTAAATAATATTATTGTCTTGCGATAGATAGGCTGCCTGCCATCTTTGCTGTCCTGTTTACGGCTGATGCTCCTCTCCGCGTTGAAACCCCCTCCCATCCATCACCACCTCCTAGGCATTCATCGCCGCGCAGGCGCGAGGCGCCTTACAAGCCGGGGCCATTAGTAGCACCCGACCTCGGAGCAGGTGTAAAGATCAGTGCTGTCGCTAGGGGCCGGTCCGCCGGGGGCGCGGAGAGTGGTCTCGGGCTTCTCAAGCTCCTCGGCGGGCTCCTCAGCGTCGCGCTTGTTGTAGCACCCGACCTCGGAGCAGGTGTAAAGATCGGTGCTGCCGCTGGGGGCCGGTCCGCCGGGGGCGCGGAGAGTGGTCTCGGGCTTCTCAAGCTCCTCGGCGGGCTCCTCAGCGTCGCGCTTGTTGTAGCACCCGACCTCGGAGCAGGTGTAAAGATCGGTGCTGCCGCTGGGGGCCGGTCCGCCGGGGGCGCGGAGAGTGGTCTCGGGCTTCTCAAGCTCCTCGGGCTCCTCAGCGTCGCGCTTGTTGTAGCACCCAACCTCAGAGCAGGTGTAAAGATCGGTGCTGTCGCTAGGGGCCGGTCCGCCGGGGGCGCGGAGAGTAGTCTCGGGCTTCGAAGCTGGCACCTCGACAGGCTCCTCATCGACCGGCTCATCGACATCGCGCCTGCCACGGCACCCCTCAGGGACAATGCAGCCGAAAATCTGCGAAGTAGGACCGGGTGCGGCTTGCTTCCGGCGGGCGAGAGCCGAGTCTTGAAGCGTCACAGGCAAAGCCAGAGCGACGGAGCCAAGGGATGCGGCCTGGAGAATCGTAGAGAACTTCATTGTGCTTGCAATGAGTCAAGTGGTTGGGTAAATATTGTGTTTCAAAAGAGGGACTGGTAGTCGTACGAAGGATAATGAGGGAATCGGTGCTGAACTGTTGACGCAGAATCGGATGGGATGTAGATTCAGTCTTGGCAGTATGGTTAGCCCTTTATATACTTGGACAATCGCATCCAAGTCCTTTTCAACGCTCTCTCGCTTCATCGCTCAGGGGGCAAGAGGTCGACCGCTAGTCGTCCTGGTACCACGGCTCCCGACGACGTGAGCCTGGGTGAAAAATCGTGAAGTCGGCGCGCAGGGTCTCGAATACCAATTGTCATGGTACCATGGATTCCAACGACTTGCGCCTCGATGAAACGCACTGAAATTGGCATGTTGGACCAAAATGGCATATCAGACATGACGGGGCAGCCAGACGGACGAATCAAACTCTTGTTCGGCGAAGCTGGCAGCAGTCAGAGCCTTGGTTCGACGTCTGTTTGACGAGCCGAAAGTCGACGACAGGATGCCCCCCGAGCAGTCGGTTGCGGCTTAACGTCTCGCCGCGGCGCTATTTTGTAGCATTCGGCGTGATATTTGATCCGTCTTTTGCCCGTCGTGCCCTTCATGGCTCTGTGGGCGGCGGCGACGGCGCGCCCAGGCCGAGACATAGGAACGACTCAGTCGCTGCTTCAAGTCTGTGGATCCGAGCAGGCCAAGCCATCTACCAAGATATCAACTTATCTGGATCAAAGAAATGAGTCTAGGCACGCGTACGGAACGGGCACGGAAGCCTTGAGAAGAATCTCCAAGCAAATAAGGCCACTTGGGGGGAACCATCAGCAAAGATATCCGTAAATGCACGGTTAAGGAGCACGTCGAGAGGCATTGGAGACCGACTTTGCAGGCCTCATTGACGTTTTCATGGACCCTCGAGATGGAGTTACGTAAGCAATGTGCTTATGTCATTGGCAATACAGCGCAGAAAGACAAGACAGGAAGGGACGAACGAACGGACAGTCCACGACCGCCTGCCTACCTATCTTCGATGAGGAAGGCGCGGCAAATACGTACCATGTCAAGGCAGGAAAGCAGAAAGGAGGAAGGAAGGAAGGAGAAGAGGTTTCGATTAGGACAAAAAGATACCGTCTTTTCTCCTTCACGTGACACCGACGGCAACGGTGAGGGTGTCGACGATGATGATGATGATGATGATGACAATGATGCTGCGCGCGGAGACGCTGCTTGCTGCAGAATGGCATCTTCCGCATCCCATTGGCGACGATGCATCATTCATCACACATCCCAGCCCAGTCAGGCTCGACATGAAGCCGTACCACGGCATCAAATCAACTCGCCGCTGGCGATATTGCGGGCAGCTGACAAGGCAAGCAGAGCAGCATCGTCTTCCGTCGCAAATGAGCTAACCGAGCGAGTCGGTACAGGTATTCGCGTGCCATTTACTCTGTACGAGCGCCTCGGTCCAGCTCACCGCATTCAATCCTTGCCAGCAAAGGCGACGACGGACGGGACGACGACGTCGACGACAACAACAACAACCACAACAACGACAACCACAACGACAACGACCCTGCCGGGTTTCGTTGCCTGCCGGGGAAATAAAGCTGCGGTTCCATGTCATGCCATGTCATGTCATGCAAAACACAAGGCCAGTGCCGTCCCATTCTCGCTTCCTCGGTACCTGGTCACGACGGACCCCGGAGGGATTGCTCTAAACGTCGTCGTCACCATGGAAGCCAATTACCATCCTCGCCAACCCCCCGTCCTCCCTCCACAATCTTGGTTGCCCCCCTCCAGCCCGTCATTTTCTCCGGTTCTGCCTCCGACCGGCACTCGCCGCCTTGCATCGCCGGCTTCCTCAATCCGGCAACGCCAGATGCCTCCCCATCCACATCCATTCTTCCATGGCCTCCGGTTCCTTCTCTCGGATCTTCAAACGCCGAATCGGCATTTCCTCGGCCACCAACCCGATTTCCCCTAATGATCTATTTCCCGCGCCAGGGAAAACTCCGCGCCACCCACTGGCTCCTGGCGCTAGAGGCAATCTCGACTGGGTAAACCCGCCCGCGCCGAACAGGTGGCTAGCTACCTACCGAGTATTCGTACAAGCTACCTGGCTCTTTGGGCAGCCCTAACATATTGTTGTCTGGCACGTCGGGCATTACCGATCGTCATCCAGGGCCTAGCTGCTCTGTACGTGGGTTCCCTCCTTCATGCATATGCAGCGCATGGCTCTGGCCTCGCTGACTGTTGCGGCACACCTGTGCCGTTGTGCGCGACGCCACAGCCGCACATGACGATGCAGTCCCGCCACGGTCCCTCCCTCGAGCCGTGTGACGTCTTTGGCGGGTTGTCTGCAAGAGGTCTAGAACCGTCGCCCGGAGCATCGGCATAGCCGGGGGCTGCCGCCTGTTGCTCAAATCGTCGTCTCCCTCAAGCCATCGTCTTCCTCAAACCATCGTCATCGCCTCTCGTCGGAAGCTCCATTGGCCCATCACGCCGCCACGCTGACGGCAAGCTGCCGTTCTGCCAGTGAGGTCGCCCACACAAACCGTATCGCTGTTGTCGACGCCGCCTCTTCTTCGAGAGAGCCCTGCAGCGGATCCTGTAACGCTTCGCTTGCGGGTACAATGCGTGCATGGTACCTTACCCCCCGGCTGCTCAGACCCTGAACCGATCCTCCTTTTCCCAACGAACTACAGTCCCTGGGTCCGGACAGGGCTTCTGCCAAGATTGTCAAGCTTTCTTTCCTCCACCTTGCAGATGCATGCAATGCACTTTGATGCCTGAACCACCAGCGTTGCGCAATCTGCGCCTCAGAAAATGACCCGACCTTCGGCTGTATACAGCCCCCCTCCCGGCCCAGCGCCTGCAGCCATTGTCCGGGCTTCGCGTCGGCGTCGGCGCCCTTCCCCGAAAGCAACAGTTGGAAATCACCGTCAAACGTCCGTGTTGCACAGCTCCTTGGAAACGTCGTGGGGCTTCACGTAGCCGGCCCTCTCCTCTTTCTCTCTCCTCTCTCTCTCTCTCACTCACTCACTCACTCCTGCTGCGACGACGGACTGCCCGCGTGCTCGTCTCGTTACCTCCATGACAGGGTCTTTTCGTGAATCTTTCCCTGCTACAGCCCAACCTGGTACTTATTTGCACGTGCATTGTTTGGTGCCATCGTTTTCAAGTACCACAGACAGGCATCACAGAACACCACATGTCAGCCTTCATACCAATCCCCGATGGGCTGTGGTACGATGCGGTGTCGACCGACAGGCTTGGGTCGCGACGCACCACACGCCGGCGGCATCTTGACTGTTTAGTGACGGTACGCTCACTCGTAGAATGGTTCCGTCACGAGTTGGAGCACACAGCAGAGGATATCAGAATGTGGTGCGTAAAGGCTTACGTCTAGAAAAGTAAAGTTCGTGAAAAGGGTGGCCCTATATATAGGCAAGCCGTACGAGTCATGAATGAAACCTCACGTGACAAAGCACACGATAGACCTTGTGCCCTGTACTGGCATAAGTGGTTGAAGCTATCGTGACATCCCCCAAAAGGCCGGCGGTTTATCTTGCACAAATACTCGCCGTCAAGTATTTTTGATACCTAGTACTTACAGACAAGCCGGCCTTCTTACATTTGAGGCCTTTCTGTCTGTTGGTTGGACACTTAAAAAGACGTTTACACTAGCCGTGAGATTTGTTTCCTGGGCCCATGGCCTCGCATCGTGTGTGTGCGTGCGTGTGTGTAGAGCTTCCGCCAAGGACGACTTTCACCCCGACCTGCCAATTCAACCAGCAAAAAACACCTCCCTCCGTTTCGCAACTTTTTGTTTTCCAACGGCGAGGATGAAATGTCAGGGAGCAGATGGCCGGGGGTGGAGAAAGGGGGTCACATCACGAGGGCCTAGGGTAAGCAACGCAACAGGGTAGGTAATATATGTATATATATACATACATATATACCTATGTATATAAGCCTTATAAATAGTATAAGCAGTAGGAAAGGGTATTCTTTTAGTATCGTTACCCCTAGGACCTATAAATAAAATGGTAGTGTATTTACTTCTTACTCAAGTATCCCCAACTTGGACCCTTGACATGAAGATGGAATATGGAGGGAGAAGAGCTTAGAGCCCAGATTCCGCCTCTTGCACAACCGGCCGCGGCAGGCAAGGTTGGTGGGAGCGTCGAGTGAAGCCGTCGCGGCCTCGACGGTAGATTCGACGGAGACCGTCATCGCCGGTATTTCACGCATTCGTCGCGGGCAATCTGCTAGACCTGCCGTGCATCAGGCTCTTGTACATCGTAACACTATATATGTACTTGGAACTGCACCAGACCGCTACTGTAGGTTTCAAGCGATATTGTACATCAAAAAAAATCCGTTTCCTCAACTCAACACAATGCCCCCCTCCCCCGTGTTGTCGCCCTTGGGACTTGAGCTTACACGCACACCCCCGCCGGCGCGACGACGGCTCTCCCGTCCGGCTTCTCCGCCTTGACGCTGAGCAGCTTCAGCAGCAGGTGCATCAGGGGGTTCTTCTCCCCCGTGACGTCCTCCAGCCTCCTGATCTCGCCCTTGATCTCGTCCTCCAGCGAGGTCAGCAGGTCCCAGCAGGCGGCGAAGCTGCCGGCCTCGCGCAGGTACTCGATGATCTGGACCTTGCCGGCGGCCGGCATCGGCGACCCGGCCGCGCGGCCGAGCCCCTGGCGGAAGAGGCCCATGATGCGGTCGCGGAGGGCGGGACCGCCGGCGCGGAGGGCGTGGACGACGAGGTAGGAGAACTTGCCCTCGTCGAGGTCCTCGCACCAGCCCTTCTGGGCGCCGTAGTCGCGCGAGCCGAGGTTGAGGTAGTCGTCGCGCACCTGGAAGAAGCGGCTGACCATGGACACGAGCCTGTCGCAGACGAGGCCCTCGCCGCCCTCGCCGCCCGCGCCCCGCGCCACCACCGGGCTCAGGGCCTGCATCATGCGCGCCAGCATGCGGAAGAGGCCGCCGGTCTTGAGGTCGATCATGCCAAAGTACTCGGCCTCGGTCGGGCACCGCAGGTTGTACTTCCAGTAGAGGTCCCAGCTCTGGCCGACGTGGAGGTCCTCGAGCTCCTCGAGGAGGATGCCCATGAGGGCCGGGTCGCCGGCGGCGTGCACCTCCTGCGCGACGCGCACGTACACGAAGTTTGCGCTGTTGATGGACTGCGCGGCGCCGTAGACCAGGTGCGTGGCCGTCCTGCCGCGCCGCAGGGGCGAGCCGTCCTGGATGTCGTCGAGCACGAGCGACGAGTTGTGGAGCTGGTCGATGACGCTCCTCACGACGGCGAGCCGGGCCGACGGCACCCGGTACCACTGGTTCATGGCGTCGATCAGCGACGACCGCACGCCCTTGGACGGCATCGCGCTGACGTACTCGATCGGGCCGTCGAGCGCCGTCCGGTCGAGCTTCGGGGCCTCAAAGTACGACCGCGGCTCCGGCTCGCTCGGCGGCGGGCTCCCGCTCGAGGCGCCCGCGGTCCCGCTCCACGCGGCGTCGTCGCTCGCGACGACGCTGTCGCCGCTCGACGTGCTCGTCGCGGGCTCTTCCGCGGGGGCGGCGTCGGGCTCGGCGCCGGAGGCGTGCTCCGGTGCGGCGGCCGCCTCGAGGTGCTGCTTGGGCGACAGGCGGTACCGGGGCGAGTTTGCGCTCCAGAAGCTCACGCCGGCCGCCATGGAGCCGGCGAGCTCGACCCTCTTGCGCAGATACGGACGCGCCGACGGGTGGGTCTCGTAGAACCGGGCGCGCAGCTCGAGGTACTCGGTCTCGTAGCCGACGATGAGGCCCCTGACGCGGTCTTTGGCCTCCGCGGCCGAGATGCCCTCCTTCTTCATCAGGACCGCGACGGCGTTGGTCAGGTGCTCGGTCTTCCGGTTGGCCTCGGCGTATTCGACGTCCCAGCTCCAGTAGTCGTTGTTGAGCATTGCCGCCTTTTCGGCGGCCCACACGAGCGGCTTGATGAGCCTTTCCTCGTCGTCTTTGAGCTTCTCCCCAGGCCGAAAACGGTCTTTCCCCAGTAGATGCTGGTCAGGTTAGAGATTTTCCCATCCCGGCGGGAGGTTGGCAATGATGGCTTACTCGAGACCCGCGCTGTCCCTCCTGAACACGAGGTAGTCCTCGATGCTGTCCCACTCCACGCCGGCGGCCAGAGGAGTCCATCCCGCTTTGCAGGACTTGACGAGGTCGAGGCCGAGCTCCGGGTCTATCGTCATGAAATCCAGCATGACTTGGGCGGTGAGCTTCTTCTTCTTCATGAACTCCAGGTCGTGGTCGCGCTTGGGCGCTTCCCCGAGCGACTCGGTCATCGCCCCCGAGAACCCGACCCATTCCTCTTGGGCCACCTTGTCGTTTGCGACCTCTTCGGTTGCGTCTGGAATCACACGTCAGCAAGAAAAGAAAAGGTCGAAGAAGCCGACGTTTGGGATACCGACGCACCGTCAATGAGGAAGAAGAGGTCGGTGAGGTAGGAAATGGAGTCCAGGCGCTCCGGGATGGTTTCGCAGTAGATGAGAGAGCAGAAGCTCCCGACGGGGGAGAGGGACAGCCGGTCCTTGCTGACGTTGGTGTTGCCGGTGTGCTCCGCCCAGTCTCTGAGCACGCGCAACGAGGCCGCGTTTGGGATGTCGCCCCGGTTGTTGATCCTCACTGGCAAGGTGGTGAAGCAGCCCGTCCGCTTGACCATTTCCGGGTCAAGGGCGGTTGAGTACTTCCACATGCTCTCGGTCATTGTTGAAAATGGGACACGGTAGGAATATGCGTGCCGTAAGGATGGAGCGCAAGTTTGCGAGGCAACCCCCGCGTGCAAGTACGGCGGCTTTAAGAGCAACACAATAGCAAAGATCAGCACACTCGAGTCGACCGGTGCTTGTGCCACAATTAGCCCCCAAAAGCCCAGCTCCTATCTCTGTAACATGGGCGAAGACGACGGCTTTACCGAAAGCACACGTGCATTACTCAGTCCTCATGCCTCTTCCCCCATTTGCGACCTCTCGGCTTGCTGCACAAGTCATGAACGAGCACGCTCGGAATGGGCCCATGGACGGGGGACTGGCCGGTCAATGCCCGATATCCAGGACCCAAACGCCTCTCTCGCCCCATCAAGAAGACTGGTGATGTTATCCACCATCGCTTGTTCAGCTTCCATCGGGCGTTGTCTCAAGAGAAGACGCGAGTCAAGTATCCCTTGACGGCAAGGCGATAAAGCGAGAAGACGACACGGCTTTCCCGCCCTGCGAAGGAGACTGGCTCTCTTATCCACCCATTGCTCGTACAACGTATATCAGATGTCACCCCAAGCAAGATGCAACTCGACTGTGGCCATCGGCAATGGCTTCGAGCGGGACAGGACGAAGAAAACGACGCGGCTCTTCCGCCTTGTCGAGAAGGCTGATGGTTCGACTGACATCGGATGTCACCTCGAGGGGAGACGCGAGTCAAGTGGGCTCGTCTTGGCGATAGTCATTCGGCCGGGATATAGCAAGAAGACGACGGGGGAAAAGAGGGAGGGCTGTCACATACGACCCAGTCAGGATAGGAATTGACATCCACATGTGGGCACGCCTGCCCCTGACCCACGGACCATTACCTTATCTTGAAGATGCTCACTTCTCACACCGCGGCAACCTTCGCGGCAATCATCGTGCAACCCTGGGACGGCGTGAGGGGATTACCTTGGACACCTCGGCAGGGTTTTGAGTCGCAGAACCATCTTGGCGCGTGCAATGACCTATCTTCGACGCCAGTTTGCTCGAACGCATGGTATTATTCGCGTCTTCTTGTTGTTGATTGGGCGCCTCGGAAACGTATGCAGGGTCTTTGGGGGGGAAGGGGTTGTTCCCTGGAATCGGGTCTGTCACCCGTATCCAAAGACTTTATCAACGGCAATGCATTTCAGTTCCACCTCCCTCCCCTGTCTCCGAGGGTCCCTCGGTATCAGCCTTGCGGCCAAAAAGCAATCACAGCAAGCCTCCGGCGCGCCGTACATATGAACAGTGAGGAACCACTTGTCTGGTAATACACAGGTCAGCACCGTTGGGAAGCCATACACAACAAGAACACCATGGGCTCGTTGTGGCCGCTGGCAGTCTGCGCCGTAAGTTGACCGATACCCATCCGTTCAAACCCGTTGTTGTTGTTGCTGTTGTTTAACCCGAAACCAGTTTGTGGTGTACCGGCTGGCCATCGTCGTCTACAACCTCTTCATCCACCCGCTGAGGAACGTCCCGGGCCCGTGGTACTACGCCGTGTCATGGCTGCCAAAGTTCTACCGCCAGGTCTACCGGGCCGACTACTGGAGGCACGCCAAAACCCTCCACGACAGGTACGGGCCCGTCGTGAGGGTCGGGCCCGACGAGCTGTCCTTCACGTCGCCCGAGGCCCTGGACGAGATATACGGCGTCAAGACCAAGGGCAGGCCCGAGTTCCCCAAGGACCACGTCTTCTACGACGTCCGCGGCACGCCCCTCAACGACTCCATGATATCCGCCGACAAGCCGACGCACCGCGCCCTGCGCCACCAGGTGGCCCCCGCCTTCTCGGAAAAGGCGCTCAAGGCCCAGGAGGCCATCATCCAGAGGTACGCGGACCTGTTCATCCACGAGCTCCTCAAGAGGCAGGACGAGGACGTCGACATCGTCGACTGGGTCACCTTCGCCACCGCCGACGTCATGGCCGACCTCTCCACGGGCGAGTCCCTGTACTGCCTCGACAAGGGCAGGATGGACCCCTTTGTCGACATGATCCTGCACGTGTCCCCCTTCATCGGCCTCCTGCAGCTCTTCAACCGGCTGCCGGCGACGAGGCTCCTGTACAGGGCGGCGTCCAGCCAGCAGGGGCTCAAGACGTGGCTCCGCACCGTCGACATTGTCGCGCAAAAGGCCGACCGGCGCGAGAGGATGGGCAACGACCGCCCGGACTTCATGTCGCTCGTCTGGAGGGAGAACGACGACAGGGAGTCGTGGACGAGGGACAAGATTGTCAACTTTGCCCAGCTGCTGTTCTTCGCCGGCAGCGAGACCTCGGCCACGACGCTGTCCGTCGTCGTCTTCCACCTCCTGACCACCCCGCGCGCCTACGACAGGCTGGCCGCCGAGGTCCGCTCGCTCCCGCGCGACGAGGACCTGAGCGTTGCCGGGCTGGCCTCCATGGAGTACCTGACGGCCTGCATCGACGAGGGGATGCGCATGCGCCCCGTCGTCGCCGCCGTCATCCCCCGCGTGGCGCCTCCCGGCGGAGCGACGGTGGACGGCTACTTTGTCCCGGAGGGCGTAAGTGCTCCCCCGCCGGCTCTTGAAGACGTCCCGTCGTTGCTGAAATGAAAATCCAGACCACGGTCGGCGTCCCGCAGTGGGCAACCCACCACACCGAATCCAACTTCTCGGAACACGAGTCATACTTGCCCGAACGGTGGCTGAAGTCGTCCGCCGGCGATGCGCGTTTCGCCGGGGATCGAAAGGGGGCGTTCCAACCCTTTTCCAAAGGCCCGAGGAACTGCCTGGGCAAAGGGTGAGAGTTGTGGACGTGCGCCAGCGCTGCGAGGGGTTTATATAAGCTGACAAGAGACTCGCAGGTTCGCGTACGGCATGATGCGCATGTTCTTGGCGAAGCTGGTGTGGCACTTTGACCTGGAGCTCAAGGCGGAGGATCGTGACTGGGATAGGAAACCTAGCTTTACTTCGGTCGTCTTTTGGGCCAAGCCCAAGATGCACGTCAGGTTGACGCCGGTGAAGAGGTGATTTCTATTTTTTTAACCAGCCTTGCGTAGTATGCAGGGCATGGTAGCATTGGTGGCTGGTGGGTAAAATAAACTTTGCTGACGTTATCCCTACCGGGGGGAATTAAGCATAACTTGGGCAAACTTTCTTTTATGGGATGCGCGACCACCGAGTAATGTGCTTGCGTTGGAGCAATGCATCACCGTCGGCCGCCGACCGACTCCCGGCGCCGTCTCCGAAAATGGAGTTCTGAAGATGCCAGGCACCCCGACATCAATAGTCGAATCCTATTTCAAGCCTAGTATGGCATGGTTCGAGTCTAAAGGTTGGTTACCCGACGTCAGTTGAGGGGTTTGATATGGATTATTGTCACGTGGGATATATAAACGTTAGTTGCTATTCCATAACCAACAATACCGTTTTGTTACGTGGCAGTTATAAGCCTAGTACTACCCGCGATCATACTAGAATAGCATAAGTAGTAGCTTTCGCCAAGTCTTGAGCATACAGGTTCAATTCCTATTACCATCCTAGATTAACCCTTAATGATAAAACACATAGTCTAAACCGCCTACGCCTAGCGAGATGTTTCCAGCTAGGTATCCCGCTTCAAAACAGCTTAGATCGACTTGGTTGAGTCAAGTATAAGGGGTGTGTCACGTAGGTATACACGCGTTAGTTACTGCTCTGCAACTAACGATGTCGTTTTGTTACGTGACAATTATTGATGCCTGCCTGCCTGCCTCTCGCTGCTTTTTGACAAGTCGACGGCGCATAACCCGCGTACGAGACGTGTTACACGGTATCTGCACACCAACTGTGTGCAGAAAGGATGCCCGCCTTTGGGGGGCTGCCTTGGCCGCCATCTGATCCCTGCTTGCCATTCTTTTCATGTACTTGAGTTCCGGATCGTGCTGGGCATTCGCGCAGCCTTCGTCCGGGATTGGGCGTTGTGGACGCAACGAGCGCCAGCCTGTCCGGAGGCAACTCGCTGCCACCCAACCCATCGATGTCGAGATTGCATGACAGCCCCCCCCAAGATACCCCGCATTCGCGAGAGTGCTTACATTATTCGACGTTGGACGAGCCCGTGCAAAGTTCGTCTGGAACTTCCGCCCCCCCCTCCCCATGGCCGTCATGCTCGTTGATTCCATTGCCCGTATGCCATCGCCCAGGCCCCTTGGCTTCGTTGACCGCATCCCGTACTTTCATCATCTCCGCAGTGCCGTAACTAACCCATCTGGCAGGCCGAAATTTATACCTATTATTAAAACTCTAGTTCCATAGGATAGTATCTAGACGACAGCTATAAGAAACTTAGCTACGCTTCTTCTATTACGTCCCCCCCCCCCCCCCCCCCCCCCCCCCCCCCCCCCCCCCCCCCCCCCCCCCCAATTAGGTTTTAGCCTACAGCCTCCTTGTCTCTCTTTGCGTATCCTTACGCCAGGAAAAAACTAAGAATATTCTCGTTTGTGTATACTAATAAGTGAATCATGTTCTTCTTTCCTCCCGGGTCCGGACGCTGCCTGGCCCCTACCGGGTTTCCGCCACCAAGCCAGGGCACACACACACAGCAGGGCGCACGCGGGAACGAGGCCGACGAAGGTTTGAATTTTCTATAAAAGTAGAGTTGCGAAGGAGCGATCCTATAATTAGGCAAGGTTGCGTGAGCACCGAGCCAAAAAAAAAAAAAACCCGCCACGTGTCGCAGCACATGAGAAGCTTTTATGACCAGCGCCGGGGGTACGCCGGTTGAGGCTTAGGTTTCTCAGAGTTTGGCGGCGAGTTTGCTTTCCGTACGCCGGGCCGTCAGAACCCGGCCGAAATGCTGTCTGCGTTGTCGCCCTTTGAGGCTGGAGGGAATGCCAGGCAGCAGATGACAACGCGCGGCCCGGCTCGACCACAGTTTCCCACTCTTTTGGTTTTCTGAAGAACTCGGGGGGAACGCCCATCGAGTGCGCGGAATGTCGGGAAACAGCCCTCCTTTGGGCCACGCCATGTTTGCGCTCGCGGAGAGACGCCACAAAGAAGACCGGGGGGGGGCCCTCGTGCTGCGTTCAAGGTGTTTGGCAATTCTTTTGCCGGTTCGAACCGAGACGTCAATGGCGAGGCGAGAGAGAGAGAGAGAGAGAGAGAGAATAGGCTAGAAGGACCTCCCCGCCCTCGGGGAACTCGGCGTCGGCCAAGAGCCAGGGTGATGCCGGGCCACCTCGCCGCACCTAATACGGTTCCGGCCTTCAACCCCCGCGGCACGCCGGCGCTTAGCTTGGCTTGGCTTATCCCCCTTCCCTTCCCAACGGCGCATGAACGGCAAAGAGGGCAGGGGGGCATGGGGATGGAGGGCCAAAACACGGTGACCATACTACTACGTGCGATGTACTAAACGAGGAGGGGGGGGGGGGGGGATGAAGCTTCACAATGAGGCAAGGGGGAGGGGGGGGCTCGAGAGATTATCGATCCGACATCTCTACAATCAGGCGCGGCAGAGCGGTCCTTGTTTGTTTCCCCGTCGCGCGTTCGGATCCCTCGACCGCCGGGGAAGAGAGTTTTGAACCCCCCCCCCCCCCCCCCCCAAACCTTTGTCTTCTCATCCAGGCCGGATGCGTTCAAGGCCCGGTCGTTTCTCAGATCTGCCGCATTCTTCCGCCCCGCTCCGTCAGCAACGCATGATCAAAACGTCCGTCGCCCCAGGCACGCGGGCGAGAAGTCCAGGGGGGGGACGTCGAGGGAAACGCATATATATCCCTTCTTCCTTTTGCAGGGGAGCCACGTTGTGACACGGTTCCCCGAAACAGCGGCACAGGTCACCGCCGGCCGGTCGAGCCAACATCCAGATGGCGTCCACCCCCCCCCCCCCCCTCCCCCTCTCCGCCCCCTCCTCTGCCCTCCGGGACTCACTCTGTCCTCTCTTCCGACTCCTCTCAAAAAGCACCACACACACACACACACACACACACACAAACACACCGGGACTTCTTCAACAACTTCCCCCCCCTTCTCGTTGCGTCGACGACAGCATCACGAACCCGCCCGCTTTCGCAACCGCAACCTCCCCTCCCCCCCAAAGCCGGGAGACCCCTTCCGTCAGTCTTACCGACCTGTTCATCCCCGCCGCATAAACCGTCACGACCCTCCCCTCCCCCGGCACACGGCGTGAGAAGCGACTGGTCCATCGGCCGCCCTGGCCCGGAAACAATGGAGCCTTGTTTGGTTAATGCGGCTGGGCGAGAGGGCTGGGGAGGAGGGGGGGGGGGGGGGGGGGGGGGAAGCTGGGCTCGCTCGGTACCGCGGCGCCCCGGAACCGGGGATCGCCCGCTGGCGGGGAACATCCTTGCGTCTCGGGGAGCCCTGCGTCTCGGCGCTCGTGGGAGGGAGCCCGGGATTGGGAGGCGGCCTTTCGCTTGGTGGGCCGAGTTTTGTTCTTCACCTTCACCCGCGACTGGACAAAAAAACCAGTCTGGCTCGTCGCACATGGACCCGGTTCTTATGCATCGTGACCATGGTGGTTGCTCTTGATTGAGTGTCCTCGTCTCCTGTTTCTCTCGGCTATCTATGTCTGCTCAAGCCATGCGCATGGCTATGTGGTATCAAGTGTTACACGTCTCCTATCCTAATCAAGGTATTTTGGAGCAATGCGGAATGTCGTAATCCACGTGGGGAACTTGAAAAAAAAAAGAAAAAACAACAGCGGTACTGGCGCTCTCTTCCCAGCCATGTTACTGCCATTACCCAGCCAACGCCTTTTTCAATGCTCCCGCAATCATTAAACTCGAAACAAATGAAACCCGTAGTCTTACACATTACTTATTCTTTACGACGCTGTCGTAGGTCCGTCTTCTGGTTCTTAGGTACTTGCCGCCGCGGGCAATGTCTCAGTGGCTGAGACTGCTCACATGACTCTCAAGATGACGAGGGCCATGACCGGCAAGCCCCACGCAAAGCCTCCAACCGTTCTTCCTTCTGCCCCGTTCATAAGCAAAGCATCGAGGGGATTAACCGGGGGCTTTGTAGAGGTAGCCCGGGGTGCTGATTCGGTCCGGGTCGTGGTTGTTGCAGAGGTAGCAATGCTCGTTGCCGGAGGCGGAGGCGGTGGCGGAGGCGCGGGCGGCGCGGGGGTATTTGCCGGCGGTGCTGCAGCAGTTGATGTTGGTGGCGGAGGAGGAGGGGCCTGGGCTGGTGTTGATATTGATGTTGTCGTGGGCGGCGGTGGCGGCGGTAGGACGACTGAAGTAGAAGATGCCGTTGGGGGAGGCGGCGGCGGCGGTGGTGGCGGCGCGGTGGTGGTCGGGGGCAGTGCCGCCGTAGTGGTGGACCTGATGGTCTGCACCGGCGATGAGGTTGGTTGGGTTGTGATACCGCAGAGGAAGGCGACGAGGTTTCCTGCCAGTGCTTGTCCAAGTACAGTGTTGGACTGCACCTGGACAGACCGGCATGTTTGCTGGAGGGTGCTTTGCTTCTTTGCCAAGCTACGGGTGCACTTGGCCGAGCATGTCCTCCGGCTGTCAAAGTCGGACGTATCGCAGCCGCTGATGGGGATGTTGTAGGCCAACAGGCAGCCGAGAGGCACAGAAAGATCGGCGATGAGCTGGAAGTTGGACAGACTGAGCGAAGCGTCTCCGACGCTGATGATGGCGGCGGTGGCGGCGGAAGCCAAGAGGACGAGGTGGGCCAGGTGCCCCGAGAGGGATGGAACATTGAGCTTCTCATGTCTGGGGAGTTGTCGGTCGACCAACGTCGACTGAAGTTCGTCCTCGGGCGCAGCCGCCTTTGGGGAAAGGGGGGGGGGGGGGGCGGTTGGCGAAAGTTTTCAACCTCTTGTTCGGGCGGTAATCGGACTGAAATTCGACGATTGTTTGTGAGATTAGTGTTTGATGGCAAAGGTCGAATCGTCGAGAGGGCGGCGACGAAGCGGCCAGGAATATGATGGACGAACTAAGCCAATGGGCCAGGATGTGGCCGGGAGGCGGGTTGGTTTTGGGAGAGGGATGGACGGCAGCAGGGCGACAGCCGATGGTGTTGGGGTTGCGGAAAAGCAGCAGAGAGGGCAGAAGGGCCGAAACGTTTTGCGTGTCAGAAGATGCCGGGGATGACGGCACAATGGGCTGAAGAACCACGTCAGTGCGGGTCGCAGGGCCGACAGGGTCTGGGTAGTAGGTAGAATTAGGTGAACCAGACGGCTGGCTCGGGCGGGATAACTGGAGGGGGGGGGGGGGGGTTCTCTTGATGGCGATTGTCGACAAAGTGGAAGCAGCAGCCAGACGGGGGAGGGGGGGTTGAGCGAGGGGCGAAGGCCTTGTCCGGCGATAGACTCAGTCTATTCGTACCTACTAGGTATGTCTGGTGTCGAGTAGGTTGGTGGTATGACGGAGAGGTATGGCGATATGGCTCCCGATGTGCAACATGCGCCGGTGGTACGATGATAAGGACAGTCCGAACTGTGTCCCTTGGAATATGGGGGAAGAGACGGGGAAGTTGAAGGGATAAAAAGTGACGGGTCCGTGGCGAGGACAAGGACGGTAGCGATTCGAGCCTTGTGTTTCTCAGGGAGGACCAGGTGATTGGGCGAGCAAAAGAGCGACTGCTGCGTCAGACGAGGGCAGAAGCAGAGACGTCGCCAGATTAGATGAAGAAGAGGGTGAAGGGGTATTGGGGGATCGGGAATCGTCTTGGCACGGTTGAAGGATCCGACAGAGACGGGACGGATGGCGTTTGCCCGGGAAGAAGGGAAAGTGAGGAGAATCAAGTAATGGCGGCGACGATAGTGGCACCGACGACAGCGTGCTGATTGAGCGGGTAGCCCGCTCGACTCGAGCCGGTAGGCAGGCAAGGCAGTATCTGAAGAGATTGCTGGGTGTCGAAAGTAGACGCCGACGATGCGAGGGTGTGTCAGAGAGACGGGACGACGGGCGGGGCCGGTTGGCGGCAAGGAGTGGCCGGTGTCGAGCAATGGTGTTCGTACCCAGGGGAAAAGGCGACAGGAGGGGATGGAGGTCAAACGGAGGGATGGTTGATCTTTTTCTCGATTGCGGGCTGCGAGGTTCTTCCAGGCATGTGAAACAGAGTTGCAGTCACCCGCGGATCACCGACACCCAAACAGGCTGCTGTGATCGTTTGATGACGAAGGGGGGGGGGGGGGGGGTGTGCTCGGTACGAAGCACACCAGGGACGAAGGAAAAAGGAGTGGAAATGGGAGTGTAGAGCAAGAGGAGGGGATGGCGGCATGTAGAAAGGCAGAGATGGAGGAGAGAGAGATGGAGGAGAGAGAGATGGAGGAGGGAGGGACGGGGAAAAGGAGGCAGTCGACGGCTTGTTTCTTCTTGCTGCCTTCAAAGCCCTCCCGGAGATACGAATACACCACATAAACGTTCCAACCAACCAAGGCACGAATACCCGCCCGCCAGGTCCAGATCGGCCCTCCGTCTCGGCCAACGGCACACGCTGACTGCGTCGCCTCGGGCGATTCGCGATCCGACTCGCCGTGGCTCTGGGCCGCCCAAAAAGCATCACGCCCACTCATTGGCATCCGTACCTGGTCAGCGAGTGTATGTAAGGAGTATTGTACGTGTACGTGCGTGTACTCGGTCGCCCCTGCGCTGCAGCCACAGCCGCAGCCGCAGCCGCAGCACCCCCATGCAAACGCCGTGGCGACATCTGACAGGCCTCCCGCGCTCCCCGAGCGCGCATCGCAGAGTGGGCCAGGTCGCGTCTCTTGGTACGGGAGAGACGCCGGATTGGTCTCCCGGAGGGGGGAGACGACTCTGACCCCTGAACTCGGTGGGGAAAGAAAAGAAGAATAAGAATAGGAAGAAGAAGAAAAAAAGGGAAAAAAGAAGAAGAAAAAAGCCTTGTTACCCCTGGATAACATGGCGCAGAGACCGGGGGGGGGCAAACAAGGCGAGGGGAGGTGAACCGAGGGGACGGAGAGCAAGTGGGAAAAGTCGACGAGGGGACGAACATGACATTGGCCGTGGCAAGAGTCGAAACAGTTTGGGCCGTTTGAGAACGGCCGCCCCCCCCCCTTGTGGGTCTGCGTCTGCGCCCGTGATTGGGCTGCATGTCATGTCGCAACAAGGAGAAGGGGAAGAAGGAAGCTACCATCTGCGAGCTGCCTTCCCAACCAGTGATACCATCCATCAAACAGGTAGGTAGACTACGTGACTACCTAGGTACCTGTCTACATCGTACCTATCGTATCGTACCTTCCCAACGATCGATGATCGATACCATCTAGACTGATTGCACCTGCCCCGACAACACCACATCTGATCCCGCCGCTGCTTCCTCGTTGACTCTGCAGTTCCAATTGACAAGCAACAATCAATCACGTGTATTTGCTGGGCCGGAAGGCGCCGCCTCCATCACCCCTTCGGACCCTTCCCTTCCTTCCTTCGTCCCCCACAGAGAGCAGCTCACGAGTCGTCAAGATTCGAGGACCCGACGCCACGTTTCGGCCCCCCTCTCGATTCTCACTCTCAATCTCACTCTCACTCTCGCCCCTCAACCCTCTCCAGTCACGTCGCTCCCTCGCCCCCTCGCCCCATCTCGTCACACACCTAGGTAGGCAGACCACACGGCCATCCCCGACAATCCTGCGTCCATACATAGTACATCCCCCCCCCCCCCCCATCAACCACGTGGGCCGGCCCAACCGCGGTACTAATACAAAGGCCGGTTCTCTTACAAGGTCGCAAAGGCACACACGATGCGACCAATACTACCAATGCCCACAATCATAGAAACACGTCAAGAGTATCACGTATCATGCCCGATACTCGACGCAATATACCCAAGGTTTTCATCTATTTAAGAAACGCCGTCGAGGTATCGTAACTAGGTACCTACGTGGTACCTGCGCAGTAGTATAGGCCGTCTTGCTCCCCCTCTCGACTCCGTAGCTCGGCCCTCTTTCCCCACCCGCTCCGTCCTCGCCGTCTCTGCCTTGCCCCCCTCCCCGCCGGATCCCTCTCAGCCCGGACACGGAGCACAGCCACCTCCACCTCCGAGATCTCCCCCACCCCCTTTAAAAGACGATGACGGGCAAATGTGGAATGTGACACGAACCATCCTGCTCGAGCGGCCAGAGGCCCCCCACCTGGATGGACATGACGTACGAAGTACATGGTAGCTCCGAGACTGTTCCCACGTGGCGGGAAAATACCCATCACTGAGGCTTACAAGTGCACAAGAAAAAGAAGAAAGAAATAAAAGAAGAAGAAGAAAAAAGAGGAGGGAGAAAGAAAATACAAAACGACTTCATGTTCATGTGCCATGTCAATGAATGTACTGGCCCGCCGCTCGAGGGGCTCCCTCGACGGTAAACGTACCTGGTATCGCCAAACCCAATGCTAAACCAACCCCTTAAAAAGAGACGGAAAGAAAAAGAAAAAAAGACAAAAAAAAGACAAAAAAAAAAGACGAAGAAAAAAGACAAAAACAAAACCCCGCTAAACGCTATCCATACAAGCAAATGACCGCTTCAACACCTCTCACGCCTGGCCGTTGGCGGGCTTCTCCTCCTCGCCGCCCTGCCCCCCGCCCACCTCCTCCTCCTCCCCGCCGCCGCGCCGTCGCCGTGCGGGTACAGCGGCTTGCTGGGGTCGTAGCCGACCGACTTGACGATCCCCAGGCCCTTGGTCCTGCCCTCCCGGAACAGCAGCCGGTCGCCCGGCGCGAGGTACTCGGGCCGCTGCACGAACCGGAACGCCACCGTCGCCCTGTCGCCCGTCCGGATGTACGGCCGGTCCACGTCGATGATGGCGCACGTCTGCGATACCGGCCCGACGTGCAGCATCGCCTGGTACTTGGTCTTGATGGTGGTGGCATGCGACAGGATCAAGACTAGATCAAGACAGGCGTCACGTCAGCCCCTTTTCTTCTTCATCATCATCTTCTTCTTCTTTTTGCTTGTTTCTTCTCCGGTCCCTGTGGCCGGGCCACTCGCAGCGTCATTAACTCACCTTCGGCAATAAACTCGCGGTGCACTTTGGGCGCCGGCTGCCCCTCGAGCTTGGGCAGAACCACCATGCCCTTCCTGACGTCCTTGCGGCGCACCTTCTTGAGCGCGAACGACGCCGACTGGCCCGCCGACGCCGCCGGCACCCCGAGCCGCTTGCGCTCGATCGACCGGACGCTGGTGGCCGTGAACTGCCCCAGCGAGTCGGGCCCGATGAGGACGCTGTCCCCCGCGTGCACGACGCCCGACTTGACGATGCCCGAGACCACGGTGCCGACGAACGGGACCGAGAAGGTGTCGTTGACGTGGAACTCAAAGGGCGCGTCCGAGTTGTAGCGGCCGTGGTGCGGCAGGATGTTGAGGAACGTGCGCACCAGGTCGAGGTTCTCGCCCGTCACGTTGGACACCTGGAACACGGGGCATATCCTCTGGCTGATGAACTGCGTCGCCGTGTTGACGCACTCCTCGCGGTCCTTGATGAAGATGGGTATCTTGTGCGCCCCGGGGCTCTTGAGTATCTTTGTGATCTGGCCGATGGTCTGGTCGAGGATCTGCGGCGGGCAGATGTCCACCTTTGTCACCACCACCATGACCGGCACGTTGAGCGCCAGCGCGATGCCCAGGTGTTCCTTGCTCATGCCGATCAGCCCGTTGTTCGCCGCCACCATCAGCAGGCAGTAGTTGGGGCTGCTCGAGAGCAGCCCGAACACCGTCGTCCGCAGGTACTTTTCGTGGCCCGCCAGGTCCGTGAACGTGATGACCTTGGCGCTGCGCTTCCCAATCTCCTCCCACGACAGTTTCCCTATCTCGCCCGTTAGCACGGCTTGCTGCTGCTCGAAGAGAGAGAAAAGAAAACAAGGAAAGAAGAAGAAGGAGACGGGGGATCTGCGGGGTCACTACGTACGCCCGGGGGTCTCGGACGCGACGACTTCTCCGACCGTGTCGAAACCCAGAATCTCCATGCCCACCGAGCTGGTTCTGCCCGTCTCGATCTCATGCTTGTGTCGGAAGAGGTTCACTCGCGCCCGTCCTCTGCCGTCGTCGAGGTCGCCCTTGACCAAAACACCCAGAAGAGAGCTCTTGCCTGCGTCGACTGTGACGGAGCGCGTTAGTCGGGCTTATGCAAGGAGTGGGGTGGGGGTGGTTCGCAACCGGCCTTGTGAGAGGCACCAGCACCAGGGAGACGCACCGTTGCCCACCACGGCTATCCGCGTTTCAATGACATCCTCTACCGTTGCCGGGGCCTGGCGGATCATGATCTTGCCGCTGCAGTGGCTGTCCTTGGCTGGCTTGGCGCTCGGGGCCTCGACGTCGCCGCCGACGTTTTTCGTGATGAGCGTCCGGCAGTCGGCCCGTATCCTCTTGGCCGCGTCTCTCAATCTCGCGTGGGCAGCGTTCCACTGCTCGAGGGACAGGCCCATGGATTCGCCGCTGTTCTCGAAGCCGAGGTCGAAGACGGTCTCCCCGTGGCCCTCGAGTATCCTCTCCCGAATCACCCCCTCCAGTTTCTGAAGCGCGTCGTCGTCGTCGTCGGTCGCCAGCAGCAGGTCCTTCAACCTCACGCCCGGGGTGGCTTCGGCCAGGTCGAGGTTGTCAAAGAGCTCGTCGAGTTCGGCATGGTGGTGCTCGGGGACGACGGTCGTCTTGATGACAGCGGCCGGCTTGGAGCTCGGGTATCGGAGCGCCTGCTGCTTCTCGACGTACTCGGCGAAGTCGCTGAGGGCCTAGGACATTATGCGTCAGCGGGTGCCGCACCAAGGATTGATTGTCAATTTGTCCCGAGGTAAGGGGGAGGGGGGTCTCGTACAGCCTCGCCTTTGCGCTTCTCGTGCGGTAACGACTTTATGGTCTTGCTCGTCATGGTGGAGTGATGGGAGCGTTCACCTGCGTATCCTGATAATCATTGATGCGCGTCGGGAATGTGGCGAAACGTCAACTGGGCTATGAACGTGTACTGTACTCTACAGGAAAAAGAGGCGGTAGACAAATACGGTGTTGAATGAAAAGGCCGGTTTATAGACGGGGGGCTAAGCAAAATAAGAGAGGAACAAGAGAAAAAAAAAACGCCTTGGGTCAGAGGCTGGCGTCGCGACGGTTGGAAAGAAAAGAGTCATCGATTGACTCGAGCGGCGAAGTCAGATCATACTACGTAGTGCCTTTGGCCAGTCAGTGACAAGTCGAGTCCACATTCGCCCGCACCCGGACCCGGGGTGATGGAGTGCATCGCCGCTTTACCGAAACGGTGCCCCCCTGAAGTCGCACAGGCACACAGTTGACCAGACACACACAGTCACAGCACAGCTGCTTGGCGGCGGCATCAGACTTGCGGTCAAAGTGAGTGAATCCCAGCCAGATTATTCGCAAGATTCTCGGAGGTCTCTTGGGTATTCATCTTCCTTATTTCCGCCCGTTTATTCCCAATTGCATAGGCCAGCCAACACCTGGTAATACAGCATGCATGATGGGTATCTTCTTGGTCCTCGTCTAAAGCAGCAACACCGACGCCCCGCTGTGAGCAATCCGGTGGAGTCTATCGATAAGAGCTTGGGCACGGACCAAGCGAGCAGCAACCGCCCGCCCACACTGCGGGGAGGAGCCCCGGATTCTACCTTGATTATCATATCCGTAACCCAACTGTCGTTCGTGCAGTGTCGGGCCAAACGGAGTGGGCGTGTCGAATGTGGCGCAGGGGCTGTTGAGTGACTCAACCAACCCGTCGGGCTCATTGGCGGCTCATTGGCCCAAGTGTGGTTGGCTTGACCCCCCCCCCCCCCCCCCCCTGGACGATGGTGGCTGTCACATTCGAGTTGCCCGTTCGGCGGCATGGCATGCCCCGGATCCAGCAGACGGGCTTAGGCTTGAATGTGCTCCATTGCTAGAATTTTCTATTCCAACGGCAAACAACGACTAGCTTGAGCAGTTCCTAGTCCATGTTAGGCACGCCCAGTTGTTCCTTGAACCGTCGTTCCCAGTAGACCAGCGCTCCACGGCCTAGAACCCTTCACCGCGCCGCTCCGATGTGGCGCCTGATGCGTTTCGTGTCGTGGGCATCCAGCAAGGCCTCGTGATGCGGGTATATATAAAAGTCCACACTGCGTCGACGCCCATGACCAACCATGCGGCAGGCTTCGCACACTCCTCGGTTCCGGCAGGAATTATGAACCGTGCTTGAACCGCGACAGACTACTTGGCCGCATCCTGTCGTCGGGCGTCCAAGACTGGTGTCATTTGGGGGTTCGTGGGTGGTGCGAGCAGATGCGTCATCTCGCACTCGTTATGAAGATGTGTGCGGGGAGATGAGCACCACGCTGTCGCCTGTGAAGCTGTTAGACCTGTAGGCGTCGAATCGACCCGAGAAACACCATACCTCGGACAAACAGCATCTCCGACTTCCTGCTAATCGTCTGCAAAGCCCCGTTAGCGTGCGGTGACAAGCTGGGAGCGGCGGGGCCCTCTTACCTTGACGTCCTCGTCTTCCTCATCCTCGTCCACCACGTAAATCGTCTCCTCCACCTCTCCTAACACCAAGTTGCAATGGCTGTCGTATGCCTGTGAAGAAGAAGAAGAAAAAAAAAGTCAGGAGATGCCGTTCGTTCCAACTTGTCACGACGGCATTGGCACTCACATGAAGGCGGCCCTTGAGTTCCCGGTCGCCTCTGAGCTTGACAAAAACAACCTCATCGAGCAGGAGCTTGACGAGGTCGAGGGGCTCCTGAACGTGAGCGGTGTCTTCGCCGACGTCGGCCATGATGAGATGTGATGAGTGTCGGGTTAATGAGTATGGAGGAGCAGGGGGCGTATGAGCGTAGGTATGGTAGGCGTGCGTTTCTCGATGAAGACACAGCAGCTCAGTAGCTGGGACGCCCGAGAGCAGTGGTGGGGCCAGACACGGTTAGAATTGTGCATTTTGCGTCGCCGCCTTTCTCGCCCTATCATTGGCCAGGGATCTCGGCGCCGGCATGACAGATGTTCCGTGCATCAGCCCACCAAAGGAACGTACCTCGCCACGGCACATCCGGAAAGTGGATCGGAATGGGTCTTTCCCCGGGTACAGCGTGGAGCTTCCCGCACCATCCAGGATGGCACGGTTGGGAAGGAAGGGAGCAGGGCCCCCCAAGGCAAGACGGCCTGCAGCCTGCAGGGCCCTTTTGTAAAGTGCACGCCAGAGAGGGAGGGGAAGGGAAGGGGAAGGGGAAGGGGAAGGGGTTGGGGAAGCTGTCTTGGCCATTGCCGTTGGGGTGGTGCCATTGACTACCTCTAGGCAGGTGCCTAACCTTCGTAGTTCCGAATTGATGGAGAGTGAGGGCGGAGGAACGCAATCCGTCTTGCTTGTCTTCTCGCACACACACTTTGCTGCAGCTCTTTGCTTGCGATGAACCCGGCACCTTGCTTTCTCCCATCATGATACCTCCTGCGGAGGCCAGTGGCCTTCGACAGATACTTCCTCTGCGGATTCAATCGTTTCCTCGCGGCACCCCTTCACGAATCTTGGCTGCTCGAATGCAACAGCATGGCGCCTTGTCCACGACTGCCCCTGCGAAACCGTCCATCTCCCCAACACGAACGAGCCTCTCGCCGAGAAGATTGTCGCAATCACAACCCTTTAGCTCCGAAGCTTCCCGTGCGTCTGCGAACGAGAGATTTGCCGACTCTCCAGACATCCAGCTGGCGCATGTGCTCAGGGCGGTCCAGTCACAGGATACAAACAAGATTCTGAGGGGTGTTGTCGCCCTCGCCCACCACCCCCAGCAGATCCGGGTTGCGGACGCGTTGCGCAATCTGCCGCCCACCGCCTTTTCGGCCATCGTACGGTCTCTGGATCCTTCGCGTGTCGGTCCCAGAACCGATGCGGCTCATGGTCTTCGCATCCCGAGTGGTCTCGCCCAGTTTAGTTCTGTCGCGTCCGTGGCGGATCAATATGGAATCCGCAAGATCTACACGCGCACCTTTCATGCTTTGCGCTCCCTCTTTGACCTCCGCTCTTACCATGGGAGCAGCCCGTCACGGGCCGACCACGTGGTGCTCTTGAGATGCGCCGGGGCTGCTTCTGATTTCGAGGCCGCCAAGGCCATCTGGCGCGGGGCAATGAAAGAGGACCCCCTCACGACTCCCAAGGACGGTCTAGTCATTTCCGAATACTTCAAGTCGCGGTTCCTCACGGACCCGACCTACACTCAGAACGATCTCGCCCGATTCCGAGTGCGCCCACGCAACATGGCCAGGAACAGGAAGGGATTTGATCAAACTAAACTGCTTTGGCCTCTCGAGAAGCTACGATTGAGCATCTCATCGCGCAAGCGGGACAGATTCGGGCGCGCTCCTTGGTTGCCGACGCACGACATGCACCGTCTTGTGAGCTTGCCCGCGCCCGTCAGACGACTTCAGGGCTACGCCAAGAGAGAAAGGATGGCGGTGGACGAGGAGTTTTATTGCGCCTACCTGTTGGCAAGTGCACGTGCGGGTTCTTTCCGGGACATGATTGGACTTCTTTGGCGGACGTGGAAGATCAAGATTACGGATCTGCGGGATCATCGGGCCGCGGACATCACCGGTGGCCTCGGGAGGGAGAAGCTGAGCCCGTTGCTCTGGCCAACAGAGCGTCTGCTTCACGGCATCGTGCAATCGTTTGGGTGCACAGGCCATGTCATTCTTGCCAGGAAGCTGATGATGTACATCTCTCGGCGATGGCAGATCCCCATACCGCCAAGCTCCTGGTCTGCGCTACTGGAGTGGACTTATATTCTATCTTCCAAACCGGCCAGCCAGGAGTGGAAGATAATCGGGGACCCCAACAGAATCATTCGTGCGGACGAGGTGCTCTCCCTGTGGGAAACCATGAACGGCGAGCCCTTTCGCGTGCACGTCGGCCTTCATGAAACGGACATTTACGTCAAATCGTTGATCAGTGCCAGAAGGCCGGACGAGGCTTGGGAGGCCATCAGGCACGCTTGCGCCGAGTACGACGTGCTGTGCCAGGATGTCGAGCAAGCCCTGTTTGAATCCCTCTACCCCTCTCCCCCGCCAGCTTCCATTGACCGGCATCGACGACTGAAAGCCAGGCAGCACATGACTTGGTACACCATCCAAAACTGGTGTCAACAGTGGCTTCGCCAGACAAGCAAAAGCCTGCGGCACCGGCCGCACCTTGCGCCCCAGATCATCCCCCAGTTCGTGGGCGAATTCCACCGTTTCCTGCCCGACCCCATCACATACACGACCAACGGGGGACCGTAAGGATCGCGAACGCGGAGACGAACAAAAAGACCATGTGGGTTAGGCGCATTGTCCCGGGCGCGCCGACGCAGCGCCTCGCCCCGGACCCGAGCCGTCCCAAGTATGTCAAGCCGGCGGGCGCGAGCGATCCCGAGGAGCTGGTCCCCGTGCTGACCGAGGCGGGCGACCCGGTGTATGGGAGCATGCCCATCACCATCCGGAAAACCATGAAGAGGATGGTCCGCCAACGGCGGCAGGCGAGGTTTGGACAGGACGAGAGGTTCCTGCGGTCCGGCATGGCGACGGTGGAGAGCGACGCGGAGATGGAGGGGGGGGAGGACGTGGTCAACCTGGTTCACGAGACCGGGACGAATGGCGCTCGCCAACTCGACAGAAAGGTTGTTCTGAGGGCCCTTGGCTGGTAGCTTGGGGCGGTATCGGCAGGCAGGTGTGGTTAGATCAAGGGAGAGGGGGAAACGCCGTGCCAGTACATACACACGGAGGACATGTTATAATGATGACGGCCGCTGCAGCCTCGGACCCGAGGCTGGCTAATTCAAGGTGTGTAGTCTGTTGTTCTACGGCATGTACGTACGTGATACCCATTCTCTCTATACGACTACAACGCCGAAGACATGTTGTTCTTCTTCCATTTACCCAGAGTCTGTGGACGAGCTTTCCAAACAAAAAAAAAGGTGCAAGAGAAGCCCGTGAACAGAGGGGGGGGAAGACGGAAGAAACAAACGCCTGCTCAACGAAACAGGTAGAGAGAGGTGGGGGAGGAAGGGGGGATGTGTGTCTGGGGGGGGAGTGTTGTATGGGATTCTCGGATGTATATATGATTTTTGCTTTTTTTCACTTTGCCTGTTCCTGTGCCCCTTTTGCTCCCGTCCCCCTCTTGTTCCTGTCCTTTTTTTGTCCCCATTCCTTCTTTCTCGGCGTCGCCGGCTGGCGCGGGTCTGGGCTTTCTCAGGCCTTGGGCTCCTCGGCGGCGTCCTCGGCGACGACCCTCTCGAGGCGCAGGTCGTTGATGACCATGTACCTGCTCAGCGTGATCCAGCCGTAGCGGAACCAGACCATCTGGCTCCTGTGCGCCGTCGTCATGGCGCTCCACGCCGTCGCGAAGCCGCCGCCGGGGCCGAGGCCGTTGAAGAAGACCATCGAGGTGGGGTGGTAGTCGCGCCTTTCCTCGTCGTCTTCGTCGTCCTCGTCGTCGTCGTCGTCGTCCTCGCTGTTGTCCCCGTCGGCGGCCGCCTTCTTGGGCTTCTTGGGCGGCTTCTTCGGGTTGCTGCCGGGGGTCACGGCCCAGGACAGGAGGGTGGGCAGGGTGTCGAGAAAGCTGGCGTACTTGCGCAGGAGGGAGACCGAGGTCAGGGTGTACAGGTCGACGGGGAGGGCCAGCGCGGGTCGGCGGAGAGGGCGGCGACGAAGGCGCGGGCGCCGTGGTACAGCGAGACGTGGTTCGGGTGGGAGGAGACGCCGGCCGAATCGAAGGTGACGAGGACGTCGATGTTGGCGGTGGGCTCCTCGCCGGCGGCGCGGCGGCGGGCGAGGTGCGGGGCGAAGGCGCGGCCGAGGAGGGCGGCGATCTTTGCCTTGTCCCAGGTCGTGGTCATGGAGTCCTTGAAGTCGCTGGAGGGGTTGGGAGAAGGTGGACGGTAAGTAAAAAGGAGGGGACCTGACGGAGCAAGCAAGGCAAGGGGGAGAAAGGGGAGAAAAAAAAAGAGGCTTTTGCTTACGGGCTCTCGATGACATAGACATCCTGTTCTTGTTTCAGGCCGAGCTTCATGCCGCTCTTGACCAGCTCCTTCTTGCGAGTCTCGCCGAGACCGTCGGCGTCACCTATATGCGTGCAAACGCGGCCCCCCTCTCGTCAGCCATTGTTGCGCCGCACACAACTGCGACCTCAAAAGCAACACCCCCGCGCGACGGCGGGTTCCGTTTTCCCCTACCTGAGCTCAGACACAAGATCTTGACATGGTTTCCGTTGTCGGGCCTCGTGAGGGCCAAGACGGTGGGGGCGAAGAACATGGCCTCGTCGTCCGGGTGGGCGATCAGGATGCAGATTCGCTTGTTCTCGAGGGCCGGCAGGCGCGGCGTGAGCAGCGGCACCAGGCACATGTACAATGCAGGGGCGGCCGGCACCAGCGCGGCGCCGAGGTACATGGTCCAGGCCATTTTGTTCTTGCCGGGCTTTTCCTCTTCTCTCTCTCGCGCGCGTCGAGGCGACTTGTTCTCCACTCGAGAGGGAGGGGGGCTTCAGGCGCGGGCGGTTTTCGTGATTCGACGGCGAGGGAAGAGACACTTTGGGACCCCGAGGCGGGGTCTCGTCGATTATCGTAGATGCGGCGAGAGAAGGAAGAGAGAGGGAGAGAGAGGAGAGAGGGACAGAGGGAGAGCAGAAGACGGAAATGTCACCTCGTGACCTGGAGGGAGACCCTGGTCCAATCGCGGACGACTTCTCTTTGCGATTACGGCTGCTTCGGGGATGGTTTTTTATTCTCTCCCGGCGGCGGCGACTGTCAATGGTTAGTTCGAGCGTCTCCTTTCCGTACCTGACAGCACGCAGTGGTTTGGTAGGATGTGGGTGGCGGACGATGGGGAGGAAAATCGGATGTGCCTTGCGACCCGGGCGATCGATTGTCATCCAGGAACCATCGCGAGGTCGGTGTGTGCCGCAGCCCGCCACCCCGAGCATGCGAGCAATGACCCGGTGTAAACTCGATGAGCGGGGCAAGCGACTGCGAGCTGATTGGCGTCGTGAAGGCTGCGTCATGCGACGAACAGGGGGTTTGCGTCTGGTCACTGGACATGGTGGGGGGGAGGGGCTCTAATACCTGTACATACTTTTCTAGGCGAGCTGAGCTTAGCTAAGCGGTGTCGATGTCGGGGGGCGCAACCGGGGGAAAAGAGCAGAGCGGCTGGCAGTGAGTGTCTTGCGTGTCCTTGTCGGTCGCAACTAGACGACCAACACGACGCCGACGCAGACGACGACGACGACGACGACGACAGTAACCTTGCGGCTGCGACCGATGCCGGCTTCGACAAACATTCACCCGACTTTGAACATCATCGCTCCTAGACGCGGGCAGCCGAGAGGCGCAAGGGAGGACGTGGTTGAACATGGCGAAAAAGGGCAAGGAGAAAAAGGTCAAGGATGCCGGCAGCATCCCTCTGGCACAGCCGGATCGGTCTGGTCCCAGCGAGGCCACCCTGCTGCAGCTCGCCCAGGAGAGAGGTCTCTTCAAGCAGGCCGACGAGGACCCGAGGAACAAGAACAAAAAGGTCCCCAAGGGCGCCGTCCGGATCGACAAGCCCGGCAAAGAGGGCAGTAGCGACGACGACGACGAAGACGACGACGAAGCCAAGCTCTCCCCCGCCATGGAACGCGTCATGGACACCCTGCTGTGGACAGTGAGCCTCGCCGTGGTCCACGGCACCCTCGACGTGCTGGTCCAGAACCAGTACGCCAAGGAGATTGAGTATCCCGTCGTCGTCGGTCGCACGCTGGCCGCCTTCCTGGGTGAGTTTCACATCGATCGAAGTGGTGGTCGTGGTGGTAGTAAGCGTCCGCCCCCGTGCTGATCCTGTTTCGCCGACGACAGTCCTCTCCTTCCTCTTCTACAACCTCCACGCGCACCCTACCAGCCCGAGCCTCGTCCCGGGGCTCCCGCTTCGCTTCCAGCACCCCATCCGGCAGGCCGTCTTCTTCGTCGCCAGCACCTGGGCCGGCTGCCACCTGATATACATCACCAACAAGTTCAGCTACCTGCACGTCCTGAAGCAGGCGCCGACCCTGGGCTGCCTGTGGATCTGGTCCGTCCTCGAGCTCGACCTGGCCTTCGCCGTCGCCAGCCTGGCCGCAGCGGGTGCGTACCTGGTGCAAGGGGGGTACGCCATCAAATGAACTGCTCCCCCGCGGTAGATGAGACCCTCCAGCCGATGGACCTGGGCTCGCCGCTCGCCAAATCCGGTCCTCGAGACGGGTGAAATTCCTCCTTCGTCCTCGTCTCCATCCATGTAGTCCCTTGCCTCTAGATTCCCAATTCGTCTGCGAAGAAGAAGGGTAAAAAAAAAACCAGAAGAAGAAAAAAAAAGTATAAGCGACGGCCGTCACCACCAAAAATGAGCTCTGGAATCCCCTTAACGAGAAGATTATGCTCATCTGCGTGAACTGCACCCGTGCCGTCAGGGCCGCCCTCTGCCGAACCAGATCCAGCATCTTGGGGCGGTCAGGCAGCCCGGCCATGGAGACGTTGGTAGTGAAGCCCCAGCTCTTGGGCACGAGGGTGTCCATTCCCCGCCGCCGCTCTGGTTTTCGGAATCCCGGCCGGCGGCGTTCGTCTCGGCCTCGGCCAGCAGCCCCAGGATGCGCCATTGCAGCTTGGCGAGGCCGTCTATGACGAAGGCGTACATTTGATTTGGTACTCTGGCAGGCGCCAGCGCTGGGCCCCTCACCCCCCGGGCCGCTGCTCCTCCTCGGCGGTCCGCGAGCATACAGACTTGGTCTTGAACCAGGACAGGTAGGTCTTTGTACTCGTCGTCGCTGTTACGCAGGTAAGTGATTCTGACGTCGGCCGCCCGCGATGATTGCGACGGCGAAGGTGAGGATGCCGGCGACGTTGGCCGCGACGAAGAGCGGGCCGTGCTGCTGCGCCGCGGGCTCCGTCGGGAGAGAGCTAATGGATGCGGACGCGTGATGATGTCGTGTTTCTGGGGAATGCTTTCGGATGGGGAAGCGGGTGTTTTCCTTGAGCCTCGAGCGAAAGAATGAAGGAAAGACACGAGGTGCGACCCCGAATGCCGCACCCCTGCCACCCCCGCCGCCACGGACTTGGCGCCGTTCCTGGCGTCCGGTGGCGGGGCCGTTTGTCATATTTCCCCCGAGGCCACGTGATCTTGATTGGCAACGACTCACTGACAATGTTGGACTGCTGAGGTTTTCACGGGCAGTCATCTCGTCAATTGACGTCGTCAGAGTCATTTAGAAAACCTTGATTTCTGAGAAAGGTAGCCAGCCGCTTGTTGCCAGATACTGAAGTATAACACGTCTGGGAGGGAGAATACCTACCGATGCCCTCGACTAGGTAGTTTGGACATTGATCAAGAGCATAAAAGATGCGGCCGTCTTGTAGACTGGTCATGCTTTTAAAGTAAATACAATTGTCGTGGGAGGTGTCGTTTCATCGATTGTGTGTTCCAAGCACCAGTTTTGCATAATGGAATGACCCAACAAGCTAAACAATATGCTGTCCGCGCATCACGATATGACATTCAAATAATACATTCGTCACAAAAATATCTTTTTTCTTGATCAAGAAATCTCAGTGACTGGAAGAGATTCCTGGTACTGTGGCGGTCTTGGTTCCAGCCACCGGTACCCGTCTGGCTTGGACGAGGACATCGCAGGAGTACAAGTTGGCGGTATCAGCCACCCGCACGTGTTGCTCCTTCCTATAAAAGTTTGGAGAAGAAAAGGAAAGAAAATGGATAAGAAGTCTTCTCTTGTATTGGCTGACATCCCTCTTGGTCGCCTCGTCACACCAAGTCCCGGGCGTTTTCTTTCTCCAGACCCAGCAACTTTCATTAAAAAGAAAGAGAACGATACAAAGGATAGGCCAAAAGTCTGCTCTGCTCCTTCCTTTTATGTGAAAACTCTTCAACAGGGCTCCCAGAACCCGTACCATCTTTAGCCCGGCTTTTTGAAGCGGGCACACAGGCAGGTAGACGGACCGCCGGGCCAGGCTTTTCCTGACCTCTCTTGTTTCTCTCAGCTTCTCTACCTCTACTTTCTTTCATCCCTCCTCTCTTACCACAATTCAACCTTTCAACTCTTCCCACCTTTTCCCCAACTTTACCAAATCTCTCACAAAAAACCCGCCTTCACCCGCTTTCACTCACCAACCGAGATCAACGCCCTTCACCCCAAACTCACCGCACTCCAAGGTGCTTCACTTTTCTTTTCTGATTTCACACATCCTCACTCACTAATTTGCTCCAGTGCTCAACCATGTCTTCCAACGGCTTCAGCCCTTACACTGTCCCGTACTCGGGCGTCGTGGGCACAGCCAACTTCGTCCCAGGCGCCGCCACTCACCACCATCCCGCCTCCCAGGACAAGCGTGGCGAGGGAGGTTTCCGCCTGCCTGCAGTTGCCGAGGAGCCTGTCGCTGCCGACACCGCCCACAGCAAGGGCAAGTCGATGGCTGCGGGTGGCGCAGCTGGCGGTCCCCCCAAGGACGAGATCCCTGCCCGATTCGCGTCGGCCAGAGTCTCTGCCGCCAGCGGTGGCATCGCCGTCGTCAATGGCAGCCTTGATGCTGGAGGCGTTCCGCCCTCTTCTGATGTCTACGCTGCTGGTGGTCTTGGCCATTTGAGTGGCCAGATGAAGAAGCAGTCTAAGGCCGTCAGCTCGGTAAGTTCATCAATTTTCTATGAAATTAATCCCCTCTACCACGACTGCTTTTGAGTGCTTGAGAATGAAGAGCAGCAGCTTGTGTTGCATCTCTCTACATCTGGCCAGCGCGTGAGCCACGAGATCGTGAACCATGACCTTGTGAGATGTGGGCAACCTTCTCACCTGCTCCTTCCTTCCCATCACTAATCTCAGACAAACCCTCCATTCCCTTCTTCATTTCCCACGTAAGGACAGGTTCTTACACTTACGTCTACTCTAGAACAACAAAGGCCCGTTGGCATTTGGCACCGACGGCCAGCATGACGGTGTTTTCGAAGAGCCTGAGCTGACTTCCGAGGAGAAATATCGTCGCAAGGAGGCAAGTCAAGACCTCTCGCGCTCTTGATCCGATACTAACGGCTGCGAACTACAGAAACAGACCCTGTTCCTCCGCTACAAGCTCCAGAAGGGTCTCCTTCCGAGCGGCCAACAGCCCAAGGAGGAGGATATGAAGCTGATGTCGGAGTACATGACCGCGGTCGAGGGCATCGCGGACCTCGAGGCCTCCATCGTCCGCTCGACCAAGATTAACAAGGTCCTCAAGGCCATCATGAAGCTCGAATCCATCCCGAAGGAGGAAGAGTTCCACTTCAAGAGCCGGTCGCAGGCGCTGCTGGGCGAGTGGGCCGGAACCGCCGACATGCCCCCGTCACCTACCATGATGACGATGAGCGCCCAGCGCCACGCCGACCGGGCCCTGCCCGTGGTCGCGCGAGAGCTCGAGGCAGTCAAGGAGGACAACCAGCGCCTCCGCGACGCCAACGCCCGCCTGCAGTCGCGGATCGCCGACAAGGATGCCTCGGTCGCGAGCCTGCAGTCCCGGGTCGCCGAGAAGGACGTGTCCGTCGCGAACCTGCAGTCCGCCAACGAGCAGCTCCAGACCCAGGTCGACAGCCTCTACAAGCAGATGGCTGACATCCAGCTCCAGGCCCAGCGCTTCTGCTTCAAAAGCGACCGCCTCCGCGTCCGCCTCACGAACACCGAGGACAGCCTGATGGAGCTGGTCGATCTGATTGTCCGTTTGGAGAACATCATCAGCCGGATCGACCCCGACATCTTCGTCACCTTCCCCTTCGAGGTCCAGCAGCTCCTCGCCTCCATCCACGAGGAATGGAAGTACCAGGAGTACTGCAAGTGCTTCAAGCCCGAGGAGCTCGAGGACGATGCCTCCTCCGTCGCCAGCACCGTCATCGAGCCCGAGAGCGCCGCCCCGGGTGCGACCCTCAGCCTCATCGTCGGCCCTTCCTACGCGACCGCCACCGTCTCTTCCGCTGGCTTGAGAGGCGCCTCTGCCACCACCGGCAACGCCACCGCCGCTGCTTCCGGCAGCAACTCTGCCAACCCCGCTCGTAGCGCCGCCGACGTCTCCAACTCCGAGATCCTCCGCCTGTTGTTCCAGGACTTCGCTCTTGGCAATCCGAATAACACGGGCTCTGGCCGGCAGACTCCCCACCGCGCCTGGCCCTCTGAGAACCTCCTCGACTTCTCCTCCCCTGGAACCCCGTCCAGCATCGGCACCCCCCGATCTGTCTACTCCAGCTCTTCCGAGGACGCCCAGGGCGCTCACGTCGCTCATGGCCATCAGGCTTCCCAGACTGCCCACGCTGCTCTGGATGACCAGGATGCCGAGCCTGGACAGACCGCTGAGGACATGATGGCCATCGACTCCGCTGACACTCTCGGAATCCGCAACAACTCTCGCCAGCACTAAAGAGCGTACCGCTGCACTGCAGCAAGGACTTTCTGTGCTCCGAACTTGGAATTTGCGGCTTCAGATTGGGTAAGGGCTTGGAACGATGTGTCCTCTCCTCTGTGTGATTTCTGCTAACTTGTTGGCGCCAGACAGAAGCCGCCATTGCAATGCGAGCTGTGCCGCAACTTTTGCCCTGCGATGCTTTGTCTCCCGCGCAATAGATCGTTGCCTACCTAAACCGAGATGCCTACCGCCTTGTTCTCCGGCTTTTGCAGCACTTTTCCTTTTTCTTTTTCTTTCTATTGTCATGCCGTCTTCTCAGCTCTGCTTGTCCTTCCAGCAACGTGGCAAGCCAAAGACCTTTGACGGCGGCTTTTGGACTTTTCTAGACTTGAGCATGGACTGATCTTCATCAACCCTTTTGCGTCTCCCGGCAACTCTTTGGTCGCAACGACATTCGCAGTACTAGAAGAGCAAGTGCCACACAGTCCCAAAATGGTTTCTCTTTCTTTTTCTTTTCTTTCTTTTTTTCTTCTCTTGTCACAAGCTCAGACGCCGTCCTCCAATGGATGTGAGAACGTCTTTCTTTCAAACTTTGAGACTGCGCTTCAACAGACGTGCATGAATTTGCGCGTCTGCGTACAAAGGTCTCTCCATACAGAGCATGGCAGACAACGCTTTTGCCCTCGCATTAATAGACAGCCTAGTTTGTCGTCACTTAGCAGGGAAATGGTTTACAGAACGGTTATTGGAATGAGCAATCACTCAAGGTCACAGAACGAAGAGCATCTGAGAGCAACGGCAAGGCGATGGATGGGGGGTTGATGGGCAATAACCCAACACGGCAGGCAGAACAACCGGGACCATTAGCTAGCAAGTCAGTAGGCACAAATCGAGCACAGCTACAGTATAGTGCCGTGATGCCTTGAAAGTGAATGTGTGATGTGGCCATGGTAGTTCCCGATAGAGTATTGGTGACCGCTGTCAGTCAGTGATTCAGTGAATGGTGTTGGATGACATAAAAGGCTTTCAATCTTCGCACTGCGGAGGCTCTGATGAGACAGGCAGGAGAGAAAACCCATCCAAGTCTACCGCCGCCGTCATCCTCCTGGAAAGCAAACCTCATTACCGAAATGACCACATCGGATAAGCCTAGTTGCAGGCCCAGGGAGAGGCGATCGTCATGGTCGCAGCTGCAGACCGTCAGGAAGCCAAACAGGCCGAGACGCAGCAGCAGCCCCTGCGGTGGGAAGTGCGTCCTTTTGCCACACCCCAGAGAGAACAAGAAGCACGCGACAGCCCGCAGTGGCGGGGGCGGTATTGAACAGAGCATCATACGGTTCTTTGGGAAGGGGGTCGAGAGCCGGTCGTCGAAGAAGGGCGTGTCAGAAAAGAAGGACAGGGAGAATGACAGCAGCGGGAGACACGGGGGTTGTCCTCGGCCAGCCGATTCCCGTTCTCGAGTTACCGGGTCTTCTGTTTCAAAGACGACGTCAAAGAAAGAAGACCCAAAGGGGGATGTCCCACAGAGGGAGTCATCAGAGACGGAAGCTAAAGATACCGAGACTGCAAATACCGGAGCTTCAAAGACCGAAGATGCGGAGACCGAACCTCCAAAGACAAATAGCGCAGGGACGCAGACCGAAACGATGGCCGCTCCGAAAAGCAAGCCGCCCAAGCCACCCAAGACTCCCGCTCCCGGCACCGACGTCTCCGACCCTCCCGCTGCCAGCCCCACTATCGCAGAACCGCCGGCCGCCGGCCTGGGTTGTGAAAAAGCCGCCCCACGACTTCGGAGGCCGACGACGGATGTGCCGCGGCTCCCACCAATCCCAGAAAGAAGAAACCTAAGGTCCCGGCGCGCCCGGGTCCGAAGAAGAACGGTCCGAAGCAACAGGACGAGACCGGCCCCGCCCCGCCCGGGACGGAAAGTCGCCTGCCTGCGCGTGCGCGTGTGCTTGCGCGAAACCTGGAGAGGAGGGCGAGGAGGAGGCGGCGGCAGAAGCGGCCACTCGGGCGGGGGAGCCTGGGGACGCGCAGCCGGAGGCGGAAACAACAGCGGCGACCCCGGCGCCGGACGAGGGTGCTCGGCCGGGGAAGGATGGGAAGGACACAGGGACGGCGGCTGAGATGGACTACGGCCAGGAGCCCGGCCCTGCGGGACGGGTCGATGTGGGTTGGCTGGGGACGTTCAGGGACCGCTTGATAGGCTCCTAGCTCATTATTGGTAGATTCTGGGAGCAGGCAGCCTGTTGTTTGGGGATCCGTGAGAGCCCGCGGGCTTCGGAGGAGTTGTCCCGGTCGAGGACTACTGCGAGGAAGTCATCGTTTACACGGGGTTTGGCTACTTGGTGCATGTAAACCACCGGTAGCGGGTTTATAGTTTTGAATCGATTTGAAGATCCAAAGCCCCTGTTTTCAGGGCACACCTGGAACACAAACACATTCAGTTCATTCTTAATCCCTAGTTACCCTGAGTCTGGCATCTGGTGTGAAAGGGACGTCAAGTGAGACTTCAGCTCACAGAACAGGGCGTGATGGTATCTGTCAACAGGAATATATTTACAGGTGATAGTTGAAACCAGTATGCCATCAGGGGCCAAAGTGAACGTACGCAGCCCACCACGGTCGCGTGATATTCCTCCTGCCAATGTCCCATCTGGCCCTGTAAGTTCTGTATTTTGAGCCGATGTCTGTGTCTGAGGGCCAGTCGTCAAAATCTTCCATCAAATCGGCCTCGTTGGTTTTCAACGAGTCGGGATCTCTCTGACCGCCCAGGTTGAGAGCGTTGGATCTGACCCAGTCGTCCCGGAGTCGTCTCAGTGCGTGATGGAGCCCCTCGCTTACTGCAACATCGGTCATTCCTCCATCGCACAATGCCTGGTAGGTCATCTTGGCCGTTTTCACGGGCAATTCGCCGGAAACTTGACTCAGCGTGCCGATCACATGCCTAAAGCCTGCCAACTGAAACACTCTGGCCAAGTGTAAATTTTCGTCCACCGCTCTGCGAGCCAGGACCCAGCCTGTGTCGTCAGTAGACAGGAAAGCGAGAAAAGGAGGGTTTGCATGGAGATTCATGCCAAGCAAATCACCAGCTGTCAAGGGATTCGTCTCCCAGTCCTTGAGAAACAGTTTGTTTTCCATCGGATCGGTGTCGCTCAGCGTGTTGTATCCGGCGAAATGAAAAATTCTACAAGAGTCATACAGAGCGGCGACCACATCCTTTCGATAGACGAGAGGTTGATGGCACGGCAGCCCCATGGATTCGCAGGCCTGCCTCACTTCTTCTATCTCGTCCATAGCTGGTGGCAGCCTTGAGCGCTCCGGTATCTCCGACGTTGATACCAGAACAGCATTGGTGCCAGGCTTTGATTCTTTTGGAAGATTCGATTCTCCAAGCACGCTTGTATCAATCTTGATTTCTTCTACTTTCTGCATGTACGAGGGTACACGTTGTTGCCGGGCGTAAATGAGGGCTTGAACAGATGGACTGTATGATGAAACAACCCTGTCGAGCGCAGTCGTTCCGTCGTCGCTGAAGTGATGCCCGGCCGCGTGAAGGGGGAATTTGGACAGCGGGCCTGTCGGTATCCACCACACGTGCGGCCAGGGTTCCCCGGCCGAGGGCGGTTTATGAAAGCCCAGAATGTCCAGAACAGGTCTTACAATCATGACCCATAACCACCCGAGGCAGTCTGCCGAAGTGGGATTCAAGAACATTTCTTCAATGGTTGTATAGTTAAGCTTTTCCAAGTCTAGGACTCGGATGCCACTGTTCTCAATGATAATGGCAGCACACTTATATCTGCTGATGTTCACCACGACTATTGGGCCCAGAGCCGCGGCGTTGCGCATCTGGGCTTCGGTCGCGGGGCCCAGGAAGTGTTCGAAACCAGGCTGGCGATGAATCTCTGATAAGAGCGCATCCACGCGGGCGCTTGCTTTGTATCGAGCGTCCGCTTCAGCGGCGGTAGATTCGGAGTCCCCAGGTCCAAGTAGACTTCCTCCACTGCCGGCGACAAATGATTGTTCCAGGAGGCCACGGGCCTCTTCAAATGAGCTTGCAAGTTCTGGAAAGCAGTGACGCAAGTCGGAAAGATCGGCCCGCATTATCTGCAGCGACCTAGCGATGACTTCTCGGCCGGTCTCGAGAAGCCTGAGAGCCTCCACTGGGCCTTTGCGGGCGTACAGAGCAATGGCGGCGGCGTCTGGGGCAGTTCCGACTGCTTGAAAGAGAATGTGCTGTCTATCAGCTAGTTTCATCGAGGCCGGCGCGGATGTCGAGATCAGGTCGATCATCTTTCGTGCTATCTCATATGCCTCTTCACTGTGTTGAAAAACATTTATCGTTTCAAGACAAATATTCCCGGCTTTGATGCGCAGCATGTTTGGTGCTTTTGTGGAATCCAAGACGGTTGCAAAAACAAGCTTGGCATCTTCCATGTCTGCGTTCCACCCTCTTTTTCTGAGGAGATGTCCAAGATTGCTCAGGTACGCGGCTTTGTTAGGGTGGTCCTCGGGGTGGCCTCCACCGCTTTTCTCGAGGCCTCGATGGCTTTTGCAAGGTCTTGCGCTTCGGTATGACGGGAACGCATCTGTTTGATGTCAAGCACGCGACCAACATTGCTCAGACATGCTGCTTGGTCGGAATGACCTTTGGGAATGATGCGGGCGGCTTCTTCAACGTATTCAACCGCCTTATTTGTATCTTGCGTAAACCTAGAATTAAACCTTCCAGTGGCTAAAACTCGACTGGCTAGAAGAAGTCCGACTGTGCTAAGAACTCCTGCACGGTCCGGATGATGCAACGGAAGCAGCGTTAACGCCTCTTGCGAAATCCGAAAGGCCTCATCAAGGGCATTTCTCGTCCTAGTTCGGTCATACTGCTTTTCGAGACTAAGAGCGAGGTTCTTCATGTACAGTGGTCTGTCCGGATGATCGGATGGCGTGGATGAAACGGCATTTCTAGCGGCTCCGACCGCTTCCTGAATGTCATCTGTTGCCCCAGTTTGCATGTACCTATCGGTAAGCGAGATCGCGAGGCTGTTAAGAAGATTTGCTCGGTCCGACGAATGATTTCCATCTTTGATATCCGCAGCTTTACGGGCCAAGTCGATAGCTTTATCGAGATCGACCAGGTCGTGGGTGCGAGAGTATCGAAGGCTCATGAGCCTCCATTGATAAGTCAATCTGACAGGTTGGTCCGAATGGTTTTCATCTGCCTGCTTTGACGCCTCCTCAGCAAATATGGTGGCTTGGTCTAGGTCCATGTTGCTGCCAGTACGCTTGTATCGGTCTTCCAGTCGGATGGCCAAGTTCATCAAGTGTTCGGACCGATGTGTACGATTCATGTTAGACGAACTGTGCTCAATCAGTCTTCTCCCAATTTCTATAGACTGTTCGAGGCTTTCCATGATTCCGGTGTGGATATACTTCGTCCTTAGCCGCTTGCCCAGGTCGTTCATGCCGACCAGAGTTCGGCGCTCGTCATCAGCTACGTCGAGGACTTGCCTAGCGGATTCGATAGCCTCTTCTAGGTCTGCAGTGTCTCTGAAACGCGAGAATCGCTCGTCTAGTAGATTTCCTAGGTTGGTAAGGTAGTCCAGCCGGTCGAGTTGGTTTTCTGTGACGGGGATATGTTCAACGGCGCGTCTTGCTAGCTCGATGGCTTCAGACAGATCATCCCGGCTGCCTGTTCTTGCGGATAGGTATCCCAAATTGAGAGATAGGTTGTGCAAAAAAATGGGAAACTTGAGGTGTCCTACTAGGGCTGCCTTGAGAGCTTCGCGGCTGGCATCAATTGCACCTTGCAAGTCTTTCATGCTGCCACTTTGCTGGAACTTGGAGTGAAGACCATTTCCTACATTGTTGCAGCGATCAGGCCAGTAGGGATAACTGGTAGGGGTATGCATCAGAGACTGTGCCAGAAAATATACGGAGGCCTCGAGATCATCGAGTGTGTTGCTGGCGTTATAGCTGCGTGCGAGATGCATGCCGAGTTCCTCCATGAGAAGTGCATAGTCCATGTCGTACACAGGATTCGCGCGACCTCGGGTTCTTTCTTGAGCTGACAAGAACGGCGAGAGGCTGATGTTGTCAGCGGCTAGAAGAAGTGTTAGCTGACAGGCAGAAAAGAAGTATCACGGCATACACACACCGTATTTTTCAAGGTCCGTTGCGAGACGATCGTCGTATTTCTCGACGAGTTGCGGATTACTCTCACGGACGGCCTCGTAAGCGTGCTTCCATGGCAAAGCCTGCCTGGGCTGGGAGATATCCTTGACCCTCGTCCAATCCAAATCAAAAATACCCTCATCCAAAAGAGTTGGAGCTTCTGGAGCTTCGTAATCCAAAAACTCCGGATCCGGATCATTCGTAAAAACAGGGAAGTCAAGCTTCTCCTTCTCGGCACCAGTCGAGGCTTGCCTGCTCAAGTCAGACTCATCTTCATCCCCGTCCAGATAAACAAGGGACATGAATCCAAGCTGCTTCAGGTGAGTAGCCACATGGTTTGCTAGCTTTCTTCGAAGAGTGTGTTCAAAACTCTCCACTATAGGAGGCGAATCTCCTCCCGCCATCGAAGGTGAATCCCGCCCCCTCGATTTGGTGAAAGGCTCGGGCGAAGAGCTTTGAACTAACCAGGGAGCGGCTTCGGCTACATCTTGGGGTATACAGTTACAGATTGGGCAAGTATAGGGTGGCCTTGGAAGTTGGGTCTCACACCAGTCCTTAAACTGAACGATATCAGATGCTGTCTCGCACTCCGGGTGTCTAGCTTCGATGTGCAGATTGAATAGGTACTCGTCGTGGAAGTAAATTTCTTCATGGTCTGTATCGCAGCACCAGCCAATGGGCTTATGAATCTGTTCTGACCAATGAATCGAATGCTCAGTCGTCATATGATCAGCCCATTCGTCAAATTGAGAGAATAGCCGAGGCGGCTCGAGACAATCCTCCGAGATGCATGCATAAAGTTGGAGGTCGTTGTCGACGTGGCGCCTGGAAGGTGTCAGATTCATCTTGAGATAGAACACTTCAAGGACCTACTCCCACAATTTTCTATTGCTCAATATCGGTCTCCTAAGGAGCTCCGTGCAATATGGGCAGACCGCGGTGCTGCCCAGAGTGCTAGGTTTCGGCAGGTCAGGGTAGGCGACGTTATTAAGTCGAACAGAGACCTGAGATATGCCTCCTGTAGCGGAAGCCGCCTTTCCAGAAGATGCGTAGATTTCAAAAGCCCTTTTTGAATGTGGAATCGTTGGGGCGGAATCGGAAACCACGTCAGAGAGCCCGATCCTCGTATGTTGCTGCTTGACAGCTAACGCCGAACCCCTACGTTTTGCAGCTAAACCAGAGACGTCAACAGAAGCGTTCGGCCCGTGGCTCGATGATTTGAGAATATTTGTAGTATGGGGGACTGGCTTGCGTGGTGTTTCCAGCTTTTTCTGATGACTTCGATGATATAAAACACGGAAATATCGGGAGGAAATGGACGAAGCTAGCTGCTTGCACAACGAAAGCGGCGTTCCTTTGTTGTTGTCGTTCCTGGCCTGGTCCACCAGCTGAAGTTTTAGGCGGAAGAAAAAAAGGGGTTGAACTGTGCCGTCGTCTTTTCTCCCCATGAAGGATTCAACTCGCTGGTCCAGGCCGGCAGAAGAGGACCGTCGAATTGCGACGCCGAGGCGATGCAGGCTTTCCACGGTTGCTTCTAACACCTGCAAAGCCTCAATCAACGGGGATTGAATGGCGCTCTTTTGGCTCATATCGTCAATGATAGAGGTTGGTTGTGGGCGCTCCACGGACTTGTGATGCTGGCGCTCGAGCTTCTCCACTGCACACGCCAGATTATTAGCACCTTTGAACGTCCGACCAAGACTGCTTTGTGTCGTATGTCAAGAGCTAACGTACCATGGGCGAGATTCTTTTTGGTGATCTCCAAATATTGTATCACCAGACTCTTGAGCGAGTTACTGTGAGCTAATCGAGAGTCTAAGGATACACTATCGTGAGCGAGAGCACCCAAATACGAAGCCCATTGCACGAAGCGCTCATGCAACACTTCAATGACAGCACTGCTGCTGAGTTGTGGGATCTCGAGTATGGATTCGAAGTTGTCCTTGCATGTCTCGGATAGAGAGTAAATATCCCCAAAGCTAGCCATGGTCGAATATCAAGACGGCAGCTGCTGGTAGCATGTATTAGCTATGAAAGTCATATGAGTCGAGAGTCGAGAGTCGAGAGAAGCCGAGATTGAAAGGGGTGGGCGTTTGAGCCTGCACCGTGTGAACAGAACATCAATCTGTTGTGTAACGATATCAGTACACCCATCGGTTCAATCCATTACTGTCAGCTTGGATCCTGATTGGCCTCTGGCTGTATGCTTATCTGTAGATGGTGAGGGGGGCTTGCAGCGAGAGGCTGATATCGCCGCCTCACAGTTTCGTTGGTGACTGGGTATCAATGCATTGCCCCTCACACAGAAAGTCACAGTACTTCGAAGAGGAATCACTGTCAAGGCCGCTCAGCCGCAGGATTTATGAGATGCAGTAATTCCCGCAGCAATTTCGCGACTGAGGGACCGAATCGCTCATTCATTCATTCGCACTCACTTGCTCGACTCTCAGCTTGCGAGGCATCTCAAGCTTACCATGTCTCGCAAGCCTGCCAGCGATTGACCAACATGCATATTGAGCCCATGTCAGGCGACGATTTACCTCGAAATACCAACATTCATGTCTACGACAATGCAATTCCAGCTCCTCGCAGCCGTTCTTCCGCTATTCACTTCAGATATACAGTGGTCCTGCGATGGATCGTGCGAGGATACAATGAACGTGAAGAATACGGGCGCACTAGTAAAGGTGTACCTGGGCGAACTGCAATGGTACATGAGCGGAGAACCTAGTAGTCTCATGGCTGACGTTCGTGCGTTTGAGGAGGGGTTCGAATTTCTCCTACATGATCTGGAGAATCTTCTCAAAAGCGATGTTCTGGACGAGAGTGCTCCGGAAAGCAGCCCTGAAGAGTATGAACCAGCCCAACAGGTAACCCTCTCTCTTCCTACCCTGAACTCTACCGGATCTATCCCGTCCTCACGCTAGACTGCGGAAGCTCCATCCATTGATCGTGTTCACTTTATCTACTTTCTCTTTCAAAAACGAAACATTCTAATTCGGATTTAGACCACAACTAAGGGTTCTCGCTTGGGAGACATTTTCCCAAAGCTTGTGAGGCTGAGTTGGTTGATGAAAAACTCGGGTGATCTGGATTACAGACGCATCTTGAAGCTAAGCCAAAAACCACTCCCGTTCAAGATTGCGCGACGTCATGCGGAAGAGTTTGTAAAAAAGTTGAGGGACTCGCAGAAACGAGATTCCTCTACACCTGACTTGCTGCCCAAGAAGGCGCAAGCATCGGTTTGGACGACGCATTTCAATTCACGATTATGGAGCTCTTCTAATGCTCTGTTCGATGCCCTGGAAAAACACCTTAATAATTGCACCAAAGGCCAACCCAAGCACCAAGTGATGTTGCATCTGACGGGCTATCATGAACTGGAGCGGAACAGCGATCATCCACGCCTCGACATGCTGCTAGCATCCTGCCCAGTCTCCGGAAGTTGGCCCGAGGTCCATTGCACTGTTTCGGACTCCCAGTAAGTAGTATGACAACGCCATTCAAGCATAGGATTTTAATTGACGGAATTGTTGCGCATAGGAACCTTGAAGAAGCGCCTTTCATGTTAGAGCAATTCGAACCTGTCAGAGACGTGTGCCAAGATGCTGCCGACATTCATGACTATAAGCAAATCTTCAAAATATGTCTTGAGGGAGATCAAATACTTAATGTCAGTGATCTCGAAGGTGAAGTCCTGGAGCACCCAGATGCGAGCCCTTCCAAGTCTTTGTCATGTCTTATCGAAGGCGATGTTTTAAAGGATTCCTACAGATTCCCGGAGAAGCATAAGCGCTACCTGGCTCTTATTCTTGCTCGGAGCCTTCTCCAACTCTACAATAGCCCTTGGATTCAGAAAAATTGGACTTCCCAAGGTTTGATTTTCAAGTACGGGGAAGACAAGGCGAAGGTTTACAATATCCACCAGCCATACCTATTGTGCTTGCTGTCATCAAACGTCGTTTATGAGTCGGACATCAGCGACCCACGGCACAAATATCCCTTGGTTCTCTCGTTTGGACGACTTCTTATGGAAATCGAAATAGGGGAAATTATAGAAATCGAGACGACGAGAACTGGGAGGCTTGACCTCCTCAGTACTCTCCAGAACCGACTGAAACAGTGGAGGGAGGATCTCAATGACGACTATGTCAGTGCCATTGATGGGTGCCTGAAATTCCAAAAGTTCTTGCCCCCAAGAGACAAAAGCCAAGAGGCCTTTCGGAAAGTATTCTTGGAGAGGATTGTCAGACCTCTGGAACGCGAAATGGCCAGGTTCCCAAAATCGCAGCCTGGAAAAAGGGATCTGGAATGGAAGAGCAAAACCACGGTGGAACGCCTTATTATCCCACAGCCTGCGTCCCAGCCAAACGACCAGACTACTAATGACACGATTCCATGGTCGTTCTCTTGTCACGACAATGTCCCTCTCCTCCCTATCAGCTCAACAGATGGACGGCATCACGAGCTGACAAGGGCTATGGAATTGTCACGAGGAATTGCAATGTTTAGTGACTGCGATGGTGACCCTTCGGAAACCAAGTAAGGCTACACCGGGCTTGACCTTATTCGATCTTGGTTTGGGCTCCTCCTAACTTTATCATAGGAAACAGGCTGCACAGTCTTTCTTGAGTAAGCTCAAACACTTCAGAGAACGGCACATTCGTCAACCAGAACGTAGTTCGAGAATCAAAATCGTAGTGCTTGATACCGGACTTCAAGACGAAGACTCGGTCATCCGCCAAAGAAGAAAAGCGACGAGGCAAAATCGCCGCGCAGACGCCAAAGAGAATAGAGATCCCATTCAAGGAACACGAAATTTCACCGAGGGTCCAGACCATGACGAAGACGGTCACGGGACCGATGTGGTTGGACTGCTTCTGCTTGTCGCACCAGAAGCCAACGTCTATGTGGGCAAGATTTCTAGAAAAAAAAAAGTTGGAATACAGTTTCAGCAAATATCTCAAGTGAGTCTTCCCCATATTTAGTGGCACTGCGCGCATGGCTGACCCATGATGCTGTGAACAGGCTCTTCGATGGGCCATTGATGAAGTCAAAGCGGATATTCTTTCCTTGTCCTTCGGGTTTGACAACGACTCGGACTGGACCGCTGAGATGCAAAAGGCTATAAAGGATGCAGATAATGCAGACAAAATCGTGTTCGCTGCAGCATCAAACTATGGAGGTAACAGAAAGCGTACATATCCCGCAAAAGCACCTGGCGTCTTTTGCATCCACGCCTCCGACGGAGATGGGAACGAGAGCGGCAAAGACCCCACGCCGGTAGAGAGAACCGACAACTTCAGTACCCTTGGAGTTTTGGTGCCGTGCCGATTTGATGGCGACCGGGAGAATTTCAAATCAGGAACGTCCTACGCAACACCTATTGCCGCGGGCATCGCGGCCAACATCATGGTTCTCGGAGACTGGCTGGTTGAAACAAAGAAGCTGACCTCGGATCAACGACGCAAGCTTGGCGCGTATGAAGGCATGAGAAGCGTCTTTGACGAGATGGCAGAAAATCGGCAAGGCTATGATTACGTTGCCCCTTGGCATCTGTGGGACGGGAAAGCGGACGAAGAGACGGTTTGGGGTAAAATCAGAGAAAAGCTCTAGCATTGACTGGTCAACCTGAGATCAAGACATCATTCATTTAGTCGACTCTTTCCGCAGGAGCTATCCACGTGCAGTCGACTGCGTCATCGTTCACAACTTCCATCTCATCTTCGAAGTCGTCCAGGGTGATTTCGTTAGCTGCATCGTCGTCGAGTTCCAGCTCAGGCACTATGTCCTCTCGTAGCTCCCCAGAACCATCCTGCATCGTCGCACCCCTGGTGTCCGTGATCTCTTTGATCTGGCCCTTCTTGTACGTTATCTTTTGCAATCTCAGGGCCACAACGCAATCGTCGCCTCGTGTGAACCCGAAGCCTCTTGCCTTCTCCTTCTTCAACTCCAGTTCCGGACCCCCTTCGCCAGATGAGGAGGGATCTCCCACCCCAAACGCCGCACTGAAGCCCCCGCCAGTCTTGTGGGACGACTGCACGGCCACCTCCCGGCCAACCTTGATGCCGGTGACCATGTACACAGGCTGCGCAAACTTGGCCGCCCGCATATACGACCTTACAGCCGGAACAGTCATGCACGAACGGAGGTAGTCTTTGGTGGGGTTGAAATAAGTCGTTTCCAGGCAGCCAAATTGGTAGATGGTATCATCGTCGCGCTCAAAGTTGACGCCAGCACGAACGTCTACGGCCAGGATCGCAGCCAGAAACTTGGCCCAGAGACCGAGTTTGCCGGCGAGCAAGTCCTTGCGTGTGGCGGTGAAGCCGTCCATTCTATGCGGCCCGTAGATTTCATTAGTAGAGATCTTCAAGTGTTGCTCGCCTCCCTTGTTCAGGGGATTGAATTCCAGCGGATCTTCCAAGATGTGACCAAGCGCGATTGGTCCTTCTGGCGGTGGAGGAGTGGTAAGGTTCGGGGCGAGGATGTAGGTGTTTCTGGTTCCCATTCTTGCTTTGGGGATTCAGAGTCCTGTTTCCGAGATATCTTAGGTGTACAAGTCGGATACGGTCGTCTAGTCGCCTCCGACTTTGCTGCCGGTTCGAAAGCAGGGCTCTGGGACTTTTTTGTTTACAGCCTTCTTCGCCGTGGGCTAGGGTGGTACTCATCAATCTCCGCTGCTTAAGTACTGTGACATCCCTTACCTGATTCTGGAGCCGCCAAGTATGCTTGATAGAGCTGCAACATGGCAGCATTGTATCACTAACCCAAGCCCCTTCCGGATACATCGCCGCCCAATTATAGGCGGCAGATTTACACACTGTGAGTTAATTTTGATTTCAATCGCTCAAAGCGTACATGCCAGTGCCACCTACATGCAGATGTCAACCCACGTGATAACCAATAGTTGATCTCTTACTGGCGATCGGCCTGGTCTGAAAGCGCCCGTTCACCCTAAATCACCCAATGAGACTTGCAGTCACAGTCAGCTGCATCTGACGTGCAGTCGTCCAAGCCCTGCAAGAACGGGCTGGAATACCCCAACTGCTGCTATCCAGCCCCCGCTTCTCATACAATCTCAACTTCTACCCCTGCACCCCTCAAAGTGCTCTCCAACATACTCTTTTCTCTGTGCTTGTTAACTGTTGCGAGTGCGCTTGGTCACATGTTATACCAGCACTACTATTAATTATTGCTCGCAAATGGGACAGTGCTTGGTCTGTGTCGGTAATTCCTGGCGGAACAGAAGACGGCGTTTTCACTGCTGGTAAAGCCGGGGAGAAAGATACTGCCTATCCGATGGATTCATTGGAGAAACTCGGTGAACCTATTAATATGCCTCTCTACGTATGCGATAACCGTCTCCCACATGCCATGGCTACGATCCAAAGTACCTGCTTTCAAGGGGCATGTAGACAAAACCGATTTGTGCTTAAACACACATTGATTCTCAATCTATGAGCGTTTCCATCCAACCGATATCTGGTTGAAGAAGAGTTATAAAGTGAAAGGTCAATGGCCGAAACTATGTAGAAGCGATAGTGGCTTGTTGTCCTTCCAACCCATCTACGCACAAACGTGATTGACTCATTAAACAGACACAATCACAGTGGGATCATACAAAAAATAGTAAAAACACCAAATAGCGATCCCCTTCTGCCATCGGTGTTGGGCCGGTTTAGCCAGCAAGTCCGCCTCCGGCCAGACCACCCGTAGAAGTGGATCTCCCGGAGCATTCTCCACAAGGGCCCCGCCCGCCGACTCCGCCGCCGCCGTCGCAAAACTTTCATCCCGCAAAACCATATTTCAACCGTCCCAGTTCTGCTCAAATCATCATCCTCCGCAAAAACCAAAAAGAAAAACCAAAAAACCAAAAAAAAAAAGGAATAAAAAAACAAAAGAGAAAAAAGAAGAAATCGCAAACCATGGCAACCGCACAGCAACAAACCACGCAGGACCCCCCGCACAGCCTCATGTACGCCCCTCCCTCGAGGGCTACAACCTCCCGATGCGCGCCTGGCTCGCGGCCAACGACGAGGGCAAGACGCTCGACGGCATCGCGACGAGCGCCCTCGTCTTCGACCGCCGCGGCCGCGTCCTCCTGCTGCAGCGCGCCGCCCACGACAGCATGCCGCTGCGCTGGGAGGCCCCGGCGGCGCCGTCGACGACGCCGACCCGAGCCTGCTCGCCGCCTGCGCGCGGGAGCTCCGCGAGGAGACCGGGCTCGAGGCCGTGCGCGTCGTGCGCGTCGTCAGCGAGGGCGCGGGGATGGAGCCGGGGAGCTTCCTGACGAACCGCACGGGCACGCGGGTGATGCGCCGGTTCGCCTTCGAGGTCGAGATCGCGGAGCCGCCGCAGGGCAGCGAAGACGACGACGGCGGTGACGGCGAGATGGCCGTGCGGACCGATCCCGAGGAGCACGCGGACCACGTGTGGGCCTCGGAGGAGGAGGTGGTCGCGGAGAGGGTCGGGGAGAAGGACATTCCGATCACGAACGCGCAGATGGCGAACCTCATCCTCGACGGGTTCCGTCGAAGACGGGAGGAAAGAGTTTGAGGGGTTGAGTGGAGGGGTGTGTCATGTTTCTCATGGGTATAGACATAGCGGAGTGAGCGGGAAGCCGGTTGCTATGATGGAAGGGGGGGGGGGGGGGGGAGGGAGGGGGTGTACGACGAGTTTGGCTATTTTAGTCTGGTACTGCTGCTTCCCATGAGTCACGAAAGGACTTGGCAACATGCATCGGCGCGTTCATGCAATTCTTCATCCTTGGCTTTTCACAACTTAGATGCAGCACGATGATGCCTCCGCTGGGTGAAGATACTGTCCAGGGATTAGACGTCGCAGGCGAGAAACGAAATGCACAAATCAAGGCAGGAATGAGGGGAGAGTTACATTTCTTCAAAGACACGGCTCGCTTGCTAGCATTGGAAGCAATTGTTGTTATACTTTTACACTGACTCATATCCTTGGGCCTTGGCTCGCGCCCAAGCATCCCCACTTGGTGTTCCGCCCGCTGGGAGGGCCGAACCTTGATGTCGACGAAGTACGGCAACATCATATCATGATATGCGGTACTCGGCAGGGGTTGTTGCCACAGATTTTGCACCCTCCCCCTCGCCCCTCCCCCCCCCCCCCCCCCGGGCAATGCGATGAAGAGGCTTGGCGTTGGGACACGTCCTGGTAATCCTTTAGCTGCGACACAATAGCAGACACAACAGTCCCGCGGGATGACACTCGGTCAAGCTTGGACGATACTCCGGGCAGCTCGGTGGATAGTGAGATCTGGATGGAGCAGTGCATACTAGATTACTGCGAACTAAAGTATGCCAACTTACTACACTTGCCACAGCTTTCCTATGAGCCGTTCTAGATCCAACGGGGTAAGAAGCTGTAAGCTACTTGCTAATTGCGCCGCAGCAGTGTAAAAAGAACGTGTGAATAAAAAGCAAGCAATCAAAGACTATTGTCGGTTTGTCCTTCCAGTAGCGTGTAACTCATCCTGTTTATATTTACAAAATTTCCCAGTGTATATGTGCGGTGTCCTGTTCTCGTCGGGGGTGCAAGGAAAGATCGCAAGGTCCTCATTCTATCCACAATTTCCTCAGGACCAACTCCAGCGACGCGTTCGGCGTGCCAAACGCCTTCTCCAGCCTCTTCAGCTCGCTCAGAAGGTCGCACTGCATCAGCCGCAAAAGGTCGTACGTCTTGTCCAGGGCGCCCGTGTTGCGCATCTCGCGTATGATGAAGACCTTCATCTCCAGCCCCATCTCGCCGCCGTCGTCCCTGCGCTTGAAGATGCGCGAGATGGCGTCCCGGTACGGCGACGACTGCAGCGTGTATATGAGCGGCAGCGAGATCTTGCCCTCGTCCAGGTCCTCGGCGAAGCCCTTCTCCTTGGCGTACTGGTCCGACATGAGGTTCTGGTAGTCGTCGCGGATCTGGAAGTACCGGCTCAGCCTCTTGACGAAGTACTCGGAGCTGATGCCGCTGCACGGACTGGTGCCGAAGGCCTCCATCAACCGGACGCATAGGCGGAACAGACCACCGGTCTCTGTAGGTAGCTTGATCAGGACTCGGAACAAACTTGGTACAGCGAGGAGGGAGGGCACTCACTGTTGTCGATCATCATAAAGTACTCGTCGACTGAAGGGCAGTGGACTTGGTCTTTCCAGGCAAGATCATAACTCTGTCCCTTGTGCAGGTTCTCAACCTCGTCAATGAAGATGTCCATGACTTCCGGCCTCCCGAGCCCCAACTTTTGCATGCGCGCAAAGGCCTGGACGAAAACGAAGTTGGCCGAGTTGATGGTCTGTCCAACGCCATAGACGGTGTGGGTAGAAGGCTGGCCGCGCCGCAGCTTAGAGCCGTCCTCGATGTCGTCAAGCATAAGGGACGACTGGTGAAGGTAGCTGATTACGTCCTGGATGCCAGCAAGCTTGTCGTCGGGGACGTTCAGCCACCAATTCAGGGCTCTTATAAAGAGCTCCCGAATACCCTTGGAGGGCATGGAAGTGAGGTATTTGTAAGGAGCCAATACAATCTGTGTACAGTCAGTAACTGTTTTTGTCCTTTTTAAAAATATTACTCACCTCGGCTTCACACTTTACCTCCTCTATAGGCTTGACAGCGAATGTTTCTTCTGTCTCCGAGATGCCATTGGCGTGACCTTTGGTGTAGCCATTGGTAAGCCCGTTTGAGTGCCCATTGGTGTAACCATTGCCATTGCCATTTGCAGAGCCGTTGCTGTAGCCATTGCTGTGGCCGTTGCTGAGCCCATTGGCGGAGCCGTTTGTGTGGCCGTTTGTGTGACCGTTTGCATTACCATTGACCGCGCCGTTCTTGTGGCCGTTGGTGGGAGCAGCACATTCAGTAGCAGCCGTCTCCGGAGCTAACACGGGTCGCGGGACGCCATCGATGTCGGCTGTCGCAGGCCCCTCCCGGTAGCGGAACGCGCCGTCGACGAACTCCACGTCGGGCTGCGCCAGGTCCTTCTTGGACGGGTACCGCGGCACGTGCACGCTCCAGAACTCGGATCCGGAAGCCGCGTACTGCGCCGCGAGGATGTAGAGCATGTGGCTCTCCGGGACCGGCCCGGCGGCCTCGAGGGCCCTCAGCAGGGCGAGGTGGCGCTCCTGCAGCTCGGCCTGCTTCTCGCGCAGGCGCACAAAGGCCTCGGCCTCGGACAGGCCGCCGTGCCGCATGAGGATGGCGACGGCGTTGAAGGGGTACTCGGAGCCCGGGTGCTCGATGTGGTGCTTGACCTCCTTCGGCCAGCTGTGGAGGTCGTTGATGAGCGTCGTGGAGAACATGGCCGTGTTGACGAACTCGCCGAGCCGTTCCTTCTCGTCGGCGCAGAGCTTTATCCCCATGCCGAAGCAGCTCATGGTCTGGAAGACGCTGCCGGGGAGTTAGCGAAAGCGGAAACTGTAGGGGACCTGGGGGGGGGGGGGGGGGGGGGGGGGACGACGCACTCGAGCCCCGAGTTCACCATGCGGACGGGAAGGTAGTCGTCGAGCGTCTTGAGAGTGTCGGGCGCAAAGGTGGCCAGGTCGAGACCCTTGCTGTATGTCGTCATGATGTCCATGGCGAGGTCGGCGTCTATGTTGACCATGTCCAGGATCAGACTGGACTGGAACTGCTTGGACTTTGTCATGTTGGACTCCATGGACCTCGACGACTCAATAGCGCCGCTGAGGACGTTTTGGATGTCGTCGTTGATCTTGTGGATGTCTTCGTTCTTGGCTATGTCGTAAAAGTCGTCGTTGAGAATCGTGAATTCGGCGAACCGCGTCAACACCGCCAGGCGCTCAGGCAGGCAGTTGGGGATTGTGAAGGCGACGGCGTGTAATCGCCCTATGCCTGGTACTGGGGCGACGGTCTGTTCAAGGATCAACCTTTGCTCTTGCATCCTCTGTGATTGTTTCTACTCACGTTGGTGATGATGTCTGTGTCCATGGCCTGATTGAATTCAGCCTGTACTTGTTCCGCCGCTTTGGTGCATATTTCAAAATTCCGGTGCCTCACCGTCGCAAATCTGGTGTGGGAGCCAGACTGTTGAATCAGCGGCGGCGGGATGGGTATAGAAAAGTACGGCATGATGAATGGAATGTGGCTAATAGCGGGGGAATGCAGCAGCGAGGGAGTCCAACACTGAGGGAATAAAATAAATGAAACGCGAGGCCCGCCGGGTTCAGTTCAAAGAGTCAAGACAGCCAGGTCTGTTGATGCTTATATCTGGACTCTTACAATTGCAGCGAGGCCGTAGGCATTAGATATTGCAATCGGCATCACGTCACGTTATCAGATTCGTATCAAGGCCCGAGGGGCTTCGCTGTACGGATACACGGGTGGATATTGCACCACCACGCCCGTTGTTAGTCTGGTAGTCTGGCTAGTCAGTGATACCCTTGATTACTTACCCCTGTGTGTGTGGCGTTGCATGGATATGTCACCAAGAACCCCCACATGCATTAGGTAGAATGCCAATCCCAGCTGGTTGGGACAAGAGGTCTGCATCAATGGGGCTGGATTTGTTGATAACAGGCGGTGCGCAGATGCTCGAGTCAAACCTCTAGACTTCATACTTGATTAGACCCCAGTTGACTCCTCCAACATGCTTCCAGAGGCACCCCATTGTCGAAGACGGTTCCGGTTACCAAAATGATCTGGCGTATCCTTAACGAGGCCTTTTCTGGGTTCATCCGGGGTGGGCCGGGACTGGGAAGTCGGTTGCCGTGTCCAAATATTGCCATCTTCGGTGTTATTTTCACCCCCTCATACAATGTGCGACACGCACTGTGTTCTGCGTCTGATATCTCGGCCTGTCAACACATCAAGGCCATGTCCTGGGCCGATCTCGTCGTGGTGGATACCTGTTACCCCTTTCTATATATGATAGGCTATCCTAACATACAAAAGATAGTTGCGAGACCTGGCTAGAGAAAAGGCCGCTCGCTTTCCGATAGTATTTGTGCTCTGCCCCGAGAACTCCAAGGGTCGCCTTCCAACTGTTCCGACAACAGACTCTGGGTCTGGAGCAAGCAGAAATGGCCACCTTCGACTCTCTCCGGTCCATGACGGGCCTGGCGCCATCGGCGACGGCGGCGTCCATCCCGCTCTTTCTAGCCGCGTCTCTCGTCGTCGCCTTCACCTACTACACTGTCTACAATGTCTACTTCCACCCGCTGAGGCGGTACCCCGGCCCGCGGTCATGGGGCGCGACGCGGCTCATGTACTCGTGGGAGCTCGTCAACGGGCGCGGTCACAAGGCCGTGCTGGCGCTGCACAAGCGGTACGGCGACATTGTGCGCATCGCGCCCGACGAGCTCTCGGTGTGCTCGCCCGCCATGTGGCGCGAGGTCTGGGGCCGGCGCAAGACGGAGCTGGGCGAGATCCCAAAGGACGACATCCACTACGAAGAGGCGCGCACCAGCATCCTCGGCTGTCCCAAGAAGCAGCACACGCGCTTCCGCCGCATCCTGGCCCCGGGGTTCACGGGCACCGCCGTCGCGGAGCAGTCCCCCTTCATCAAGAAACACGTTGACAACTTGTGCGTCTTTCCCCTTCTACCCCCCCCCCCCCCCCCCATCGGGCCCGTTTTCAAAAGTTCAAAGATGCAATGCCGCTGACATTTTCGACGCTTGACGGCACGTAGCTTCCGGGTGCTTCACAGCCATGTCGCGGCGCAGGGCCAAAAGGCCATTGACATTAGTGAGTGGTTCGACTTCGCCATGGCCGACATCGCCAGCGACCTGAGCTTTGGCGACTCGTTCGACTGCCTCAACACGGGCAAGTATCATCCCTGGACCCAGCTCTTCAACGAGGCACACACGGGACACGCCTACGCCAAGGCCACGCAGCGCTTCCCGCTCGTGACACCCCTGTTCAAGTTGGTCGCCAAGAACTCGCCGCTCCAGAAGCGCTGGGACGAAAACGTGAATTCCACCAGGCGCCTCGTCGACAGGCGCTTGCTGGAGGCCGACCGGCCAGACTTTGTCCGCGCGCTGGCGTCGCACGGCAACAGCGACGAGAAGGAGGTGAGGCCGTCCGCCGCTTTCCTACCACTGCTTGGGTTGAAGAGAGGCCATTGTCGCTGACATGTTCCGGGGCAGCCCCTGACGCGCGACGAGATCCAATGGAACGCGCAGATCCTCATGAGCGCCGCCTACGACACCACGGCCGTCGGCCTGACGACGGCGACCTACCTCCTGGCCAAGCACCCCGAGTGGGCGCAAAAGGTGGCCGACGAGATGCGGTCCGCGTTCAAGAGCGACGACGACATTGTCGGGCTGGCCACGCTGGAGCTCAAGGTCCTCAACGCCGCCATCGACGAGGCCCTGCGCCTGCTGCCGCCCGCCGGGTCGGCCATGCCGCGCGTGGTGCCCCCGCCCGGCGAGAACGTCTTTGGGGAGTTCATGCCGGGCGGCACCATCCTGACCATGTGGATGTGGTCGACGTACCGCAACCCTGCCAACTTCAAGAACCCCGACGAGTTTCACCCGGAGCGATGGCTCGGCGACGACGAGTACGACGGGGACAGAAAGGATGTGTTTATGCCCTTCTCGTTTGGCATGCGCGCTTGTATTGGACGACAGTAAGTTTCGACATCCTGCAACATCTATCTACAGAGAGAGGGGGGAGGGGGGACCCTGGTCATGGCTAATCATATCCTGCATAGACTGGCTCGCGCCGAACTGGGTATCCTGATTGGTCGCCTGCTCTGGAACTTCCACCTCTCGGTCGACCCGAGCGAGCGCGAGGACTGGATCGACCAGCCCAATCTTTTGCTGTGGCAGAAGGGCACCCTTATGGTCAACTTGACCACTCGGTAACCTCGCCAGATGACACACTTGGCGGCGATGAGATTCTCAGCCACGTAGGATGCTGTCCTTGACAGTATAGCTTGGGAAATGCAGGCTGTACCGCGCGTGGTTACCCGTGTTTGGGAAATCTGTTGGTTCTGTAGCGACTGTATCCTCAATCTCGGTATCCTTCTTCAACTTGACAACGATGTTGTAACTAATGGTAAGGACATCAAATAGAGCTGTATGCTTTCCCCATACGGGATGTATCTACCTACTGATAAGGTGCATCATGATAACTATGCCCCGTTGCATTGACCGCTCCGCGACCCGCTACTGTGTGCTTGTCTCGAGTACTATCCGTACACATCCAGATACGGCTCTCGTAGAGCAGTGTTTCACAAAGTTCCGGACCATCTTCCACTGGGGTGGATACGGCCGGGGTACGCTTCTTGGTTCTCAGTCTCGGTTTGGACAACGTGCATGCCTACGAGCACGTGATTGACTACATGACTCGAAGGGAGTTGAAATATGAGCACGTACGGGTAGTCGGCCATACGCAACCGCTTTCAAGTAAATGAGGGAATCCATTGCCACTGCCGCGCGCGCGAAAGGCCAATGTACTTTGGGTACATGACAAGCTAGCAGTTTGTCTTGACAGTACTAGCTGTTTAAGGTTTATATCATACGCGCGTTTTTCAAGTAAAGGGGTATTCTTCAAGGGGGTGATCTAGCATACCTTTGCTGAGACGTCATCCCTGCTACTATACTTGTCATCAGTTATACGTGCTCGTGCGGTGTGTGAGGTCGCGCCACGGTTCAAGTGAAGCCAAATTCGTGGTTTCGGAGCAAATACCCCGTACTCTTTGAATATGCTTGTTTCCTCATCCATTGTAGCACGCGTGTAATCTGTTAAACTTTCACCGTGCTTTTACGACTGTGCATGGCTGATATTGCACGTATATCTCGGCGACCATCAGAGGGACCACCCTGGCGTCTTGGACACGTGTCCTCAATAGCAACAATGAACAATCATTCCATGGGGCTTGTCAATTATTCCGCTTGTCTGGATTCAGTGTACGAAGCAGCTCTCATTTCAGGACGCTCTGCCGCCTGTAGGCTCTACTGACAATGACTCGAACGGACCCAGGGGGAGTTCGGATACCGGCATGTCTGTTGCAATTCAATTCATGGTAACGAGAATCTTGGTTAGCCAACCATGACTCAGTCTGTGTACATATGCAATGGATTCGGAAACCGGTATATCTATTGTAACTTAATCTATGGTTACAACATCTTTGGGACTAGGTGACACTGACGTCTGCATGTACGACCGTTCGTTGGGGACCCAAGGCCAAGCCGGCATATCAACTTATATGGTAACAAGCATGCTTGGGACCAGCCAATTACACCTCGGTCTGGTGTCGCACTGAGGACGGGTTGGTTCGCCATTCGTTGAGTCTTCCGCCCCGGTCTACTTACTCGTAAAATGGACTTCGCTTGCAGCCCCCCCCTTGGCTACCGTCGGACCTTTGGCTTGGTACGCATAATCGCTACGAAGTATCCGTACCCAGATGGCATTTAAATAATCTCGCATTAGGACTTTCACCTGAAAACTGTTGATACACTTGTTATCTTTGTACAGCTCACCGACTCGTAACGCGTTGCACTTCTATTACCAGCGTGGCAGGCTCTTAATCCCGTTGCGGGTATCGTCGGCGCCAAGTGCTCGTGGTCAGTTGCCGCATGCCGGTACCTTGTCCAAACTTACGCTAGTCACGCCTACTGCGTATTCTACATAGTAGACGCGTGGACCCTGGCCCAGAGATAGCAGATACGCTGCCGGGGTGTTTTGCCCGATCCCAGTCGACGCAGGATGGGTGCACAACGTCGAGACCCTCGCTGGTCAAATTTGTGCTGGACGTGCACGAGAACTTCGAAGCACCTGTTGCCAAGATGATCAAAGAAGCACAGCCATAGTTGCCTGATATATTCGTAGGCCCGTTTACTTTTGCCTGACGCAGACATCTGAGCACTTGCCCATGTTGGTGCAGATGTTGCGGTGGGAGGTTATGACAGACTTGAGATTGTATGTTTATGTACGAGCGTCCCGGTGTAAAATGTAATAACAGCAAGGTGGTACAGATGCAGCGAAATTGTGCCAGTGGCGGCCGTTCTTCTGGAAGAGAATAGATGTGAACAGCACAATTCCCGCCCATGTGGCCTTGTGCAGCAAGGATACAGATGTTCGTCTCCACCAGATAGACCACCGTGATCAAGCACCATCAACTCGGTCAAACTGGCGCGCGCAGCTGTTGGAGAAGAGGAGTGTGTCTGGCAGCAGTAGGGTTGAAGAAACAGGCTGGCGGAAACCTGCGTGAATGCCGGGGTGGTTTGGCAGCAGCGGCATACGGCTCACCTTTGTTAATCACAGGTTGCTGCCTGACGGGCGTTCACCGCCGCGTCGACCCTGTCACAAAAGATTGGCCCGGCAGGAACGGCCTCCGCCCGGCAACCTGTTCCCTCGCTCTCGAGATCGCGATCGAACGCTGCACCCGCTGGAAGCGTGGGACGGTGGATGCCGGACGGTGTCAGCCGGTCTTGTTCAATGGCTGGGAGGAGTCGGGGCCGGGATGAGGGGCAGGTTGCAGAGGGGAGAGGGGAGAGAGATGGCAGGGTGCTGACTAGAGATTGCAACGAGCGACCGCGGACGCGGAACCGTGAGCGTGGGTGGATGAAGAATACACGTATCAATTAGTCACGGCAGTAACCTCTCTCTCTGGCACACCTCGTTGAATCGTCCGGCATGGCTATCTGGGGAACATCACCATCAGCTGCACCAAGAGTCCCGAATAAGATTCAAAGGAAGACGGCCGTTGCAGCTCCAACAGAGTGCTCCAGCTTTTAGAGTTTGAGTTGGGCAAGCCGCCATGTTACGTATACCTAATTGACGGGTGGATACGGATGGGCTTTTGGTATTCCGTTACCCTAGTTCGTTCTCCAAAGGGGCGTTCTCGTCGCGCCGCACCGGCCGAGATGCCGCGCGACCCAGCGAGCCCCAGGTGCCTCTCGACTGGAGACGGTACAAACAAGAGGGGGGCGGTTGGCAGGGTAGCCGTGGACTCGTGTTGTTCAAATTAGAGGCGATGACAAGTACGCAAACCGCGACGCGTTGAAGCCTTGAAGCCCGTACTCCGTATACGGGTTGCGATAATCCTTGTTCAACTAACTGCCGCCGCGCCAATGTAACTTTAAAACGAGATCTGCATTGCCCGGGGTAAAATGCCACCCCTCAACGGCCTTTGCACGTACAATGGATTTGCGCATCCATATCTGTACACGACGGATTTCCTCCTTTGGCCGCACACCCCTCGTTACCCCCATGGGCGGGGGGGCGTGGCTCTATTACAATGTAATTCGGTCCCGGATGAAGAGGTTCAGTTGCAAGATTCCACCGTCTACTGTTGCTATCAAGAAAACATGTCGTCTTGAGTAATGATAGTGTTGCTTTGCTGTTTGTTCATCAAAGTCTATTCTTCACAGTGTACCTGTACGGCCCTATAGAGGAACGCCTCGCGTTCGTCCCTGTTCTATACCAAGTATTGTTATCCACGGTGATATCTTGGCTTGAGGTGCCGCGTATCGGGTTCTAACTACCGCGATACTACACAAGGGCCGAGGGAAACCCACTAGACCTGCTATGGGGATCGTGAAGGGTGTTTTGGATCGTGTGGTACATCAACTCTATTTCTGCCAACTAATCCGGGGCTTTGTCCAAGTTTTGAAAACAATTATCGGCAGGGAAAAGAAGGAGAAAACAAAAGTCCCACCTCCGTGTGAAGTGAATGTCCCGTCTTTTCCCCTGCAACATCAAAGCCAAACCTCTCCCTTGTGTAACATTGTCAGCGTGACGGGGACGTGGGCCGCCTGGCGTAGATAGTCCCCGAGCAGCACGCTCATCCCCTTGGACTCGGCCCTGGTCGCCCAGTCGTCCATTTTTAGCACCTCGAACTCGCAACCGGCCTCGCGCTCCAGCGTGGCCCTGAGCTCCGTCAGCGGCACAATCTCCTGGCCGCTCTGGTACGAGTACGCGACCCCGCCCGGCCACGAGTAGTCCTTGTAGACCTCGTCCACCACCTCCATCGCCGCCGTCTCTACCGTGACGAAGTCGAGCCAGCCGCTCCAGGCGCTGACGTCGGGCACGGACTTGGTCTCGTGCGAGTAGTGAATCAGGCTGGAGACGAGGTCGCCGGCCGGCCGGCCGGCCCCCTTGATGGAGGAGGGCCGGTGGATCCAGATGGGCAGGTCGCACTCGTCGCTGATCTTCTCGAGGTATCTCTCGCTCGCCCACTTGGCGGCGATGTAGCCGCTCGCGTTCCGGCTCTGGAGCGGCGGGTACTCCTTGACCGACTCGGCCCCCCACGTCTCTCGTCCCGTCAGCTGCACGATGCTGGCGGACGATATGTAGTGGAACGACACCCGCCGCGGCAGGCTGAGTCGCACGAGCTCCTTTGTGCTCTCAAAGTTGGCCGCTTTCAGCGTCGCGTACGACTTCATGAAGGAGACGTCGGCGCCGTTGTGGATCACGGCGTGCGCCTCGCTGAATATCTCGGAGAGCGTCTCCTCTGGCAGGCCGAGGTGCGGAGCCGCCAGGTCTCCTCCGTGGACGACAACCTTGGGCGAGCGGAAGATGTCGCCTTGGGCGTCTCGGCGCACCGCGACGCAGTGGATCTTCTCGACGACGCTGTCCTCGACCAGGCGTGTCAGGATGGCTCTGCCGAAGAAGCCCGTCGCTCCCGTGAGCACGATGACGGTCGGGTTTCCAAAGTGGCATCGCTCGCCGCGCACCTTGACCAGCTCTGGGGGGATGCTCGTCTCCCCCTCCCAGTCCACCTCCGTAGTCGACGTGGCCTGTGGCCCCAAAACCTCCGACGAGGCCTGGGAGGAGAGCGATGCGACGACGGCCGCCATGCCCGCCAGGGTGCTCGCTTCAAACAGCTGGAACAGGGTGGCCCTTGTCGAGAACGAGCTCTCTATTGCTGCCCGCAACTGAACGAGCAGGATGGAGCTCCCGCCGACGTGGAAGAAGTTGGATTCCTTGGTGATTTGGTACTGCGAAAGCACCTCCCGCGATATGACCCGTGTCCAGAGCCCCAACAGCTGCGACTCGACATCGTTGAGTTGACCGTGACCGTTGAGTTGACCGTGACCGCTGCCCGCGGATTGAACATCCGGCTCTTGTGCTTGGGGCAGCGCCATGTTCTTGAGCGCAATCCTGTCGACCTTGCCCGAGGGGCTCTTTGGGAACCGGTCGACGGGCACAATGGCTGCCGGACGCATGTACTGGGGCAGGGGGAGCTGGGCCAGGACACGGCCGAGGTCCCGGGAGGCCGTGGAATCGGCCGTCAGGGCGAACGCAATCAGGGAACTTGCGCCCGTGGCCTTGTTCTCGCGGGCCGTCACCACCACGTCGGAGATGCGGCCCTCGCCGGCTTGCATGATGGCCAGCTCAATCTCACGAACGTCGACCCGCATGCCGCGGAGCTTGATCTGGGTGTCTCCCGCGATTCTTCCCTCGAGAATGAGCGTGCCGTCGGTCGGGCTGAGCTTGCCCGTGTCTCCGGTGAGATGCATCCTAGTCCAGCCGTTCTGCGCGAATTCGGGAGAGGCCCAGGCGTCTCTTGCGAAGCCGGCGGCGTTGTGCCCGTGGTGGCTGTATCCGGCGACAACACCCGCGCCGCCGACGGCGATCTCGCCGAGGACCCCGGCTGGCACAACCTTGCGGCTGGCGTCAAGAATGTAGACGGAGGAGTTGGGCCAGATCTTGAATCCTTCCGCTTCGGTACCAGGCGCCGTGCCGCTGCGGTAGTCCACCACCCTGGTACTGCAGCAAAACGTGATCTCTGTAGGGCCATAGCAGTCGACGAGCTCCAGGTTGGGGTTGCCTACCCTGCGCAAGCCCTTGGTGAGGCTCTCCCTGACAGGCTCGCCCCCGCTCAGCAGCTTTGTCCAGGAGGACTTGCCGAGCGCCGCAGCATCTCCGTACTCGATCCAGCTTATGGCCTCGGACGGGGTGGCGGTCGTGAACGTGATGCCCTCACTGGCGATGATGGAGGAGATGGCTTCAGGGTCGCCGCGCAGCTCCCTCGGGACAACGCGAACGGTGCCTCCGTTTGAGAGGGCCAGGAAGATTTGACTGAGAGACATGTCGAAGCTGTACGAGCTCTGGTGTAGGGAGGTTTCCTGTCCCTCGCGGTAAGACACCATGTCCGTCAGGACCTCCACGGTGTTGCGGAACGATTCGTGCTTCATAACAATGCCTTTGGGCACACCTGTAGAGCCACTGGTGTACATGAGGGCTGCGACATGGTCTGGCTGGGCTGCGATGGGAACTGCGCCTTGGCGACTCGAGGCGACAGTGTCCACGTTGACGAGCCGCTCGGCTGCGATGCTTTCCTGTAGGTGCTTTGCTTCTTGCTCCGTGCGGCTATTGACCAGGACGAGGTCCGGTCTGCAATCTCGTAGCACGGATGTGAGCCTTTCCCATCCGGTGGTGATGTCCAGGGGTACGTATGTTGCCCCTAGGCGAAGGATAGCCAAAATCGAGCAGACCCAATCCGAGCCAGGGTCGAGGAGGACGCCGACTTTGCTGTTGATGCCGATGGGCTGGGAAACATTCTTGCTTAGAGCGCTGCCAATGGCCCCGATCCTCCGCGACATCTCACGGTAGGTGACGCGGCTTGATTTTCCGTCCATGACTGCGATCCTGTCTTCGTATCGCTCCACCATGTCGTCGATACGATGCACCAGCGTGGCTGGCCATTGTGGCTTCTGGTATACCCCTGTATTGTTGAGACAAAGTTAGCCGTTATCGTGACATGGTATTACGTGCTTGCGCGTGCCGGCATCGCGTCACAAGAAATACAAATACGCCGGCCACTCAGACTCACCTCGTCCCAGCTGAATGGATCTGTCCACGTCGTCCGTGTTGTACATGGTCGCAGCGCTCAGTCGAGTCGCCGGGTTCTGGCAGACGGCCTTGAGGAGTTCCAGGTACATGCGCTTCAGGTGCTCCATCTCCGGCTCGCCGTAATAGACCGACTGGCCGCTGAGCATGACGCGGCATGCGCCGCCAGGGTTCTCCATGATGTCGAGTGTCAAATCGTACGCCACGTCGCCCTGTTTGAAGGTTGCAATCTCGCTCTCGCAATCGCAGAACTGGCGGGTGTCCGAGACTCCCGGACGGTAGTTGACCATGGCCTGGAAACCCGGACTGTGCGAACTGGTCCCCGCAACGCCGAGCTCTCTGATGATGACATCGAACGGTACTGCTGCGTGGCTGAAGGCGGCCAGGGCCTTGGCCCGGACCATCTTGAGGGCGTTTGCAAAGGTGTGGCTCCGGTCGACTTTGAAGAGGAGCGGCAAGAGGTTGAGATACATACCGACGCTCTGCATCGTCTCGGAGCCCTGTCGGTTTGCTGAACTGACGCCGATGCTGATCTCGTCCGCGTCCACCAGCCTTGCCAAGAGGGTATAGAAGACGGCAAGATGGAAGTGGAACGGGGATACCTTGAGCATTTTGCAGAGTGATTCCACTTTGATCGACTCTTGCGTGCCGAGGTGGAACTCTGTCTTGGTTGTCGAGTACGTGGTCAGCGGCACGCGAGACTTGGTCTTGGCCAAGGGAAGAAGGGGAAGGACGGGCGGGGCTTGATCTCTGAACTCGCGGCGCCAAAACTCGATTTCGTCGGCCCAGCGTCCTGAATCGTAGTCCAAACGTTGCTGCTTGGAGAAGTCTGGGTACTGCATGACTTCTCGGGCCGGCGGAAGGGTGACGCCGTCATAACCGAGTTGCAGCTCTCGGAGAACAACTTCGAGACTGACACCGTCCATGTTGATGTGGTGGTAACCGATGAGGAGGCGGTATGAGTTTGACACCATCCTGAGCAGGATGATTCTCATGTTCTCGCCCTGGTCGAGTCTGTACTTGTGCGCGGCCAGACCCTTGTAGAAGTCCTCCGCATGGGCAATGTCTGTGATCTCATATACCTCGAGTGCCAGGCACGACCTTGCGAGAACTTCCTGCACAACGCCCTCCGAATTTGTGCCGGCGGTGAACCGGGTGCGAAGAGCCTCGTGTCGCTGTCCCACAGAGGAGACCGCCCGCTCGAATTTCTGGATGCTCAGGGGACCTCGGAGGTCGATGGCCATGGTGATATTGAGAGCCGATGCCGGGTTTTCGAGGAAGTGCTGCAGGAACCAGAACCTGGACTGAGCAAAAGAGATGGGGCCGCTTTTGATGATCTCAGAGCCCGCGCTGGCAACGGCATTGTTTTGTGCTAGGTACTTGCAAACGTCCGGCTCCGCGAGGGTGCGGACAGCGCTGTGAGAGTGCTTTTGCTGGCATCCGTCACTGGGCATCTCGATGTTGGACCATGGAGTCGACTCGGAGCTTGGCGTCGAGGCTCCAATGGACTCAAAGGCGGATTTCTCGATGAACGAAGAATCGATGCTGGATCTGTTGTCCGGAGATGGTGATGAAAAGGTTGGCATCGGAGGTGTTGGCGGTGAATGAGTCCGCGACCTTTGCTCCGACGATTCGTGCTTTGGCACACCCGACGAGGCCCCTTCCTTGTGTCCTGTCTTGTTCGTTTTGTCGGTCGGAACAAGAGACGGACCTGCAATGTTCGAAGGCTCAGCCTCCGGCAAACCGGGCTTCGGCACTGTCGCTGTCTCCGTCGTCGGAGCCACTTCAGCTTTCTCTCGTGGCTTAGACAGACCTGTTGCGTTGGCATCAAACTTGGGTGTCATTTCGCTTGGCAGCAGTTTCTGGGCTTGAGCGACAATATCATCAACGGTAGCGCCGCTAAGAATCTTGAGCACTGGAACCTCGACCTGGAACTCCTTAATGAACCAGGAGCGGATGTCAACCGCAACCAAAGAGTCGATTCCGAGATGGTCTGCCGTCAGTTTACCGACAGCTCGGCCTGCTTCGACATGCAAAGACTCCTGCAACTTGGCTGCGAAGGCATCTGCCACGGCGTGATCCGTCAGTTCCTGTGGATGACTTCCGGGGGGGGGGGGGGGGGAGGGATGTCCTGATGGAGGTGCTCACCATATATAATCTCGCGGACATCTTCAGAGCTGACGGCGTCTTGGAGCAAGACCTTGGCTTGAACTCGGCGACGGTTCTTGCCAGAATCCACGGCCTGCCCCTGGTCCTGCGCTGTTCTCACCGAATGCTGGAACATGGGATTCTTGAACCATGTGACGTTCTTACCAAAATCGTCGCTGTCGTCAATGGTCATCAGGCCTGTCGCAATCTCGGGATTTCGCCCGCGGTGCGATTGTCCCGCGTAGACAGCCTCGGCAAAGAGGGTATGGAAGTCCTGCTCAGAGAGCCACTGGTTCCCTACCCTCTTCAAGTATTCCTGCTGGGCTAGGGTCAGCTCTCTTGTGACGTACCCGTTGCCGAAAATGGCCCCGATGGCAACCGCGGACGCGTTGAGTCCTCGGCGTCTGCGCTGGGTTGCGAGACCGGACATGAACATGTTGGCCGCGGCGTAGGCCGACTGGCCCGGGTTGCCGACGATGGAGGCCATCGAGGAAAAGAAGACGAAGAAGTCTAGATCTGTGTCGTGGAAGATTTCTTCCAGGTGCAGGCTGCCTTGGACCTTGGGCTTCGTGACCTTCTCCACGCGCTCGACGTCCAGCTCGGAAAACATGGTGTCGTGCAAGACCATGGCGCCTTGGGCAACTCCAGCAATCGCCGGCATCGTCCTCTTGATGGTCTTGTATGCTTCTTGCACAGAACCACGATCACAGACGTCGCTGAATTCCAAGCGTATGTCAGCCATGGACGGGCAACTATGGCCATCTCAGAGGAAAGAGGGAGACTTACACGGCGAGCAGCTGTACATTGACGCCATCTCTGAGCATCTTGGACAAGAAACCCCGGTCTACCTTTGGATTTCTACTGCTGATGGCAATATGACGAGCGCCTTGACGTACCATCCAGGCGCATAGCGAAAGGCCGAGGCCGCCGGTGAGACCAACAAGCCAGTACGTCCTGCCGCTCTGGAATCGTACTTTGGTTTCGATGGGTTCCACGGACACGGGCACCGTGTCCGTCACGGACTTCCATGAAACAACAAACTCGGCGGGAACCCCCGAGGAGGCAGCATCTGTGGGTGGCAGCACGGGGAGCTCTGCCCCGTCTAGTACACTCATATCCTTCGGTGTTCTCCGATGATCCATGACGTGCTTGAAGGCATCAGTCAAAAGATCTCGAACCTCCCTCGAACAGTCGCACATGGGCAGGTATGCGGCAGAGCCAGTGAGGTCGGCTCTTCGGATGACGCGACTTTCAGCCGCTGGTAAGATGTCGCGAATGGCCTTGGCGATGTCTCCGTCCTCCGTCATGTCCAAGACACAGTAGTTGACCTTTGGTGCTGAGCGAGGCTTGATCAAGTGCTGTATGGCCAGCCTGGGCGTCCTGGGCCCGACGTGTGTCCACTTGGTGCCGGTTTTGGATGTTAGACACAGCAATCTGGCATCCCCGTCGGTCTGAAGCCCGCTAACCGAATCGGCCAAGTGGTTTCGGGGCTCAATCAGAATGACCTGGGTGCCGGACAAGTTTTCACGGCCCAAGGCTACACGTGCCACGAGAGCCGCGTACAACATTTCGAGAGTGCCGACTCCTCCATCCGCTGAGAAGGGGATCCCGTAAAGAACAAAGGACCTTGGAACGAAGACTTTGGATGCCAGGCACGGAGCCAATGCGAAGACGGACTCTCCAGTGCGGCTGTCGTGTCCTACCACAGGGAAAAGGAGGCAATTCTTCGTTATGGCAACGGATCGGTTGACAGAATAGGTGACATCCACGTCAACGAGATGCTCTCGTGTAGCCCACGACGGAAGAGCAGGCTGAGCATCAACCTTTGTAAGATCCCACGTGCCACTATCGGTCTGATAGCAGAGCTGAATTGTTGAACGTGCAGTGTCGACCAGCTCCTTGACGTTGCCTCTTGCCGACTTGTAGCGGTTGTTCATGTCTGAATTGTGCTTGAAGCGAGGGACAAAGAGTTTGCCCTGAGAGCTGAGGAACAACTCGGGCTCCAAAGAGTTTAGCAGAGAAGACGCCATGTTGCCGTTTTCTTCCTCCAGAGATGCTGCCATGTCGAACCGGAGCATCGCCTCGGCGATGGCCATGGGCTTGGGTGTCGCTGATGTTTCGAGGTCGAGGAACTGGAGCCGCAAGTGCAGCATCTCAAGTACAATGGTCCTCCCGAATCCGATGACCATCCTCGAGTAGGGGTCTCCGTCGCGGACTCCGCGCGTAACCCAGAGAACGTGTTTGGACTGTTGGAAGACCTCCTGGAAGCCGCGAAGCTTCGTCGCATCGACCGACTTCAAGGCAGGACAATCGATGTCGGCCAGGCAAAGGAGGCTGCCACCAACCCCCAAGTCTCCGGGTCGGAGACTCTGCAACGACTCAATGTATTGGATGGCTCCGTAGCGAGAGGCGAGAAGCTTCCGCACCTCGGCAGCTAACGCCGAGCTCTTGGGTCCGCCACCCACGATTGTCAGTCGAGGGATCACAGTGCCTTCAAATGTCTGATTCAAGGGCTGTTTCAGAAACTCGACCTTGCCATCAACGGCTTGCGCCACGATCGCGGAGAGCGGAACTGGGAGAGTGTCGTGGTGTCGGACAGCGGTCTCGACCCCCCCGAACCCAGTTTGCTTGAGAACGGTGTCCCACTCGTCCAAGCCGATACAAGGAGACAAGACGCGACCGTCATCAGCTCCAAGCCACCACCCGGGGAGACCGCCAAAGAGGAGACCAAATCTCATCTGCTCGTTCTCGGTGATCTCGAGCAACAACAGGTAGCCGCCCGGCTTGAGCAGCTTGCGGACGTTCACCATCGTCTCCTTGAGGTTTCGGGTGGCGTGGAGGACCAGAGATGCCACAATCAGGTCGTAAGAGCCTTCTTCGAAGCCCTGCGCAGAGGGGTCTTTCTCAATGTCGAGGACTCTGAAGTTCATCTTGGGCTTGTATGAAGAAAACACACTGGAAGCCTTCTCGAAGAACCCGCCGGAAATGTCGGTGAAGTCGTACCTGGAAAACTGGTCACCCACGTCTTTGAGGACGGCCTTGGTAGCACCGCCCGTTCCGGCACCAATCTCTAGTACTTTCATGTGAGGATAGCGGTGGGCAATCTGACCGGCAAAGGCAGCCAGATACGAGGTGTAACGGGGGAAGCCCTCTCCAAACTCGTAAAAGTTGTTGAGCTTGCTATCCTGGATCATGTGCTCGAGCATCGTGGTCTCTTTGCGTATCACAGCCACCATGTTGTCGCCAACAGCGCGCATGAGCCTTAGATCGGCGCTATCCGGGTACCTGTCGAGGATTCCGGTGATGATCTCCTTGGTGTCGTTCCTCCACTCCTCTCGAGCAAAAGGGTTGGTACCCTTGGCGACGCTGTCTAGGACATAGTCGTTGTAGTCGAGCAACCGCTTGAAGTTCCATTCCAAGTTCTCGCGCTCGTGGCGGGGAAATGAGCGGCCGATGACGCGATGGTAATAGTAAGCAACACGCTCGAGCGCAAAGAAGAACTCGCCATCCAGCGGCGGGACCGGGGTCGTTGCGACTACCTCGTCAGCGTCCGGGTTAGCAATGCTCCAGGACATCTCGGTGAAGATGTTAATGCCATCGGACTGCGTGGGGTCAGACAGCGGCCGGGTCTGAAGACCCTCGAGCTGCAGAGCCTTGAGAGAGGTCCCCCGAGGCGAATATATGTTGATGTCACCCGTCACGCTTTTGGCAGCACCCGTAAATGCGACAGCGTCGAACGGAACCTTGACCGGCTGGCCGGCGAAGTCATTGCAGAGTGTGGGGTTGACAATGATGCGCTCAAACCGTGTAGGGACGTAGACGGAGCGCAGCATCGTATCTCCGGGGTAGGAGTACGCCAGCATAATGGCCTGGATTCCCGAATCCAGAGTAGCCGGATGGACCAGCAACGGCGGTTGAGCGTACAGATCCACTGTCGCGGCCGGGTTCTGGATGAGACCCTCGGCATATCCAAGCCGTCTTTTCAAGCCCTGGAGGGCGCGGAAAGGTCCGGAGTAACCGAATCCGAGGCCATCGAGGTTATTATAGAAGCGCTCTTCTTCGACGCCCAACAGCAAAAAGTCGTCTTCATTATGAGCCTTTGGCGGCAAGAGGCCGGCGTCGCTGTCGCCCACAGTGACGACGACTTTGCAGCTAGCATGGGTATTCATGGACAGGGAGTCCTTGCTGGAGGTTGAATGGAACCCAAACCGGGCCTCGATGGTCTTGCCAAGCCTGGTGATGTCGCTCAGTTCTATCGTTGCATCGGCGCCCATGCTGTCGTCGTCCTCGAACACCATGGCATGCCCAATGTCAAATTGGCGGAGCTCGATTGACTGGATGGAGCCGTCACTGGCGAAGGAGCGCATGCAAGCCTCAACACACGCGGAGACGTATCCCGCCGCTGGAAATACAACCTGGCCTTGGACCTGGTGCCCCTCGAGCCAGTCGATCTCGCTGCGCTTGATGATGTTACGCCATCGCAGGCGTCCAGGTACTCCGTCGAGTATCTGGCGTCCGAGAAGCTCGTGCGGGCGGGCTTTGTTGGTCCTGAAGGCCCGTGAGAGCCGAGACTCGGACCAAAGTGTGCGACTGTGATCCCAAGGATAGGCGGGGAGGCCCTTAATGACAGTGAAGTTTGGCTTGTCAGCCCGGTCGCCGGCACAGAAAGTCTCGTATGCACTGAAATCAACTACGCCTTCGCCGAAAGTTTGCCAAATGTAACCAAGGCTCTTGGAGAGGGCCTCGGTGCTGTTCTTCCCACGATCCAGGAGTCCGGTGTACGCCAATGGTGAGTCGCCGTTATATTCCTTCACTACACGAAACGGTGGTTAGAAACGGGCATATATGAGATGAGAAGCCACTTACCGGTCTGTTTGACAGGGCCCTGGAGCGATGGATGAGGTCCAACCTCTATTCCGAGGTCGAACCCTCCATTCTCCGAGGCACCCAAGTAAAGCAGCTCCAGTGCCTCGGTGAACCTGACAGGCTGAACCAAGTTGGCAACCCAGTAAGACGTGCCGAGGTTCACGTCGGAAGGAATCTCGGAAATGTCGCACGTAAAGACAGACGACACCCAGCGACAGCCGCCTGTGGGACGCAGGACCTTGATCCCACACTTTTCAAGAGAGCGCTTGTACGGCTCGGCCAGGACCTGCATGTGGTGAGAGTGATAGGCGCGGTCAACCATGAGCATGCGGTTGAACTTCTTCTCTTCCCCGAGAATGATCTGGATCTCCTCAATGGCATCGGCGTCGCCCGACAAGGTGACGCTAGCCGGAGAGTTGCTTGCAGCCACACAGGCGCGCCCTTCGAAAGCCGGTAGCGAACAGAGCTCCTGTGCATCCTCGAATGTCGTTCCCGCCGCCAGCATGGCCCCTTTTGTGGTCACCAGCTGGAGGTGCAGGCCTCGGTAGTAGGCCACACGGATCGCGTCCGATGCGGAGAGGTAGCCGGCGGCGTACGCCGCGCCAATCTCACCCGACGAATGACCGACCACGGCGGAGAATCTTATGCCGGCAACCCTCAGAAGGTCAACGAGTATGATCTGAACGGCTGTGCAGAGCGGCTGTGACAAAGACGCGATGTACACCTCTGACGATTCTTTAGGAGCGAGGAGGTGGGCGCGCAACGTCCACGGGGGCCGGTCTTGCGCCGGCAGCGATTGTAGACTCCGGTCGAGGCGTGTGATGATGTCGGCAACGGCGGGCGAGTCTTCGATCAACTCGGCTGCCATCCGCGGCCACTGCGCGCCTTGTCCGGTAAACACCCCAAAGATGCTGATTCCCGTTTCAGGGGCCTTGCCGACTGAGGAGATGGCAGGCGACTGTGAAGACGCCTCCAGCTTACTAATGAGATCCTGCGTGTCCCTGGCTGCGGGCACAACGGCGCGGACGCCGTGGGTTGAGCGACGGTTGCAAAGCGTCCACGCCAGGTCGCGCATGTTGATTCCGGCACTGCCAGTGGCTCTCTGACTCTTCAAGAATGCTTTGAGGCGCTCAATCATGGCAGTGAGTACTGCGTCCGAAGCAGCCGATAGGAGGCATGGGGAAAAGGAGCGCAGGCTCGGCACCGAGGCCTTCCTAGCAATGTAGCCATCTGCAGATTCGATAATGGCATGCGCATTCGCGCCTCCGAACCCGAAGCTGTTGACGCTGACCCTGCGGATACCGTTCTCAGGCAGCCTCGGCCACCGCTGGGCCGCAGTCAAGATCCTCAGTCTTGAGTAATAGGGCTCGATCTTGGGGTTCAACTTGTTGAACAGGCGATTCGGCGGCAGGACGCCGGCTTGCACTGCTCTTGAGGCCTTGATCACAGCCGCGAGGCCAGCGGTGCCTTCAGTGTGGCCAATGACTGTTTTAATCGAGCCAACAAAAAGAGTATCGTGCTCGTCTTTCGACTCGGACTTTACGTCGTCGCCAAAGAAAGCGTTACTGATAGCAGCAGCCTCAATAGGGTCGCCAGCCGGGGTGCCTAGTCTCGTCAATCAGCAACCGGGTCACCAACAGAACCGTTTCAACTGCCTCTCTTGTGACTCACCCGTGCCATGCGCCTCAAAAAACTGAGGCCGGTCGCTTGCTTTACGCAGATCAAGACCCGCCCTAGCATATGTAGATCTGATCAACGATGCTTGCGCCTTGGCACTCGGCATGGTAATGCCGGGGGTTTTGCCATCCTGGTTGATTCCGGTTTCCCGGATGATGCACTCGATGTCATCACCGTCAGCGAGGGCCTGGCTCAGAGTCTTGAGAACCACGGCTGCCACACCCTCCCCACGGGCGTAGCCATCGGCCTCTGCATCCCACATGCGGCTGCGGCCGGCCGGCGAGAGCATCTGGAGCTTGCTTTCCGCGATATACTGCTCGGGGCCCAGAATGAGGTTCGAACCAGCAGCCTGTCGAGGTTAGCAAATTTCTTGATCATCTCTGTTGAATGGTGCAGCCGGTCGCGTCAAAGCGTAAACTTACCACGGCCACTTTGGACTGCTGTGAGCGAAGCACCTGCACAGCTTGGTGCAAAGCAATCAAGCTTGACGAGCAAGCCGTGTCGATTGTCATGGACGGGCCATGCCAATCAAAGAAATAAGACAAGCGGTTGCTCAGAATGCTACGCGCCGTGCCAGTGGCGAAATAGGTTGGGAATTTTTCGATGTCACGCGCGAGCATGTCGGTGAAATCGGCGCTCATTACTCCAACGTAAACGGCCGTGTCCGAACCCTGCAGCTGCTTAACGGAAAGCCCGGCTGACTCCAGGGCCTCATACACCGTCTCCATCAGAAGACGCTGCTGAGGGTCGATGGAGCTGGCTTCGATGGCTTTGATTCCGAAGAACGAAGCGTCAAAGGTCCGCAGATCCTCGTCGAGGAGATACGAGTGCCGGACGTTGCTAGTTCCATGATGGGAATTCTTGGGGTGATAGAAGCCGTCGGCGCTGAACCGGTCGTCTGGGATTTCTTTCAGTAAATCCCGCGGTTTCTCCAGCAGCTCCCATAACTTCGAAGGACTGTCGCAGCTTCCGGGGAAACGGCAGCCGGTGCCAATGATGGCGATGGGTTCACTTCTGGGTATCATTTCAACCGAAGGGGGTTGAATTGTTGGAAATGGAGTTGTGTCCCAAATAGATGGTACGAAGTGACGTATTGTTGAAAACGACTTGATGGTAAAGCTGTTGGACGATACAACGGACTTGGCTTGATGAATCCTACAACAATAGGGTTCAGTGCTAGTTAATATGCTTAATATTCGAATGTTCGAAATATTGAGAAACTTTTTGCGACATCAAAACCTGATTCAGACGAACACCTGCGCGAATGAATCTACCATCGACACCACGCGTTACACACCCAGCTCCGCATCGACCCCGAACGGAGTCCTCCACTCTTGCAATCAAAGACTTCGGCGCCGGGGGTTGACGCTGGTGGAACTCGGGCGGCGGCTCTTGCAGCTCCAAAGGCATTACCCTGGTTCGGTTCGGCGAAGAAAGCGGAGACAATGCCGGAGCTTGGCCGTTCCATCGGTTCGGAACTTAAATGGCGAAGGTTTCCTGACTCCGATAACTGATGCCGAGTTGCATCGGAGCATGACTCGACAACTGAAGGGATAAGAGTTTCTGTGTCGCGATTCCTCACCGCGTTCACCGAGATTTGAACTCCGAGTTTGTTTGGGTCACAATCTCGCTTGTTTCCTCTCGTTCTGACGAGAATCGGGAACGGCTTAAGGTGGGCTCCGGGACACAGAATGAACATTATGACACCTCAAAGAAGTCGTGGTTAAACATATTACTATTATTTTCAAGTAAAAAGAATAGAATAGGTCAATATCTGCGCATGGAATAATTGAACGTTGTGAAATTTGAAGAAAGTTGTGATTGAGTCCATTGCTGATGTTGCAACGTAAGACAGACGATGCACAGCAAAACCATTATGGCCGCGAAATTATCCAATCACATATCTTGGCAAGCACAATATGGAACTTTTCTCAATGTCGCACCAAAGCAAAGGCTTGACGTAGGGGACGTATTTGCTTGTTCTGCTATCAATCTACTTGCTAGACCTGGACTTGAACAGTATCTCGACCGAGTTGTCCGGTGAGTATGAACCGTTGACCAAAGGGACGCTCTTCAAAGGCGCCACTTTGCTTAGAGAAATATCATAGTTCATGACAACGTGAGCCATGACAATCTTGAGCGTGCTGGTGGCGAAGAACCGGCCGGGACAGGCCTGCGTCCCGTCTCCCCATCCGGGAGAGTTGGAGCTGGTGGTGACAAAGTGGTAGCGGTTGTCGTTGCCAGATATCTCGCGCAGGCGATAGAAGCGGTCCATGTCGAACTGGTCAGGGTTATCCCAGAGCTCCGGCGACCGGTTGATTTCCTGCGCATCGACGACCGCCATGACGCCTGGCGGGATTTTTGACCCATCAGATAGCTGGAACGGCTCTTTGACATAGCGTTGAAGGGTGACTGCGAAGCGAAATGGTTACTTATAAGAGTCTTGAAAAAGGGGGGGGCTGCGACAATCCAATGAAATACCCCAGAGTCCCTGGTGTAAACTTACAGCGAGTAATTGGATGAAGCCGGAAAGACTCGCGGAGGAAGCTATCCATCCGCTTCAGCTCCTGAAGGTGAGTCCTCGGGAGGTTGCCGTCAACCATGACCTCTTTCAGCTCCTGACGCAGAATTTCGGCAGCCTCGGGGCGTTGAGCCAGCTCCCACAATGCGTGGTACAGCGCAGAAGCCGTCGTCGGGGTCGAGGTATAGCTGACCTGAATGTAGTCTATGACAAGTTGCTTGATAGTTGCCGCGGCTTCGGTGTACCGAGACAAGAGGAACTGCGTGAAAGGGAGGTCCTCGTCTGACTTGGGCACAAGGAGCTTGCGCTTGTCGCCGGCGCTCTTGAACGTGGCAATGTCGTGATCGAGCTTGGGCTTCAGCAATCGCCCCATGTCCCAGTAGTTCTTGAGGGCGGGGAGGAAGTACAGAGGACGCAACAACGGCCGCAGGAAGCCCGGCGTGGCATTCAGGAGCGTCACCGCCATGTAGACCCAGAGCGGAGAGTACATGACGGCCGTGACCCAGCGCTTGTTGCCTCCAAGCTCCCTGCCGACGAAAGTGCAAGCGTTGATTTTGGCAATGATCTCCAAAGCCGTCATCAAAAGGTTGAAGCCCTTTGGCTCGGGACAGTGGCCGATGACCGTGTCAAATGTCATCTTGGCGTCCTGTTGGCGGTTGGCCACACGTGCCGGTAGGGAGCGGGTCAGCTCGGCAGTGATTGTCTTGACGAGTTCGTGCGTTTCGCCGCCAACAAGGCTCCAGTCCCCAGAGTTGCAGACATGCTGGAAACTCATGACGGATGCAGTTTGCTCGGGGATGCGTTTGAACTCGTCCCAGCTGCTGGTAGGGTAGATGACAAATCTGTATCTTTTGTTGATGGCCATGAAAGGCTGGTTCGGATACTATGACGGGGCCTTGGATCAGTACTGAGATTACTTGGATGCAGGCATCATCGTAAACCTACCAGTTTCTTTCCTTCCGCGATGATGTCGTCAAAATGGTAATCGTTTCGTTTGACGATGGGAAGGCCATGGTCGATTTCCTGTTGCCGTCGACCCCAAATCATACGTGATAGCCCGTACAAGACAAGAACTGCCAAAATACCAATCATAAAGATACGAGGAATCGATTGAATGGCATTTCTGACCAAAAGCTTGAAAATGTGCCATCTCGACAGTCTGAGGGGTGCAAGGCTTTGGGTCAGTACCAAGTATGGCTCAATGAGCTTAGATTCGATGACAGACGACATATTGGAAGTGTTGGGGTAGTGAGTTTGCTTCTGGAAAAGAGATTGGTTGAAGAGAGGAAAGATTTGTTCATCCCGCGGATGCGAAATGAAGCGATGATACGAATATGGAGGCTCTCCTCCAGGACGTAGCGTGTAACCTAGTATATGTGGCTTTGGTATGTAATAGCATCCCAGTCGGCTGGCTGTAATGTCCCTGTCATGGTAGCTTTTCGAATCGGAATCGCCAATCCGAACGCCGATGTCACAATCCGACTCGCCAGCGCGGTAAAACTCGGTTTGACGCAAAGTCAATCAAGTGGACTGAAGTATCCCGAACATGACACCCCTACATCTCCGAACAGCTTCAGCAGTGTGGAGACGAGACCAAGTCGTCCAACTCTAAATAATTCTCTATTCACAACATGACTCAGGCTTGTCCACGCTGTCTTCAGAGGAAGCTCTAGCAAGATGTCTGGATTCTACGGCTGTGCAGCGAGCCTGTATCGGTAAGCAGGTTAGGTCCAGAGACGGAGTTAAGATCACTCATAGAGGAAGTAAATCATAATTGGCATCAGTATCATCAAATTACGGCCAATGGTGCAATGACCTCAATGTCCCGCATTACTTTCATCGTTGAGAGGACTGCTTTTGTGATGACCAAATATTGGTGTCCAAGATAGACAAGATGTTTACGCACTATGCAAGTGATTCGCTTCATTCCTACTGTCGAATGTATCACAGGAAGATTTTATTTCTTCTACCAATTATGAACCATAAGATAAGTCTGAAATGGAAGCAACGAGACCATCTTCATTGACCCCATCAGATATAGAGCTTGGGTCGGGGGGTTCAGAACATAATCAACCTTGCGCTCCCGGCTCAAGGCCAAGGCTCCGTCCGCAAGCGAAGCAGGAGCGCTCGAGACTCTGGTCACAAACCGATTACTCCCCCAAGGCTTGTTCCCTCTTCCTGACTAGCAAGTTGACAGACGGGTTGGGCCTGCTGGTGTTGTCATTGTAGATGTTTGGCAGCCTCTCTGTGCCGCCATGCTCGTACTTGAATTCGTACTGCGTCATGAAGTGAACGAGGAAGAACTTCATCACGACGGCGCTTAGAAAGCGACCGGGGCATGCGTGTATGCCGGCCCCGAAGCCCAGCGCGCTATCCGAGACGGAGGCGTAATGGAAACGGTTGGGGTCGACCGTCTCGCGTAGGCGAAGGAACCTAAGACCGTCAAACGATTCCGGCTCGGGATAATTATCTGCGTCATAGTGGGCACCGTCGGATGGAAACATGATGGTCGTGCCGGCTGGGATGTGAAGACCATCCTTAAACGTATACGGCTTAAGTGTGTAGCGCTGCGTTGAAACTGAACTCCGGGTCAGCAACACTGTTTTCATCGGGCATGTCTCTCCAGCCCGCGAGGACGTTAACTTACCGAAGCCGATGGGATTTATCCGAGCACTCTCTTTCATGAAACTGTCCAGCTTGCGCATCATAGCCACATGCTGCAGTGTCCATTGGCCGTTGTTGTCCCGGACCTTGGCTAGCGTTTCATTGACCTCGCACAGGATGGCATCGTGGTACTCGGGATGGGCAATCCAATCGTAGACTAGGGAGTTGAGTGTCATCGAAGTAGTGTGTATGGCCGTCAAAGATAGAAAGAGCTCTGATTCGGTGATTCCGTATAGAGACCGATCTTTTTGACTGCTCTTCATGAGCCAGTAAACAACGTCTCTGAACATCTCGGATGGGTCCTGGACGTAGTCCTTGCTCGAATCCGCCTCTGCTCGCTCCTTGTACAGTGGCCGTAGCAGCTCAATCGACTCTTTTCGTATACGTCTTAGGTCCTTCTGGATCGACTCTGACCAGGGAGCCAGCCATCTCCAGCGTGGCGTGTACTTGTCTTTGATGGCTTGTGCCGCGCCGAAGGATACAAAGGTCGTCTCGACGACGATTCGCTGCCAAGATGGATTTCGGCACAGCGGAGCTCCAACAAGAGCAACAGAGGCTACACGGGCCACAAAGCTGCAGACAAGCTCATATGCCGGCACCTTTCTCCACTCATGGGAGATGTTTTCGTTGAGGTGACTGGCAGACTCTTTCCAGAGACTCGGCACAAGAGCGCCTGAGGGGCTGGTTAGCGGGCATCTTGGGGATAGTGGGGGAGAAATGGGTAAACCAGCTCACCAAGGTTTCTGTTGAGATCAACTCTGATTACGTGTGCCGCAGCCTCTGTCTGCCTGGGAGCCCGACTGTAGTTCAACAGGAATGACTTTTCCGAGTAGGCCTCGAAGCTGAAGAGATTTGTCGGGGCCTTCTTGACTTCCTCCAAGTACTTCGTAGGCAGGATGACCTCGGAGCCTAACTCGCCTACCGGATGACGAATCTGGAAAGGAATGCCTTGGCGCAAGTACTTGTCGTAGCCTTGTCGAAGCAGGCTGCGAGTGTCTGTCATATATCGCTCAACACTGTTTGAACCCTCAAATCGTAGCACTGGAATGTGGCGCAGCTGGTCCGCAGTTGCTGGTTGAACATCATTACCGAATGGCCAGACTTTGTAAAAGTGCATAAAGTAGCAAATGGTTACCCCAATGCCACTAGCAAATAAGAGTGCCAATGTCTTTGCGCTGAGCAAATCGAACTCGGATAGTTGGAGCATGGCGCCGGTTTTGGAAGCAAACATTGTGGGCTTTTTACACGTGAATATGAGAATAGGATATCGAAGAGATATGCAAAATTAACGGCAGTGCGCGGAATCGGCACACGGTTTATATCATTGAACTCCGTTGGTGCTGAAGTCCCCCTGCCTTTCGGCGACCGGTGAACTCTGGGCACTGGCACCGTGGAACTTTGTTTTCGTGACCCGACAGGGAACCCAAGCTCCGGTTGCCCGCTGCGGATCCCGAATTGCTATAACCTCTCTATTGCTAGAACTGTAGCTAGCGGCTTGATTATGACAAGGAGCTATCTATCGTGCATTTATATATGGCAAGGGCTTCGAGGAACATTAGGTCGAGTGACGACTGGAACTGTTGGCTTCTGACGCAATATTACCAATGAAGTATTATGGTCAGTAAACTGGGGTCCTTTTCAATGCGGACTACCAGGAGCATATTCACCAAGTGTAGCGCGAAGCATCTAATGAATGACGTGATTCGGTTAAGCCTTCATCTGACTACGCATCCATTAAGTGATGCCTCCCAAGCCACCAGCTGATCTCAACCAGGGCTTTCAAAGAGCTATGACGAGCTTCTGGCCGGAAACCTCCTTATTCTTGAGCATATTAACGCCTTCCATAATCCCCTCGAAACCCCCTTTCAGCTCCCTGATCGGATGGGGCCTCAGTTTGCCTCGGTCCAGCAGCGTCTGCAGGTCTTTGTACAAGCCAATGCCAAAAGCCCTCAGCTCCGGATCTTCGTCTCTTTCGTAGCCGTAGTCCAGGTCCAGACGGTGACCCAACAGTGCCATCCCCATGACGAAGAATACCTTGATGGATTTGCGCTCGAGAGCGTAGTCTGGATACATTTCCAAGCAGGCGTAGCGGCCGCCCGCTCGTCCCATGGCTTCGTAGCACAAGGCGACGCTCTTCAGGTCGGTGAAGGGGTCGATGATGTGGGCCAGCGTGTTACGGGTGTACTGCTTAATCTTTTTGCCACAGTCCGGGTCATTGTAATCAAAAGCTTCCTCTGCGCCATATTTCTTGACCAGATGGAAGTTCCTAGGGGAACAGGTTGCAATGGGAATGTGGCCCATCCTGTTTGGACCCAGCATCGTCAGCACCAACAAGACCTCGAACTGCGACACGACATGGCGAGTCTGCACCCACACAGAGTCCCGCCCGCGATGAAACTTACAAACGAAGAAGTTGCAAGGACATGGTTCCCACAGACGAGCTGGCGCCATGCACCAGAACCGTGCGCGGCTTCTCGGCCGGCTCCATGGGGCTTCCCGGTAGCATCAAACCCTTGTAGATTGCCATCCCGACGGTACTGAGCCCCGTCGTTCCGAGACCCATGGCCTCTCGGAAAGACATGCTGGGTGGGAGCTTGAGCGTGAACTCGGACTCGGAGACGGTGTACTCGGCGAATGAGCCGGACTCGGGCCGGCTCGGATTGGAGCCATGAACAGCTCCGCACACATTGTCGCCGATTTGGAAGTTGGTAACGTCGGATCCCAATCCAACCACAATGCCAGCGAAATCACATCCGTCAACTGCCCCGGGGCAAGGGAAGCGCTCGTACATCTTGTGGTCGCAAGGATTGATGGCCACGGCCTTCACCTGCACCAGCAGCTCATTGCGTCTGGGTTGCGGCATTGGCACATTGTGATCGATCCTAAGGCACTTGTTGTCCCCTTGAACGATAGCAGTCCGCTTGGTAAGGATTTGCATCATGGCTGGAAGTATAGAAAACTGGAAAAGAAAAGGTATGGAAAGGCTGTGGATCGCGCTGTTCAACCTTCGACCTTTAGGGCCGGATTATATGCTGTTCACTAGTCAGTCAGTCCGATCCGAAGCCAGTCGAGTCTTTCGGACAACTAAAACTTTATTCGGACATACCATCGCCGATAGTTGTGAAAGTGAAGCTTGAATGGACAGCCATAAAGTGCGGTTGCGACATCTCCCGCTACATCACCGCTTCCGCGGCTTAGCATCTCTCACCCCCGCCACTGATACTCTTCAACACGACCGCAGACGAATCTTCCCTGCCTCGGAACCCACACATCTTTCGCAACGGCCGTATAAAAAAAGAAACATGATTGTCAGTAACAGTCTGCTGACTGCGCTTCTCGCTTCATCCGCTTGTGGTAGCCGGATTTGGCTGGAACCATGGCCCCTTCACTGGAATAGTCCCAACCTCGATGGCCTTGCCACAGAAGAGCAGCAGGTGCCTTTGATGGACAACACTGGGTCATCAGGCTGCCAGGTCAGCAATCTGACAGCATACGAGATGGCCAAAGGCAGAAAAGTCGTCGGTTTCACCAGGGGCGCCACCGAGAACTTTGAAACGACCAAGATCAATCCACTCAATTCAAGCGCCGGGGAGCAGTGGGCCTTTGACGGTGTTTCTGCGGATGGAATGCAGTCCTTCATCTTTGGTTTCTACCGCGACCCGAACTACTCGATTTTGGGCGCAGGCAACTTCCGCCTGTCTCTTGAGTTTGGCTTTTCTGATGGCTCCAAGTTCGCTGAACTATATTATGCCGAGAGGTCTGTTTTAGAAACGTGCCCGCAAGGTGTCCGGGGAGTTTGGTACAATGAGAAGGAAGGATACCACTTCTCCTTTCTCGTCAACGCCGACATGAGCGAGTCTCTCATCACCCTTCACTCAGACACAGTCAAAGGCACGATCGTCACCAAGTCCAAGGCATTACCAATTGCTGCCGACGGCCATGTGTGGCCAAACGAGAATGCAACGACCGAATCCGTCCGCCACTTTCACTGGTCGCAGCCCATTCCTGCGGGCACGTTGGATTTTGATGTCGAGATCAAAGGAAAGAGGATCACATGGAGCGGAATCGGAGGCCATGAGAGATTCTGGTCTGCTTTCAGCTGGTTTACATGCCTAACCAACCTCCAAGGCGTTCGGGCAATAATAGGGCCTTATGTCCTCAGCTTCTTCCGTTTCGAATCCAACCTGGACGCTGGTCACGTTCACCAATCCGTGGTCTTGTTCAGAGACGGTGTTCCCGCATTCCGCTCGACATCACCGACGCCATCCGACACGGACGACTACGTCCTTGCCAAAAAGACGTACGGTGGAAGGGTGACTGGCACTCTCAAAGACAAGGTGACTGGCTTCGAGTTTGAGCTTGTCTCTCCGAGCAAAAGACGCCACTACACTTTTTTTGTAGAGCACGCGAACGTGGCATTCGAATACATTCTTGGAGAGGGCGTTGGCGGGAGTGGTTTCTCGGGCATTGCTAGGGGTGGGCACGTCGGACAGGATCAGCATGAGGGTGTTTCATTGAGCGAGGCATTGACCTTCCCAAAGAGCTCTCCACTATTTAAGAGCAACTACGTCGAGTAGACATGCCCCTGCTATGATTGGATTCCCACATGGATACCTCACATACTAGGAGAATTACGTGGCTGCCCTTCTTATCCGTGGCCTTAACTACACCATTCTAGAAAAGACACGAGGGCACATGATGTTGAGCGAAACTTAGCTGGCGAATCAGATGGACCATACCATGAACCTAGTTTAGCACAAGCCCACTACGTATTGTGTTCTTAAATACTCCGTATGAACCGAATGAGTGAGACTACTGATACAAGGTGACTTTTCCAAAGACTGTAAACAGGGGATAAGGAGTTGGCAAGTCAGGCATGCTCAGACGCACCTTACGCCTTGGAGAAATCAATACAACTAAATCAATAGCATCCTGCCATGCAAAATTGATAAATGGGCGTTCCCTTACAACTAGTATGTGATGGTTTTCGAGTTTCTATGTAGCCTTGCGAGTCTGCATGCCCCGACTAATGTACCTACTTAGCAGAAGATCCCCTCGAGCTGCTGAATATTACCGTCAACCACGATAGCCCTGGCCAACTCGACATCGCAGCTATCAATGACCATATTCCCGTCAGTATTGCGATAAATCATACAGCAATGGGGTAATTTGGTTTTTAGCAAACTGCATAAATATGCTGAACGTCTCGTAATGACAGAAGCCCCTACATCAACCTCTCTCCACCATTCCTTGCCCAGCTTGAAAAACACGCAGCATCTCGGGTGCTTCTTTTTCCCTCCGTTATTTTCTTTTTCTGTTTTTCAATGCAGGGAAAATTGGGTTCATGCGTTATCTGAAGCCTAACTCCAGGCTTCTAACTCCTGAGTCAGAACCCCGATTCGACACAGTCAATATCTGCAGGTAATCGGAGCCATGTCCGAAGACTCGGACATCGGGGACCGGCGTTTTTTGCAGAAGCTCGTGCCGACTCCGGATGCCGACACTTGGGTCTGTCTTGGAAGGATATTGAGTCATGGCTCTCGCACGTAGTCCATCCCACAAAACGCAGTTCAGTTTCCTTTTCCTCAGTGAGTCTTCAACACGTTGTGCGCCACTTTTACCAATCTCCCTACGTATGAAGGCATTTGACTGTGACGACGAGAGTCCTACTGTCACAACCAGTGAGAGATCTAGCGCTCCAATAGTCCTCTTCGTGTCTTGAGCTAACGCACAACGATACAGGCTCCTTTATTCTTTGATTCAGTGCAAATCTGACCTCCCTTGCTGAACAGCCGCCGAAAACATAACCTTGGATTGTTCTCAAGATGCACAAACTATTCCCGAGTAGCACCTTTTTTGATTTCGAAACCATTCGAATTCTCGGTACTACCGTGTATGGCGGTGCTGACGCTGCCGAGGTCCTGGAGGCGGTGGGCGACATCAAGCCCAACGACCCCATCACATGGGAGAAGGCGTGGAGCAAGCAGGCGGCACGAGCTGAGTTGTTAGCCGAAGATGCATGCGCAGCCGGCGACAAGGACGCCGCCAGAAGAGCGTATTTGCGAGCTGCCAACTACACGCGTGCCAGTGGCTACATGTACATCTCCTCTCCGCCGGCCAGAGGCGACATGGCAATGATACAGCATCCGAATGCTCTGTCTGTCTCTGAGAGAATGGGCAATCTCTTCAGCAAGGCTGTTGAACTCATGGAGTGTCCCGTGCGACAGCTATCTATTCCATTCGAGGGCCATGAACTACCAGGGTACCTCTATCTGCCGCCCGGGAGTTGCCGCATTCCGAGCAGAAAGATACCCATTCTATTGAATTTTGGAGGCGCAGATTCCTGCCAGGAAGAGCTCTTCTTCATGTACCCTTCAGCTGGCTATCGGCAAGGATATGCTGTGCTCACGTTTGACGGGCCTGGTCAAGGTGCCATGCTCCGCCGGCACGGTGTCGTCATGCGGCCAAACTGGGAGGTTGTTTCTGGAGCCGTCATTGACCATCTCGTCGAATTCTCCGCCAAGAACCCCGATCTTGAACTAGATATCAACAGCATTGCTGTCGCCGGTGCCTCCATGGGAGGGTACTTTGCCCTTCGTGCTGCTGCCGATCATCGTGTCAAGGCTTGTGTTGCGATTGTACGTCCCATCGCGGAATCATACCTGCTTTGTGGCCACCTGACTGACACGATCATTTCTTACTACGCAGGACCCATTCTTCGACATGTGGGACTTTGGCACCGCTCACGTATCTCGTTTATTTTTGTCTGCCTGGATGAATGGGTGGATGAGCCGGGGTTTTATAGACACCCTCATGAACGGGCTCAAGACGATGTCTTTCCAACTGAGATGGGAGATCTCCGTCGCAGGCACATTCTTTGGCATTTCATCACCTTCAGACATCCTGCTTCACATGAAAAAGTTCTCCCTGGCTGGCTCGCAGCAGAAAGACGGGGTCGACTATCTCACGCGCGTAGCCTGCCCCGTTCTTGTATCTGGTAGTGGGAACTCCCTTTACTTGGATGTAGACGAGCACACCAAACGCTGCTATGATGGCCTGGTGAGTGTTCCCCTTGAAAACAAAGAAATGTGGGTGCCTTGCAGTCCGGGTCAGGGGAGCTTGCAGGCAAAGATGGGAGCCGTAGCATTGTGTGCCCAACGGAGTTTAGAATTTCTTGATCGGGCTCTAGGTGTTGTCAGGAAGCCACTATTGTAGCATTGTGGAGACATGGAAGCATCACCATTGTTCTTGAGTATTAATGCCTTCCGTTAGGAAAGGTTGCCTTATGTTAGGAAAGGTTATCCTATTCTGCGCGAGAAAAAAGTTGCCCTTGGTACCCCCCAGTGTTGAAGTCGCATGTACGGGTATCGCGGTTATCATTGTTCAATTGAGTGATGTGTTATGTGTGTAACTAGAAGTCTGCTAAGACGTGGAATGTACGTGACATTAGTATTCCCTTTAGGTGGGGATCCCTATCCTAAACTAGATATGTTTCCGACATTTATCCAGCGGCATTGCCCATTTCGGTCAACCGATCCACAGTGAGTGTTTGGACGGTCTTATATTCCAATACATGACCCACACTTTAGCCGCCGAGACGCTTAAATAGGTAGCGCTTGAGTTCAACGGGATGGTCTACACTTCAACACTAGACTGAAACATTAACCTATTACATCATGTTTCGTGTTTGTAGCTTAAAGAGTGCTCTAAAGTTAAAAAAATTTCTTTACTGCGCCACCGCCAAGCATTACCTTCTGATGGGTGGTTATTCCATTGACGGCGACTGGACCTCATAACCTCAATATAAGGGGTAACACCGATTAGAACCTAAGCCCATATCCAACCCACCAATTGTTTTAATATACAATTACTCTCTATATATTTTGGCTGTGCTGAAGGTACTGCTTTACATCAAGTTACAGCATCCATGCAGTAGCGTTACTATATTACTAGGTACTGTACTGCTATGTACCCCTTGAGATGAGGGGAAATGGTGGGTATAAGTGGACCAAGAGGTTGTGAGGTCCAGTCGCCGTCGATGGGATACTTTATCCGACCAACACACAATTGTTGTGTATCGGATCAACCTTAATAGGGGACTAATGTATCCTGTCAGCCTTTCTGACGAAGCCTAGGAGTCCCTGACCGTTTAATAAGGCAACCTGCGACAGCTTCTAACAGATACCAGTACTTGACCTTACCCATGTCATTACCCCTGCGACACCGACAGGCTTGTTGATAGCCTACGTAAGTAGTGATATGGTTCTTCCAAGGACCTAATCGGGTGGATAATCAATAGACTTTTTATAGTGCAGTTAGAAGAAGCCCTGTCAAAACGCGGGACATACGTAGTATGTAGTAGCGTTGACCCGTGACGTAAGCGCGTGGAACTGCTCACTTGGTGGAAATGGGTAAGGCAGGCGGATAAATGGCGGTTTGCAGGGATGCCTTTCCCGTCGATCCTCTGGGAGGCGTCCGTCGAGATCGGATACAACTTCCAAGCCATCGGAGTAGGATTAGCATGTCGGCAATAGCTTCCCTCCTGCGCCCACTCACTCAGTGGTTCAATTTTCCACAAGACCAGCACAAATGCAAACATAAGGTAGGTGCACATAAGTTCGACCTTAAGACATGTGCAGAGAGAAAAAGAAAATTGACAATCCAGTTGTTCGTTCTTTGGCTACAGCCGACTTGAATAGTTTGAATATGTGAAGAACGTACTGTCATTACCCAATGGAAACGAAAACAAAACGTCACCGAACGTTCTCTACTAATAATACCGTTGGTATTATGTCTGTGACTCAATCTATTGAAGGATTCAAGATATAGTTCGCAGGGTGTCAACCTTCCATCTAGGACCAAAGCGCAGAGTTTGCAGGATACTATTCACGATTCCCCGGTTGAGCAAGAGCCGCGCTGTCCCATGGCCGCCCTCGCCACTAGTACAGCCGCTTCGACCGTTGAGAAAAGCTTGAAGGTGTGAGGGGGCGCCCAACATGTCAAACACTCTGTCTTGCGCCCCAGTCAGGGGCTTTGCGGGTCCTGCCCTTGCAAGAAGCAGGATCGATGCCTAGGATAGCCTCGATTCTCTGCATCATCTGACAGCTGACGTGTACAAGCATCTCGATCTGGAGGTGCTGGTTGCAGCTTAAGTCGAACCCGCCAATGTTGAGGTCAGGGAGGATCACCAGCCCTCACGTTGCTGGCCTATGCCTTGTTGCATCCTCTGCTGCTGGTCATGCTTTGGCGCCACGAGGGCGCTGTGAATAGCTGCGAAGACCGCTTCATAGCCGCGAAACAGCCACATGTAGCAGCTGACGATGGTGAAGGTCGTCGGCATGCTGAAGAATCCGGTTGATTGATGCGATGGCATGAAAGAGGTCGCCGCCGCCGTGGCTCGTTGGCAGGACTGAAGTGCCTCGGGATGATTGTCGAACAGGGCAATGTCATCTGCCACGACAAGCCCACTGTATCTGGTGCTCGCGAGCTTGTGGGTCGTTTGTTCTTTGTCCTCGGTGGAAACGACTTCCTGTTCCGTCTCTGACGAGTTGGCATACGAGTAATCCGTGCTTGCGGGCGAGCAGCAACTTTGGCTTTCTTTCTGGGACGATTCCAGCATTTTGAACCGATCCAGGATATCCAGAAAGCCCTGGGAGCATTCCAGCAATATCCCGACCATGTTCTTCCCAGACTCGGGTTCCTCGCGAGCTTGGGCACCGCGAACCTTGCCGTACGGCCAGTCAGCCAACAAGTCTTCGATCTCCACAGCATGGTCTTCCGTTCGCCCAAAGCATTCGAGCAGCTGCAATGTCAGCTCGTTGAGCTGACGCAGACATTCAACCCTGGTTTCCCTCAGCTTACCCAAAGGAGAGCTTGGCGTTCCTTTTAGGTTGTCGCTTGACTCGACGAGTGGTTCGTTTAACTTGGATTGGCTGGTGTGGTCGCTTGCTTCCCGATCCGAGGCTTCGGAAAAGCTGAAGTCGCATTCCGGATATTGTCTCGGTAAAGCATCGGAGCTCAGCAAGTCGGGGACGTGGTGGTTGTAGGGGTCATTGAGCGAAGTAGAGGTCACGCCCATGTCGACGCCCGCAGACACCGTGGCCGGAAAATCCCGCAAAACGCAGCAAGATCGGCATCGGAGAAGTTCGAGTCACTCGTCCAATGTAAGCTTTCTTGTCCTCTTGGCGCATGGACAGCCGTATCGTGTTGACTGTGGACTGATATAAACGCTGCACCGCCTTCACCTAGAACCGGTGACGTGGTGGTGTGAAATGGCGATCGCGACCCACTGGCTTGGAACATGTGGCCCCCGACTCCAGGAAAGTGACCATCGCCATGCGGCTGCTGGAAAGGCGAGACAGAACCTGTACGCGAGTCAGAGGTGCTTCTGCGCTGGTAGCCCCTCCACCGGATAGATGCCGGTCGCATGCGAACTGTATACAGACACTCGGTACCGATTTTCACACATCGCTCGCAAGGTGGTAAGCCCCCCCAGCCCCATCCTTGACGTAATCGGTACTGGGTGATCTCACGCACCGAAGCTTCTGAGCCCGGCAGCGGTCGCATGCGCTTCTTCTTGAGCCTCTACTGTAATTATGGATGACACCGCTGCGGGCCGCTTCATTGGTGCTTTCGCCGAATGCGGGAACGTTCGAGTCCATAAGATGAATCTTCAAAAGAATTTTGTGATAAAAGTTTCGATGATTTAAAGAAGCTGGTAGCCTAATCCGAATTCTGGATAAAGCCTGAGTTTATATAAAATTTGATGTGCGGCTATCATTCACGATTGAGTTCTAAAGCCGATGGAAGTGGGAGCGAGTCGCTTTACTTCAAACTCAAAAGCATCGGAAGAAGCATGCTACTTCCGGTCCAATATGACGGTGCTGAATTATCGAGCTGAATCGCACGCTCTTACACAAACAAATTAGACGTCAGGTGTTACACGACCCCGATAGTGTTGGAGTTTAGCCCACTTGTACACGCGGAGTTGGTTGTTATGACGCCGAAGCTGCCATGAGCAGGGTAAATGCTGATAAGAGCAGGTGTTAGCAATGACAACTAGCTCAACCGTTGTCTATGAAGCCTACTGTAAGCACATAGTTAGGGCTTTGAAAATTCACAGCTAGGTATGAGGCTATGACGTGTCTTGGTTGCAAGCTTTAAGGCGTGCGTGGCAATGGTAGAATAACAACAGCGGCAACTGAGTGGATGGGACAGCTCGGACAATGACGATTCAATACTTACACGCTTGCCGTCAAGTTTTTCAATGAATCAAGGCACTGGAGTGGAAGTAAAAACGGACCCGGAAAGTTGTCAGTGAAGACGGACCAGGAAAGTTGTCAGTGCCAAACTGAATATGCCCGCAACTCAACATGAGCCGTAGTATAATTGGCTGTTGATTCAGCGACTGACGTATGATTCTATTAGTCAACTATGAGTAAAGAGCCCTTCTAATGGGATGCGTGTTGACGACGCTGGCGGGGGCCAAGAGAGCGGAAGCCTCTGATATTCATGGGCGAGGACACGCGGTCCCCAGCTGCAAGCAGAAACATTTCAATCCTAACCAGTCCATGTTCCAGACTCTCACACCTGTTTCCCTATCCTCGACCCAAACCCAAATCAGATTTCTTTTGCAGACCTTTTTGCAATTTTCCAAGGATCTACCTGTTGGTAGTGGCACGGGAAAAAGGATGTTAGGAAGCACTTTGAAGGAAGACTAGAGTATAACCGTGACTGCATGAGATATAGTGGCAGATTAGCAGCGATTGAGGTCATACTTTCTCCTACTGTAAATAGCAGCCTCTACAGTAAATTCAAATTATAGATATAAGAAGGCTGAGAGGGGAGGGGGATTGTAGACAGTAACAGAGGGGTAACGGAGGATAGCACGACAACAACAACAACAACAACAACAACAATAGGCCCTCGCTCTAATCCGTACGATTTATCTGATTTCTCTTCTTATAATTTTCTCTTCTTACACTTATTATTGGCGTCTGATACGGGCCTTAGATTCAGTGCGAGATGCAAGTAAGCTCTCATCATTAACTACCTACTTAGTCTCTGCCCCACGTGAATCCAAAGGCCCCGAAGAGTCTAGAGCCGAAAAGTAAATATCTTCACCAACCTTGCAGAAGGTCTGGAGGAACAAATCGTACGTTAGAAACCCCATGGAATACCAAAAGCTCGGCTTGGGCATGTGTCTTGTGTGTATCACGATATCGAGATGTGGCACAGGCAACAGGCGCTAATACATATTGGACTATCATACTCTCGCGATTCTACCCAAGATCAAGCTGCGGCGGCAGCCGAAATTCTGAGCTCAATCATTGTAGTCGCGGACTCCTGCGACTGCTTGATGTCCTTTATGTAGAGCCTCGAGTCGGCCTTCTCAAATATATCGTTGAACTCCGAGAGCCTGCGCTCCTTGCCGTTGAAAAGGGACATCATGTCGACGTCGTAAAGAACGGACGCGAGAGAGGGCGAGTGGTCTTCGACGATCTGGTCGCAGATCAAGATGCGGCTCCGTTTCTCGTCCATGGCAGGGATGATCTGTCGCAAGATCTCAACGCACGCGTCGTCAGGCCAGTCGTGGAGGATGTGGCGGAGATAATACACCGAAGCGCCTGCCGAGAAACTCGCGTCAGAATGGGAAGGACTGTGCGCCGGCGGCTACATTGAACATACCTTTGACCGGTTGAGGGTTGAAGAAATCGTGCTTCTGTAGCGCCAAGGCCGTGTCGTTTCCGTCGGCTTTCGACTCGACGGCGTGCTTGTCTTGCACCACACAGCGGAGGCCCGCACGGGGGAAGGCCTCTAGTATCTTTTGGCTGACTTGGCCCAGGCCGCCGCCAACGTCAACGATCAAGCCTCCATCGGCTGCCAGGCTTTCCCACGGGTACAGGCTCGGTATCTCGGCCAGACTGTTGATGGCAACGGCCTTCATGGCTTGGTTGAAGTTGTGACCACGCGCCTTGTCGACGTTGGCAATGTAGTCCCAGTACGTGCCCTCGTACCCGAAGGCCAGGTTGAACCCGCAGCGGTCGCCGGGCGTGGGGTTGCGGTAGCCGCTTTCGCGTAGAGCATCTGGCTCCCGGCTGGCGGATTGAAACCCCTCGCCCAGGCGATGCAGGAGAAGATGATGCATGGTTTCGCCCTGCATAGCCCATGATATAGATGTATGGCAGTAACGGCCTGGCGCGGGTTCGTCAAACACATAGTTAGACATGACGACACGCATGATTCGGACCAGCAAGCTTTCCTCGACACCGAGGGAGCTCGCCAACTCTTTCTTTGAGACGCTTCCGTATTGCGGAATGTTATCTCCCACCTTGAGGTCAAGAACAACTTTCAGGCATGCGCAAAAGTGAAACTGGGGGTATAATTAGCAACTACCATACTGAGCCGATAGCTGAAGTTGAAACCCAACGTGGAGAGAAGCGGATCTGTTCTTACCTGGAGGGAAGTTTGAAATAGGCTTGTTCCAGAATCCAAGGTTGTTGCCAGGATCTCCCGTGCAAGCTCTACAATTCGCGACCTCTCCTGTAGCGCTTTATTACTCTTTAAGTCCATCTTTGAAGGCATACTGGGCAACAAGGATGGTTCCGGAAGACCTTCTCTTTCCAAGCTTTTGCTATATGCCGCCATGCATTGCACGAGCTCTGCCCCGAGTCTTTCATATCGACTGGGAAGAGAACCATTGCTCCTCATCAGAGGGAGCGGGGTGACAGGGACAGGAGCAACGAGATTTCCTTGCGCAAGCATTTTGTGCAAACTTTGAGGCGAAGTTGTGACAATTGGAGTGTATTTGAGCTTTTATGATTGACAAAAACGCGCGTTCTTCAGAGGGAGGTTCAAGATATAAAGAGTCTCGATTTCAACATCAGAGAAGAGGTGGAATGTCAGTGGAAGATAACAATTGACGTTCGGACAAAGGCATCGGCCTTGATGCCTCTGTATTGGTGTAGAAGGAGCCAGACGTTCCATCCTCTGTTTCCTGACTGCGGTGCAGAGTTGCCTCGAACAAGAAGATCTCAGCTTGAATCATGTCAATGTCTTCAGAACAGGAACCATGCGAAGCAGCCGACCGCGGTGCACAACAACTATCGGAGTATGGGATAACTCCATGAGAAGTCCCCACTTTGAATCGAGATCGGTACAAGAGTCGTCTCATTGCACCCCAGGCCTATGCAAACTACATGACTAAGTTTAGGTCTTGTCGGTTTCGATCCCACGGCTCATCTAATCGCACCAGTGCGTTGACTGCATGTTCCAACGGTGGGTGGAGTCATCTTTGCCGAAAAATAAACTTTCTACTTCCGAGTGATTCCTCCGAACTAAGATATGCAATCCCGGGGAGGCGGACACAATCCCGACCCTTCACCACAAACTCCAGAGTATCAGATATGTTAAAGTATAGGCCATAGGGGTGCAACCAGGCGGTCCTCCCCCCGTGAATTAAGGTCCGAGTCCGAGACCGATCCCGGACACTAGCAAATCTTAACCGCTCAGTTATAGTAATTACAAAGAAACATTATTGTTGACCGGACCGTAACACCGCCTCGTGTGTGAACTCCGGCAAAATCTGCGGCCGGTGGATGTTGTATCCTATGCTACCTACTTTTCTGCGGTTTCAATATGGTTGAAATGCATGGCTTCTAGTACGGTCTGGGGACTGTGGTGTCCATCTCGCCGGAGCCATCCTGGCGATCCTAGTAGCCGAACTGGCATCGGGAGATAACATTACCGGGATAAACATAGTAGCACATCGGAGTGGAACCTAGGTACTAGAAGAAGAGTCACGATTAAAGGTATTGAAGAAAAAGTATCGTAGGTCTAGTCAGACGACATCTCTTCTTATTATCAGGGTTAGCACTAAGACAACTCAAAGTTTTATAGAAGTAGCACCTGGTTCTCCAAGGCAGCTGCTCAGTTATATTATGTGTCCAGTACTCTGCAAGTATTTCTTGTAACAAAGATTGCGAGATTCGCCAAACCTCACTACCAATTCTGTTGGCCATGACTAATACATCCGACTCTTCCTCGCCTCTTGGCTCCGAGCCACCCAGCTTCTTCATTTCCTCTGTGGCTGGCATTGGTTTTCTCGCCTTTCTACTGATTTGGCAAAGCTGGTCCAATTCGAGCTCGATCGCCAAGATCCCCGTCATTGGCAAGGGTTCGCGATGGGCCCGCAGAAAGCATTTTATGCAGGGCAATGCGACTCAAATGTTTCTTGATGCTTATCGTAACGTGAGATTTGCCCTCCAGATATCATTTGGCCGTTCCGTCTGAAACCTTCTTGCGTAGTACAAGGACAGCATCGCTATCATTACCACTGCAAAGAGTAAGATCATCGCTTAGCGCCACTATATACATCGCAGCTGAACCGTTTCCCAGCAAGAGATTCAATCTTGATCCCTCCCAAGTATCTGTCCGAGCTGAGCAAAGCACCGGACGATGTCATTAGTGCCAGAAAGGCTGTTGAAGAGGTATGCAGGAGGGTGCCATCTCCATGTCTTGAGCGGAACTAACAATCCTCCAAGTTCATCCAATCGAAATATACGACTGTTGGCTATGAGCTGCCCATATTCGTACACGTCTCCAGAGCCAACCTGACTCCCGCCTTGAGTGGGTAGGCCCTGTCCAATGTCGTCGGCGTATAGACTGACTTTGGAAAATATTAGATGATCTGAACCCCGCTGTTGCCGACACGGTCGCCAAGACCATGTCGCTCGAGCTTCCACCAACATCCAGTTGGAGCGAGGTTGCCATCAACGCGAAACTCCTGCGCATCATAGCAATAGCTTCCGGCCACGTTTTTGTTGGCCCCGAACTTTGCACAGATGAAGCATACCTCAGCACATCGATTGATTTTACCCAGCACCTCATGAAAGCCGTGTACGGTATCGCCATGATACCGGGATTCCTGCGGCCCCTCATTGCCCCCTGGCTTCCCATGACTAGAGCGCTACACAAACGACTGGCTGAGGCAGACGCCGTCTTCCAACCCATCGTCACTGCCCGGCAGAAAGCATCGAAGGAGGGGTCAATGAAACACAATGACATGCTCCAGTGGATGCTCGACGCGCAGACCCGAGTAGGAGAGCTGAGCACCCGAGATCTGGCGCTTGCGCAGCTCGGCGCTAGTTTCGCGGCCATCCATACTACCAGTATGACGGCAACCAGCGTCATCTACTGGTTAGCGTCGAAACCCGAATTGTTCCCGATGCTTCGTGAAGAAATTGAACAGGTCCTGGCCGAATCCGGCGGCCGCTTCACAACTTCGGCACTCCAAAACATGAAGAAGGCTGATAGCTTCATCAGAGAGGTGATGAGAGTGACTCCACTGAGCGCCAGTAGGTTTCCGGCTTCAAGTTCTATCAACATAAATTGTCCAGAGACTAACACCTTTGCTCTTTGTCACAGGTTCCTACGTCCGCAAGGTCTTGAAACCATACAAACTCTCTAATGGCCAGACCATTCCCAAGGGGACCTTCGTGGAGGTTCCGAGTGTGGGAGTCTACCAAGACCCTGATATCTACCCGGATCCCCAAGTCTTTGACGCACTCCGATTTTACAATCTCCGCAATGAAGACGACCCAGCTCAGGTCAACCAACTCCAGGCTGCTTACGTCGGAATCACGAATCTGGGCTTCAGCTTCGGCAAGCACGCTTGTCCGGGGCGGGTCTTCGCCGTCAACGAGATCAAGATGGTCCTGGCCACTCTTCTTCTCAACTATGACATCAAGTTGCCGGACGGTGTAAACGAGAGGTATACCGACCTTGTGTTTGCTGATCAGGTGAGTACGCCCATTTACTTTTGTTTGAGCGGCTCAGGAGATCTAATGCAGCTTTGAATGCCAGAACGTTCCGGACCCTTCCAAGACAATCATGATGAAACAACGCTGATTTTGGAATCAAAATTGGTAGTATCTTACACGCCAAATTTCAACATTATACCGCGTGTTCGTGATACTTATATCTAGTTTTCCCCACATGGGCGAAAGCCTGAAAGCATATGAATGCACTGCAATAAACTGCTTCCAAGTCCCTGGAAAGGGCATGGGGAGCTTATAAATCACACAATTGTACTTCCGCTTCGCCGGTTGTCTTTGCGACTGGTGTAATTGTGCACGACAGCAATGACCAGACTTCTGAAAAAACCATACTATTTATCTCAGTCCCGTGGCATCGTGCAAGGTAAACACTGTGTAGAAAATGAATTTTTTGCAGCACCACGATCCGTCCCTATGAGGGAAGAAAAGAAAGCCTCCATAGTGATATCAGGAAAGATATTTTGGGCTACTTTGCCAGGAACAGGATGGCATTTGTAAGTTGAACTGGCTCATCGCTTATGTGCAGTTGTCCTCATCGCCGTGAACGTTTGCAAGCCTCATTTTTTACACATTACTTTCATGGTTTATCTTGCATTCCTTCCTGGTTCACTGATGTTCTGTCTGACTGGGTGTGCATGAAACATGCGTCATGGTGAGACCGTCCTGTGCCGTCCAGAGAATTGCGCCTGCAAGGCAATCTATCGTAACTTAGTAACCCGGAGCTGACCATTTACAAGGTCAAATCGAGCCGTGATAAACCGACTGTGGTGATTCGATATCGATGAGAATAAACCCTTTCAACCTCCGTAAATGGTCTGGCACTTCGTTCGGTACATATGTACTATTACGATACGTAAAACTCTGATAGGCAGAACTTCTGACCGGTGCCGCATTTTAATGCCTCGACATGGTATAGAACACACAACAACGCAGAGCACCTCCTGGTGATTTGGTATGTTCATCTGCTTTACCGAAGCCGATCCACTAGTCAGATCTACTAGTCAGACCATGGCTTCGGGTACGGGTAACGGTCCGCGTGGTCTGCTGGGGTCAACACTTTGTTATTTTGCCGGGCGTGGGCATTAAGCTTTGCTAGTGAGGCTTGCAGTTGCAGTGGGATTGGGTGCTGCTGCTGAAAATGGCTTAGATAGGTCGATATGACCGATTGCTTCGGTCCATCAACCGCGACTCTGCTGGACTGTCGGAGAACATCAGACCTGATCGTACATTACAAGCAGGCCCTCCCCTATTAACGAATATGACTAGGTGCATGATTCGTGCATGTCACTGTCTTGATTAGGAAATCAACACCCGACGTCCGAACTCCGGATGGTGTGTTCGGAGCGAGGTGTGACTGAGGATCTTGATTCGAGTGGATTCGAAAGCCGTATATGTCTCCAAGAGCTGATCAGGTACCAAAAGTTAGAATCGCGGTGTTCGGGCAAAGTCTTGTCGAAACATGCCAAGGGCAAACTCCGCCGAGTGGGCACTCCGACAAGTGCACTCCGACAAGTGCAAACCCCGCCAGGCGCCTCTGAATTAGTTGATAAGAGCAGCAAAGTGATGATGCTTCTTCCGTATTTCGCTTTCAAACCGTCTGTTTTCTTCTTTAATCTCTGATTTGTTCAAAGAATTCATATCACTATAATGTCGGACACCGAGGCAGATATCGAGTTGCGGCGTCACCCTCTAGATAGAGCGGAACACAGCCCAGTCGGCCATACGACTCTTCAGGACAAAGGAAACTCGAACGAGATGGCTGATGAGTCAGCCGATGAGAGCCCACCGAATCCCAGTGGCAAAGGGCTGGCGTTTTGGGCCATCTTCGCCAGCCTGTCCGTCACGGCTTTGCTGAGCTCAATGGAAGGCGGCATCATGTCTACAGCTCTCCCGGCTATTTCACGCGCCGTTGATGCCGAAAGCAGCTATATCTGGATTGTGAACGTCTATTTTCTCACCAGGTATGTTCATAAAGGCATCGAGGTGTAGCGAGGATGGACGGGAGACTGGCTTCCGACAGCGCGAGCCGCGATAATACATGCTCCCGATGCTAATCGTTGCGGGTATCCAGCGCGGCTGTTCAACCTCTGTACGGTCAGCTAGCCGACATTTGGGGCAGACGATGGCCAATGTTGTCTTCGGTCGTCATCTTCGCCGCGGGATCGGCCATCTGCGGCGCCGCCAACAACGCAGCGACGCTCATTGGTGGGCGAGCAGTCCAGGGGCTCGGGGCCGCTGGCATCAATACTCTTGTGGAGATAATCCTCTGCGACCTCCTGCCGCTGCGGGAGCGCGGACAGTTCATGGGCCTCCTCTTCCTCTTCATCGTTGTCGGCTCCGTACTTGGACCACTCCTGGGAGGTATCATCGTCGACAAAGCATCCTGGCGATGGGTCTTCTACTTGAATCTGCCAATCTGCGGAGTCTGCCTCGCGCTTCTCTTCTTTTCCCTGAAGCTCAAGCACAAGAGCGACGACAACTCTACGCCTCTAGAAAAGATCAAGAAGATCGACTTTGCCGGGCTTCTGCTTCTTTGCGCGTCCGTCACGTCACTCCTGTACGCCCTTACCTACGGCGGCGGGGCCAAGTATGCGTGGTACCATCCGGTCATCGTCACGACATTGGTTCTGGGCATCATCGGCCACGGCCTGTTTGTCGTCTTTGAGGCATCGGCTTTGTGTCCTCATCCCGCCGTACCGATATCGCTCTTCCAGAACAGGACGTCTGTTGCCGCTTACGTGCTCGAGGCCGTGCAGATCTTGGTGTCTTACGGCGCGCTTTATTTTCTTCCGCTCTACTTTCAGTCGACACTCCTAGTCAGCCCTTCTAGGTCCGGAGTCTTGCTTCTGCCCTTTTCAATATTTTTCTGCCTGTCGGCGGCGGTCGGCGGCGGTTTGGTCACGAACATGGGCAGGTTTCGCACGATCCACATTGGCAGCTTCGCTCTGATGACGGTCATGATGGGAGTCTTCACCCTGTTCAACCGCAACACGCACCTGGCCGTCTCGGTGGTCCTGGGAATCATTGCAGGCATCAGCGTCGGACTCCCAAACGCCTCCATCTTGACCGCGGTCCAGGCCGCCTTGCCAGACTCGCTCAATGCGGCAAGCACAAGCGCGTTCGCCTTCATCCGAAGTATCTCCACCGTCTTTTCAATCACGATCCCGGCTGCCATCTTCAACAGCCGGTTTGACGGACTGCTGTCGTCCTCGTCTCTGGACGCCTCCGTGAAGGCGAGCCTGGCACTCGGTCAGGCGTATCAGCAGGCGTCGCCGGATTTTGTCCATTCCTTCCCCGACACGGTCCAGGACCAAATCATCACAATGTACGAGTTGAGTCTGCAACGCGTTTGGCAGGTCCTCATTGCTCTTGCGGGCCTTGGCGTCATTGCGTCGTTGATAGAAAAGGACTTGGTGTGCCGCGCAGAACAATCCACAGAGGACTTTGGCCTGAAGGAAAGCCAAACACCCAAACAGGATATGCCATAGCATTGATTTCTGGTATACAGCGTGAGGGGTTATGTTGAAGTGCATCTTCGGGTATCGCGATTATCGCTGTTCAATTGTGTGTCTTGCATGTATGTAACTAGAAGTCCACTACCCCCATTGACGGCGACTAGACCTCACATCCCCCAAGAGAGGGGTAGGGCCAATAAGAGGCTACTGTTTTAGCTAACCCACCAATAGATTCAAGGTACAGTTACTCTCTATATATTTTAGGTATACCAGAGGTACTAGGAGTTGTTGAAGTCGCACGTACGGGTATCGCGGTTATCCTTGTTCAATTGAGTGATGTGTTATGTGTGTAACTAGAAGTCTGCTTTGACCATTCCCTTAGGTGAAATGCACGTGACATTGGTAATCCCTCTTTTGGGTGGGGACATCCATCCCAAATGTGTTGCCGACATTTATCCAGCGGCATTACGGAGTACCCATCAGCTAATTGACCCACATCGCCCGGACCGGTCGCACATCTATGGCCTACACTTCAACAAATTAATTACCTAGGTAAACAAGGATAACTGTGATACCTGTACATGCAACTTCAACATCAACAACAGCGTCAATTCACTACATAATTCCGCGTGCGAAAGTCGTGCATTCAGATATAGCTCAGCTTCCTCAAGGCAAACTACCCTGGATACAGTGATGTCGTTATTGACCAGCGTGTCATTAAACTAAGCTGGAGCATCAGCTAAACTAGACAGGACGCAAAGACAAGCCTAAATCCTCTTCCCTCCCGATCCGGATCCATCTCTGGATCCGCCGGCTACTCCACCCGCCCCCCGCGGCACAAGAATGACGCAGCACGTCCCGGGCCCCCTGTGCGCCTCCCCGAACTCGTCCCGCGGACAGCCTCCTCCTTGCCCCCCAACTTGCCCTGCCCCCCCTCTCGCTCCCGGTCTGCCGAACGTCGCCGGGTTGCCGCACTGCTCCATGGTCATCGCGGACGGCGGCATCCAGTTGACGTGCCGGCACCGGCAACAGCGTCAGCGGCACCGGAGGCGCGTGCGGCGGCCCGCCCACGCGTCGAACGCCGCCCGCGTGGCGTCCCAGACGATGTACTCGGCGTCCGCGGCGTCGGCCGCGTCGTCGTCGTCGTCGTCGTCGGGGCCGACGCTGCGCCGGCTGTCCTCGCTCGACGGGCTTTCCTCGTGGCCCCCGCTGCCAGAGCGCTCGTAGAAGTAATCGTCCGGACGGTGGCGGCGGCGGCGGCGGCGGCTGGTGGCGTTGACGCCCTTCATGTTCGATTCTTTCTTGTCGTATATGTATGTGGTTTCTTGGTTGTATGTGTGTGTTTGCTCATGGGCTGGGTCTCGATGTTTGCATCAGTCTCTGTGACGGCTGTTGAGATATCTCGCCGTGGTCTTGTCTGATGGTGCCGGCCATCACGCCTTCGCTGTGGGGAAGGGCCAGGCTGTATTTATATGTTTTGACCTGTTCCATTTCATGCCCCATGCCTCTGCGAGAGGCTCACGTGTGGTTTGGGTCATGAGAGGGAGTTATTGCGAATGACTGTAGTACTCACCGCATCACGAGGAGCGATTCGGCACGGGGGACCGATTTCGCCGTGATTCACCACGGGACGTGGCCATGATTGGCAATATTCACTGGTTGTTTCTAGAGGCGGTGGTTCCCAGAGGCCGAATTCACCAGTCTCTTCCTCACAGTTTGAGGGCTTTGCTTTCATCCCAACTCATCAGCGCCAGCCCGCCACAACCTTGGCCAGTTACCAGAGGGAGATCAAGGCACACGGGTTGAGGGCGGGTAATCACGTAACACCAATAGATCCCTTCTCCCCTCATAGTACTTTAGGCAGACGACTAGATGTAGAGACAAAGGCGACCCCGAAGCCAATGCACAGACAACAGGGCTCAAACTTTGAAGCCAATACTTCAAGGGAGACGAGACTGCTTGACACGTAAGAGAAGAAAAAAAAAATAGAGGCAAAAGATTGTGCGCCGAGGGGGAATCGAACCCCCGGCTCCCCGACGCTGCTCGATGGCAACGGAGAATTTTACCACTAAACCATCGGCGCTACAGACAAACCATGGTGACTCGACATGGTTTGGCGAACACACCCGAGACTATAGAGTGGAAAATCTAGAGATCGTGGAAAAAAGATGTGGGGGGATGAGGGCTTGCCGAAATAGGAACGTCCACGACTTACGCACAACTAGGGCGGTTGATCCCCGGGTCTCCCAGGTCGATTCGCGGACGCGGCGGTCGACCCTCGCACGCCACGATGGCGGATGCGGGCGGGGATAGTTGGAAGCGGCAGCCAGTCCGGGAGACGCTCCGGAAAGTGACGAGCGGATGGATGTACGCAAGGTAATGGACGGTTTAACGGACAGTTGGAGCGGGCAAGCGGCGGTCGGCCTCTGGCCGCCCCCCTTCGGTGCCGCGAAAAAGCGTTTGCGTGGCGATCGACAGCGATTTGCGATTGTCGCCGTGTCACGTCTGGCAGACATTGCCGATATTCCGAGACTTGCCCACTTTTAGGGTGGGCTGGTCATGGTGACACACCCTACTATCCAGGTAGCGTGGCAAGGCGGCGGCAAACATCAAAGCGTACCGTGCAGGTCAGTCCCGTCTCCCCATCGCGGCGCGATGGTGAGATTTGAGAAGCGGCTCTTCGACGTATGATGCGTCAGCACCAAGCTTTTGTTGAGCTTGCAATTGCCATCATCATCCTCATCCTCATCCCTTGGCTGGAGACACGGTAGGTCGGCCAAACAGGAAGGTCGCGGAAGTCAAGTGCCGCAGGCATCGGAGCATTAAACTCTTGGTTTGCCTCTTCGTGGTGTACACTAGTAGGTGTGGTACCTACTCTTGGTCTGGGGGTCCTCATTCGGTGGCGGCATCAATCACAGCGACGGAGCGATGACCCGGAACGCGCATTGACTGGCAGTGGGAACCAGGGCAGGCCATCTCGTGGGAGAAGATTGGCAGCGCGGAGGATGGATGCAGTTTTCGGCCGTCGGTTTGGCAAGATATGCAGCGTGACATGTTGGTTGTGAGCGGTCGTTGAGTTAGACTCTTGGCACGCCTCCGTCGCGGGCGAATCAAGTCGGGAGGATTCCTGGTGACGTAGCGGCAGTGCGTGATGAACGGGTTGGGGAAAGGGAGTGGGTGGGGGCAATTAAGAAAAAAGTACATACATGGGCGGCAATATCCGCTTACCTATTCTATTCGTACGAGCGGCAGTTTGGGGAGACGTGAAAAAAAGGGTCGTCTCAAGAGAGACACACACGAGAGAGAGAGAGAGAGAGACGAGACGAAGGTCGAGAGGTGCCACGGACAATGGCAGAGATGGATGGGAGTCGAGAGAAACACCGTGGGGAAACCAAAGAGATTGGCCCGGGACATGGAACAAAAAGATATGGAGACATGGAGAGATACAACAATCAATTGTGTGCAAGACACACACACACACACTCTCTCTCTCTCTCTCTCTCTGGGACAGGCCTGGCGCCATTCCCCCTTTCTCCTTGGAGAGGCGGCGGCGGGCGTTTCACTTGGATTGCTGCGGCGCATTTGTTGAGGGATCCCGGCGACCGCCAGTCGTCATGTTGATTGCAACCGGTTGTGTTGTAAAGCATAGATAGCATGGCATCGCCAAGTGTGTGCAATGCATTGAGAGATGATATACGGAGTATACACCACCTTGATCATCCATCATGTAAGCTTCGTACGTACATAGCTACTACTGAAGGTGCATGATGGGAAGAGCAAAAACAAAGGAATGATGAAAAGGAAGGAGAAACGAAGGAATCTGGTGGGAGTCGCGACGGTGGATTGAGGCAGTCGCGGTGGGATCCGTGCGCACGTATCGCGGAAGTAACTGTCCTATCTGGGCAAGTACCTGATGTGTATTCGAAAGCCAAGGTAGGTACGTACCCCATACCGCGCCTTCTCTGCTTCGCGAAGGTCAGAAGTGGGGGGGGGGGGGTTCGGGATCCTTCCAGTAAGTGGGACGGAGTATTCAACATTGTGCTCCGTACAAACAAAAACAAACAAACATGTCACCGCCGACTGCCATGCCTACCTAAACTATGTACTCCGTACTACGTATGCTGCGCGATTCTTCGAGAAATTTCACCCAAGCTCGACAGCCCAACCAGCCAACGTAATTGACTGTTCATCTCTTTCTTGTCTCTTCCAGACCTTCCCTCCCAGGTCCCGCCTTGATGAGAAGCCACCTGACAGAAAGAGGCAGTCCCTCTTCTACCTCATGTCATGTCGACCTGACAGCCATGACTCGAATTCGCCCTCTCCTCCCTCCATCCACGGCCGAGAAAAGTGGACGGTGACGCCCCTCGTCTCTGGGCGCCGAGCGTGCGAAACGGAGTTGGCGATCTCGCGAAATGCCTTGGCCAGCGACCGATTACGCGCTGCAGCACAAAAAATGCCACCAATGCTCCCCAAAAACCGGGTCGCCAATGCTTGGAAGACCCAACCAAGGCCACACAAAGGTCTGTGCCAATCGCACCCGACGTATCAGAGAGAGAGGGAGAGAGGGAGAGAGGGAGAGAGGGAGAGAGAGAGAGGAAAACAAGCAGCGCCGGTCAAGCTTTTGCCAACGGCGCGACAAGACTTTTCTGCACGATTGAGATCGGGCAGGCCAGCATGCAGACCAGATTTGGAGTCTGGGGATTCAACTCAACGACATGTCGTGGACGGGAGGCGACGGCGACGGTAGTTGCACGCCCAAAAGACGAGAGCGACGCCGGACGGCGGCCTTGTTTCTGCCCACCGTGCGCGCTTTCAGCTCATGTCAAGCTAAACCCGGTCTACTGCCTAGCAACATGCGACTTTTTCTCCTCTACCCGATACGAGAGGCCGGCGGGTTTGCAACACGGCGCGGACACCTAGTCACAAAAGTAAGCCGGCCACATCGGGGCCATCCTTGTTTTAAGCCGCTTGGCACTTGGCAGACAGACAAGGGCGCTTACCGTCCGCAACCGAGCAACGCTCTCCCAACCCAAGAAACCCCCGATACGGGTACTACCGTACTATCTAACCCCCCGGCGTTGGGCTCTGGCTCTGTCTGGACAGTCAGCATTCCTGCGCCCTTTAACGGCTCCGCGCGGCAATCCAGAATGCGTGGTGCATTCCCCTCGGCTGCGAGATGCCGATAGATGGGTGCAGTATTCGTACCGAGTGTCCGTATGGCATCGCACAATTATTGGAACGAACCACACGGCACTTGGTTCCTTTTGTATTTCCCTCGTTGCCTTGGAACGTGGCTGCCGCTTGTCTCACGCAACACGGCCCCCCTCATCACGTTCAAGGCCGTGTGCCCGAAGAGCTGGGACAAGACTAGCACAATCAGGCATGGCTCGATCGCAGGGTGCTCGCATGCCTGCCCGTCTGTATTCGTACCGACCGTACACACGACATAATCAGCCAAAATGAACCTGCGCACGAGGTGACACTCGTCGACCCTTGGCAAGATGAGCCCAACTTCGGAGCAGATGGGCAAGGGGGCACGTCGCAGCAACCTTATTCCATGGTGGCATCCGTCTTCCCCGTAATTGCTGTGGGCTAAAACACAGCAACAAATCATCATTGGTCATGGCGGAATCATACAGAACGGCATCGGTATAGTTTGACTGAAAAAGAAAAGAAAAAAAAGTAAAAAAATCAAATGAAAAAAGGAGCTGGTATTCAGCCAGGTATGCGTACGCGGCCCATCTACCACTGTACCTCCCTTGTCAGGCCATGGGGTACTCCCGAGGTACCGCGTCATCAAGCCCTGCGCCTCCTTCAATGCGGAAGACGGTACATGACGGTACATGGTGTGTACCTCGGGTACCTAGGTATGTATCGGAGCATATCCGTAGGTAGGTAGAGAAGCAGCAGCAGCAGCGCAGCAGTACAGTAGGAGCGCACCTACCTAACATTGGTGCTTACCATCCATATAAGGACATTACCTACCTCACCTCAGGTACCTATCCATCCTATCCATGTACGGACGACGACAACGACAACGACAACGACAACAACAACAACAACAACGAAGACGACGCAATAGCAAGAACTACGGGGAACCGCCGGGAAAGAGAAAGAGCAGAAGCCACAAAACCGTTCTAATTCTCTCCCCTCCCTCTGCTCTGCTCCTTCCTTCCCGGTCCCACCAGAACTCCTGCCCGCCCATCCCCATCCTTGTCACACTGCAGGGCGCCCCACTCACGCTAGGCGGGGCCAGGCTTTTTTTCTTCTTTTTTCCTTGCATGGATTATCCTCTGCTATCAGTACGCCCGACATCTTGGCTGTCTGTTCCGCTGCTGCGACATACTTAGCTTCCATGAACCCCGAAGCTTGTCCAACTTCCTGTCGCTCGTTTCCGCTTCGTGTAAAGTCTGCTGGTCCGCCGATTAGATCAGACATTGTCGTCGACCCCTCATTATTGTCGCGACCCCCTCTTTCAGACGATTCGCGAGCTTCTGCCCCCCTCCCTCGACGAGACGAGACTCGACGAGACGCGCAACACTTCGATTTCGCACAACGAGGCAACACCCGCCGGTGTCCTCTGCATTTGCAATTGCATTTGCATTTCGTTATCGCTCCAGTCCCGACCCTCGAGTTCCACCCGCCGCCGATTGGCCTGAATGCATCGAGAAACACTCGCCATCGGGTCCCAATCCACCCACCGGGCAGTTTCGAGCCCTTTGCCAGGCCCAGTCCACGACATCACTGTTTCCCCCAGCAACTGAGCCGTCGAGCTCGCGGCATTCCACACGGCGCATCGCCAACGAGCACGCTTCCCGACAGCCTCTGCAACAAACACGAGAAACAAAAGAGTTTACCTACCCTCCCAAGCTGCGCCGCCATGGCGTGGGACCACCTCTCCATCACGAAGCCGCACTTGGTCTACATCATCCTGGGCGGCTTCACGACCCTTTTTATGCTCTGCTCCTCCATCATCAAGGAGCGCATGTACATTGGCGAGGCCACCGTCGCCACCCTCTGCGGCATCATCTTCGGCCCTCACGCCGCCAACCTCATCGACCCCAAAAGCTGGGGCAATGTCGACCTCGTCACCATTGAGTTCTCCCGCATCGTCCTCGTCGTCCAATGCTTCGCCGTCGGCGTCGAGCTGCCCAAGTTCTACATGGAGAAGCACTGGAGATCCGTCACCTTTCTGCTCATCCCCGTCATGACCATTGGCTGGCTCGTCGTCAGCCTGTTCATCTGGTGGCTGATTGACCCGCTGTCCTGGCTCGAGAGCTTGGTCATCGCCGCCTGCGTCACCGCCACCGATCCCGTCCTGGCCTCCTCCGTCGTCGGCAAGGGCAAGTTCGCCAAGCGCGTACCCAAGCACTTGCGTGACCTGCTGTCTGCCGAGTCCGGCTGCAACGACGGCATGGCATTCCCCTTCGTCTACCTCGGAATCTACCTCATCCAGGAGCACATGGACGCCAAGGCCACCACCTACCACTGGATTGTCTACACGATTCTCTACGAGTGCATCTTTGGCGCCATCTTCGGTTTCCTCGTTGGCTACATTGCTCGCCACGGCATCAAGTACGCAGAGGAGCGCGACCTCATTGACCGAGAGAGCTTCCTCGTCTTTTACTTCGTCCTCGCCCTCTTTTGCGCCGGTGCTGGTAGTCTGCTCGGCATGGACGACCTGCTTGTCGGCTTCGCTGCCGGCGTCGGTTTCTCCAACGACGGTTGGTTCGCCTCCAAGACCGAAGAGTCGCACGTCTCCAACGTCATTGATTTGTTGATCAACCTCGCCTACTTTGTCTTTTTGGGAACCATCATCCCCTGGGAGCAGTACAACAACGTCGCCGAGGGCATCACCCCCTGGCGCCTAGTCGTCATCGCCATATTCGTCATCCTGTTCCGCCGCATCCCCGCCATGCTGATGCTGAAGCCCTTCATACCGGACATCAAGACGTGGCGCGAGGCTGTCTTTGCTGGCCATTTCGGTCCCATCGGAGTCGGCGCCATCTTCGTCGCCATCTTGGCGCGCGCCGAGCTGCAGTGGGAGACGGCCGTGCCCCTTTCCGACATCCCGCCCGACCACATCGAGCACAGGACCCTTGTCGCTGTCATCTGGCCAATCGTCACCTTCCTCGTCATCTCCTCCATCATTGTCCACGGCTCGTCGGTGGCCGTCTTCACCCTCGGGAAGCGCATCAACACCTTGACAATCACCATGTCCTACACCACCGCTCCCGAGGACGGTCCCACCTGGATGAACCGCCTGCCCAGAATCTCGTCGCAGTCTCGATCGCAAGCCCGAACCATGTCCGACACGGACGGGAGGAGCTGAAGATGCCAGAGTTCCCTCCAGGCACCTTGCCCCCGTCGGGTTCCCGGGCGCCTTTCTGCGACGCCAAAAGGACGAGGAAGGCTCGAAATCCCGCGCTCGGTCGACTTCGCGCAGTCGGCGCAAGAGGAACAAGTGGGACGACGGCATCGGCCCAGGCGGGCCTGTCTCCCAGTCTGCCATCTTCCCTACTAGACGCGAGCCCCTTCTCAATGAAAAGGATCCCGTCTCTCCCGACGGTGAGGGTAGCACGCCGCCCAGAAGCGATTCCGACAGGGGCCGTCCACGGGACTCTGAAAAAGATGATGATGACATCACGCCCTCTCCCGATGAAGGCTCCAGCCGAACGGAAACCCCGTCCAAGGTTCAAATCTACGAGGAGGGCGATAAGCTGGTGGTCGAGAACGAGGACGGCGATGTGTTGGATGTTGAGCGTTCCCCGAGCAAGGCAGAGGCGGCGGCGGCAGAAGAGGCCCGTCACCGGGTACCTGTTGAAACCGACATGGATGCCCTAGCGGCCACCAAGTCGAGACAGGGCGAAAAGTTCAACTGGACCCTGGATTCGTTCAAGCGCAAGGTCGAGGACGTTTACAGCTCCGAGGTGGAGAAACGCAAGGAAAAGACCAAGGCCGGCAGGCGGCACGAGCCCGCTCGGGCTTTCCAGTTTGGCAACACAGTAAGCCAAGCTTTGTTTGGTCTTGACACAGCATTGCTCACCAGGCTAACCCGTTGTTCAGATCATTGTCGAAGACGAAGATGGTGAAGTTATCAAGACTTACGAGCTGCCATCGAGCAAGTCTGGGAAGGAATCTGGAGGCCGCACACAGCAGGGCCTCAAGTACCTCGGCATGGGCGGTCTGCTGAAGGCATCCGAGAAGCCGGTGGCCGAAGGCGCAGCGCCAGCAGAGTCTAGCGCCGAGGGTGCTGCCAATGCACCCCGAAGTCGGGCTGGCAGCGCTACCTCGGTGGTGGCGGCGGCGCCGGCGGCGCGCAGAAGCCGAAGAAGAACGCAGCCGAGGGGCAAGGTGACGATGACGATGACCGACACATCAGATTCACGATTGGTGGAGTCGGCCAGAGGATGACCAAGGAGGACTTCATCCGCGAAGTGCAGAAGCTCGACGACAAGACGCGGCGACAGGTCGTGGACCAATCGACTGCGTCACAGCGCGTAAAGTCCATTGCCAAGGGAGACGTCCCCTCTCCGGCTGAACGACAAGCGAATATCCCCACCATCAAGATTAGAAACGATTCCACCGAGAAGAGATCCGGCTCGTCTACACCACAACGAGGGGATGCCGGTCCGACACAGCCCGCCTCGAGAGCGTCGCCGGAAAAGGCAAGCGACGAGGATGAGACGGCCATTGAGAGACAGCGGAGGCTGGCTGTTTTATCGAACCAGAGCGACGAGAATGCGGACTCGGGCGAGACCCCTGCCGAGAGGCGCCGCAGGGAGGCCGCCCTCGGTATGAACGCCAACGACGGCGGGGATGACTCTGACGACGAGGGCGGGGAGAGAGTGCCGCCCGCAAGGAGAGGCATCCGGTTTGCGGATAGCACCGTGCCGCGAGGCCGCAAGTAACGAACGGGATAGAGGGAAGACGGGCTGCGAAGTAGCATAGCGTTGCATTGGGGCGGTTATGTGCATCATGACAGCGTATCATGCATGGGTTTTTTGTTTATTCTTTTTCTTTCTTTTTTTTTACATCTAGCACGGGGAGAGGTTTCCACATCACAGGGAGACCCTACAAAACGGCCGGTTTTTGGTAATCGTATTATTCTATTCTGTATATACTTGGGGGAAATTGACGGGGCCTATTAACATGGAACGTTCTGCTACTATGAATGTCGGGAGGGGGGGTTGTGCTTGAGGAGTCGGCAAGTATTCGCAGCCCGCCGGGACGATGGCCCGTGTGACGGATTGGATCACGGTTCAACGGTTCAACGGGTAAACCCTAGGGAGGGGAGGTGATGGAAGGTTATCTATCGTTTGATCGGGCGTGTCGTCGTTGTCGACGACGGCTAATCAACAAAGTTGATGAGCGACTGCGCAGTTCGAGTTTAACCCCCCCCTCTTCGTCCCCGTCCTCGAACTCTATTGCCACTTGCGAAAATATCGAGCAGGCCCAAAATGGTGTTTCTGACGTCATACCCCGATGTATCTTTGTATCTTCCCCGGCCGGTGGTCCCCGGTCCGGTGTGGAGCAAGCTGCGGCGCAGCAGGGGGGCGGAAGGGGGGTGGGGAATGGCGGCGCTGCATTGTCGCATGTCACGTGGGTCTGAGCATTTTTGAACCCGTGTATCTGTATTCCCTCCCGGTGTGTGAGGAATTGCGACTCCTGCCAGTCACCTCGGCGAGGGAAACCTAAACCGTCGACACGGCGGCGGCGGCGGCGGCGGCGATAGCGTGTCCGAAATCGGCCTGGTCCGCTAAAGTTGTCGTGGTCGTGGTCGTCGTGGTCGTCGTGGCCAGATACCTCGTGACCCGACTCCCGCCAGTCGGTATGTTCGGCCGGCCGCTTCCCTCCGGGTATCTCGCTCGGCTCTCGGATGGGTTTGTCCGAGGCATTCGATAAATCTGCGGCGGTTTAGGACTAGCCGACACGGCTCAAGGGGAACTCGACTGAGAGCTCCGGGGTGGGGGAGGTAGGCGAATGTGTCGCTCACGATTGGTCGATCGTCGGGAGACCCGACATACGAGGAACCCGCTTTAGCAAACGGAGGCTTCTTCAACTCGGCAAAGATCTCGGCGAGACCGTGCCGTGTTCTCGGGTGGCGTCTCTCCGACCGTCTCCACAGCGTGGCCCCGCATCTCTCGGTGGGAAGGAAGCGGACCGATCGGTGCGCTTGGACGGGGCTCCCGAGCGAGGAGGCCCTCGGCGCCGGCACGGTCGTCTAGCCAAGCGGCCCGAGTAAACGGGCGCATCGTCAGTCTCTTTTCTGGTAAATCTTGACCCCGTCATTGCAAGTTGTGCGAGTCCAAGGGTATACGCGGGCTCCACCAGACAGAAGTGTCTGGTATATCGCAGCCGGCCCCGCCCACGTGGGCACTTGGTCTTTTGCATGTCGAGCAGATAAACAAAGGAATGCGACGATCGAGAATGGATCTGGCAGATGATAAATAGGATAGGGTACAAGCTTCGGGCTGTTTTTTCTTGTTTCTTCGCATGACCGATTGTGCCGGAAGCAACTAGATCGGACCAATTACAAGAACCACATAGACTAAATAGCCACAAGAGTTAATTGTTGACAAGGTGCTCCGGATTGCGCTGTTGATAATAGGTATCTTAACTTTCGGCCAGTCCGTGGGTCAAGAGCTGGCAGACTGGCACCTATGTGGGGTGGATGGGTTCTACCAAGATTGTTTACGCATGAATAAGCCCTGCTGAGGTTAATTACGGATGATAGCCCGACCGGGGACTCCGACTCGGCGCCGAGCACCATGGTAGAGATGAGCCTGCAAGAGAATACATATGGTTCCCAAAATCCCTTCAGGTTCAATCCACCTCATCGCCCGTTGTGCAGTGTTTTCTTCGTCGCATCTCCAACATGCGTTCCACATACCCGGTCCTCCTCCTTCTTTGGTCGCTACTCTCCAGCACATTTGTCGCCGCCCAAAAAAAGGGTCTCCGAGACGACAAGGATACTTACACCGTCAGCCGCAACGGAGATACGTACGACGTGTACACGCCCTACTATGCGGAAGGGAACGCGCCGGTCACGACGTTGTTGTTCCCGAGCGACGAGCGCGGCCAGATCATCGTCACCGCGGCCTGGAACAACCGGGAAGACCGCCACGCCGACCGCAAGCCCCGGCTGTTTCTGTCCGACGTGATCAGGGCCGTTGCAAGCAGCAGGCACGCAAACAGGCCGCTCGAAACAGTTGACTGGGTGGTTGCGAGGACCGTCCTAGACAAGCAGGTGCTCGCGATTGTCAAGGACTACTATCGAGACTGGAAGAAACTCCACCGGTTCTCTAAGTTCCCGACCAAACTCACCGTCAAGCCAACGGATTCGTATTGGCCGGCCTTCAAACACACGTCATTCTACAAAACCGTTACTTGGACGTTCAAGGGGACTATCAAGACTGTGGAATATGTAGAACTTGTTCCAAAGCACCCAGCGATGGGGTTCAGTGCGCTAGACATATGGTGCCATATGAAGTAACCTTAATGAATAAATAAGAATAATATGGTTTTTTTTTTCTAGATGTTCACTTGAGCCGGCGTGGATCAGCGGATGTGCTAGTCCTGCCAGAGGCTTTGGGGGGGGGGGTTAGGGGGCCCGCCTCCGTCTTGACTATTTCTTTCACAACGAAGATCCATAAACGCCCCTGGCCATTACCAAACCCCCCATGGATGTTTACTGTGATGGGAACAACCGAGCACTCCCGTGAAACAACTGAAGGCCACATTCACCTGCTTTGCTAGTCGACCCCCTTCGTTTTTCGCAAGCGTCATCGCGTGTTACCTACCTCATCCTCAGGTCCATGTGACACGAAGCAAACTGATTCCTGAAGGAAATTGCCTCTTCAAGGTTTTGCAACCTCCATCAGACTCCCCCCCCCCCCCCCCCCCGTGAAAGCCTGAACTGACCGGCCACCGCCCTCTTGTTTGCCACGCAATTGCTCACAGCCGCCGATGGTCTCTGAATCACTGCGTACGCGCGAGCGGTCGTGGTGGTTATAAAAGACCGTCCCTACCTCGCGATCTCCCGCGTGCCGTTCTTCAACAACCTGATCGAGACGAGAAACCGCCTGTTTCCAGCCAACCCAAGTAATCGGACCTCTTTGCCGTCTTCACGAAAAAAAAGACAACCCCTTCCGGGCTCTAATGCCGAAAAACGCCTCGGAGATGTGCGACCACCGCCGCAACCGCCACCCACAGCTGTTCTCCCCAGCCCGCGACCCCTTTCCGCCACCCCGTCGTCGCTCTGGCCGCGAAGGAGCCCCGTCACCGCCCCGCTCTCCCGGCTTTCCTGGGTTCTACCGAGCGCTCCCCTCCTCGGCCTTTGGACACCCGTCCCCGGCGAGCCCCGATGCCAGCTCCGACCACGGAGAGGCGCCCCCTATCCCCTGGCGTCCCGGTGCACTCCCGAGCCGCCGAGAGGATCCCATCTTCTCCCTTCGGCCGCGCCGTCTCCAGGCCCCCGGGAGAGATACGAGACAGCCACGCTCCGGGCGGGACGCGATTCCCGGCATCTTCACCAGCATCGAGCGCGATCCCAGCGCGCGGTCCGCGTCCCCCAGCCCGTCCGCAAGGGGAGGATCGTCGACGTCTTGTTCTTCGCCCGCGCCGCACCCCTCGGAGCCTCTCGCGTCGAGGTCGTACTCCCACGACGGCACGATCTCTCCCCTGGGCCCGCGCCCCCGCAGACTCGAAACGCCGAGGTACGTCTCGGCCCCGCGCCCGCTCCCTACGTCCCCCGCGTCGGGAGCCCTAGGCGTCCCGCACGGGCCCCTCACGATTCTGCTGGCCCCGACGCCGCCGCCGCCGCGCCGAAGGCGACCCGCCCCGTCCCCGCTATCCCCCGGATTCGGTCTCGGCCGGCGAGCGAGGGGCTCGGGCCCGCGAGCCTGGGTCTGCGCGCCCGAGAGCCCCCGCATCGCCGCCAGCGTGCTTCATCGTCCGCGGTGTCCCTGCTGCGGGTGCGGGTGCGGGTGCGGGTCCATCGGGAACCGCTCGCGGCGGAGTGGGGACTGTGCGGGGGCTGCCGGGCCTACCGCATGATGTTGGGATGCCGAAACAAGCCGGCGGTCGGGAGAAGTGATCCGACAACCCATGACCCTGGGCTTGGGGCGGGGGGGGGGGGCAATGCAGCACCTGCGCCATCTGATCGAAACTTCATGTGGAAAAAGAAAAGAAGGAACAACGCCGGAATGAAATCGAGTGTTGCTGTACAGGCAGCCTCTGTGGAAGTGCTTCTTGAGTTCTTGAAACACAGACCGACCAGGAGAGAACGGACAGAAAAAGACGCATCAAGCAGCCAGAAAAACGCACATCGCCGAGGGCCTCTTCGGGTCCTCTGCAGCTGAGGTGATATTGACGGGCCTCCATCTCAAGAAACGGCGCGGTAGTCAGGTGGCCGCTGGTTTATTAGCAATAATCAATGATTCGTAGTTCTATTCCAACCTGTGTAAGACGCGTGCTGTATTGGCCTCATCAGCTCAGAGGCCGGGTATCAAGCCGAGAGGAAACCGTCCAGTCTCGCGGGACCAGATGTAGTCCTCTCTTTCTATGCCTTGTCCTCCTTCTCTGGAAGCACACTTCACACCCCTCCCCGACTGTCACTTTCATTGGCCTCGGCATCCTGTTGCCAGCCGTGTAGTGAGCATCGCCCCTCCCCACGCCACTCCTCGCACCGTCCGCCTCCGTACCCCCAGCGCCCCCCGACTCCTCCTTGACACAAATCTCCACGTTCTTGCTGATGGTTCCAGGCGGGACCGGCGACTTGTTGAGGTGCTCCTCGCTCCCCGACACGGTAAACTCGGTGACGGGGTATTGGCTGTACGGCGGGCGGCCCTTCTTCTTGTTGCCGCTGGCGCTTCCTTCTGCAACGTCGCCGAGCTGGATGTTGCCCGGCCCGGGTAGGTGCGACCGCTTCGAGTTCCCGTACCTGTTGCTGGTGCCCCGCGACAGAGTGTTCGTGATTGTGCCCAGGACAGGGCTGAGCCAGCGGCGGACGAGCGGGAATACCATCGGGACGTTGCTGGTCACGATTGCGACAAAGGTTTCGCGAACGGCCCAGGAGCCCGCTTGCTGTGCACCGTTGATGGGATCCTTTAGGAGACGGCGTGAGTCGGTAAGCTTCGCGAAAAGAAACAGATGGCAATGGAGACTCGGGACATACGGTGATGATGAGAACACAGCGCAGAATGCCGGCCATGGTCACAAAGATTCCTCCCGAGAAGAGCACAATGAGACCGAGCTTCTTCCTCAAGGGCAGCTGCGCACCCCACAGCATTGGGATCGGGATGCTCAGGAGGTAGAGATCCGTCAAGGAGTTTAGTACGACGACGACTAGGATGTTGATTTTCGAGATGGCCGGTTGGCAAAGGTCTGGTCTCGTGTTAGTTGGTCCTCCCCCGCAGAGTTTGACTGGACCGGTCACGTACTGCCTGGGTCAGGGTAAATCTGCCAGTTCTTCTCGAACGGATAGCAGCCGAAGATGATGGAGAAGAAGACGGCCAACCACGACACGCCGATTGATATGAAGCCGTACATGATCCGTGTGCGGTAGTTGTACATTCCTTGCTATGCTTTGTTAGCGCTGACGCGGAGGGCCATTGGGGTCAGTGTTACGAACAGTGAGGCGCACGTAAAAGATGCACATGGCGGCTTTGGCGGGCCAGAGCACGAGACAGCTGTAGGTAATCCATCCCGCGATTTGGGTCTTTGAGCCGTTGACTCTGCCTTCTGTGAGCGAGTTCCTGTGCGCCGAGGTCGATGCAGGGTTTCGCACCTGAGCATGAACTCTTGGCTGTTGGGATCCAGATTCTTCCTCGCCTCGTCCGTCATGCCATTGTTCGCGAGGCCGCGCCAATAGGCTCCTACGCTATATGCCAATGCGGTCTCGGCCGAGTACGACAGCTGCGTAGCTTGTCAATGTCTGGAAGTTTGATACCGCCGCGTCAACACAGGAGGAGGGCTAACCGCAACGAAGAGCATGAGGTAATCGTCTGCCTGCAGGTGCTTGACGCCAACGGCGCTGATACGCGCGTATGTACGGATGGATATGACGCCAATGGCCACACCGAGCAAGGTGAAAGCTTCCGTCACAAAGGCTGACATGTCGAGATGGTGGCACGGTGCAGTTCCTACATGCAATGGTTCCAAAGGCCGGTAAGAGGTGGTAACCTCCCACTTGGAAGAGAAGCTCAAACGCCTGTGCAGCGAGAATTATGACAGAAGACCCGGTAGAGTATGTCACAACCCACTCAAGTTGAATAACAAGCCAGCGAGCCAAAAGCACGCAGCTGCAGATATCGAGGGGGCAGAGAGAGAAGGAGAAGAAGAGGACGGGCTGTTACCAAGCCGAAGATAAACCTTGGCTGACAGAGAAGCTTCTTGGAAAAGGGTTGGGCGGAAAAAAAGAAAAAGAAAAAAAGGAGAAGCAAAAGGAGATGGAGAGTGAAGCCGGGGCTTGGTCGCTCAGCCGCTTGAACGCTTTGGGGCACTTGGAACAGCCAACCACCCTTGTAGACTGCTACGTCGCCAGGGAACGAACTTGGACGATCTTCATGCCGCAGTCACATCTATCTCGTTTGGACTTTGTGGATGCTTCAGCCAGCAATGCAACAGTGCTAGTAGGGGGGGAGACCAAGGGCCAGCACTCGGTTGCGTTGGGAATGGATGCCGTGCGGCTGTGGCTGCGCGGGCGGTGCCCTTCATACCCGCACTCGCAGCAGAGACTGTGCGTCCCGGCTCTCTCTCGCTCTCACAAAGGAAGGCTACATTTCCGTATCTACTCGGTATGTAGGCAATCGACTCCTGGACGGATGCGATGACGAGCACACGCCCGGTTGTCGACCGATGGAGTCGGGGGAGGGCATCCAAGACGCGTCTTGTGATGGAAATGCATCGTCAACTCGGACTTGAGAGTTCTCCAGGCCGATAATGACCTGCCCAGGAACAAACAGTGAGTGCGTTTGTACTGAGCTTCGATAGTTGAGGGCCTGGTCCGATACTGCATAGTATACACCACCCACCTAGGTAACCGATAGGCGCTCCTTCCGGCCGGGTCGGATCGGAGCTGACGGGATCTGGCTGGCGGATGGATGGATGGGAGTTCTTGACTCGCGATGGCGCAACTTAGTACGTAAGACATGAGGCGAGCGGAGCCTTGAAGAAACTGGAAGTGGATGTCGCCAAGATGTCGGTTGCTGGTTGGTGCAATTGCTTGGATTTGGAGATGCTCTCCGTCACACCCGAGGAAACGTGCAGTCGGACCTGAAGAAGAGTGGAGTCGGTTTGTAGTTTATTAGGTCTGACGTTTATCACTCAAAGCTTATGAAGGCTCCTCGACCCTAATCAGATGGGCACGAATAGGTATTCTTGGTGAAGGAAGAGTCGCCGTGTAGGAAGCGAGCGATGTCGGGACGGATGCATACCTATTAGGTACATCGTATCGTATGCAGTAGGGATTGACGTTTGAGGGTCCAAGCTGGTTTCCTACCTATTTAGGTTTGACGTGGTTAATTAATAGACACGTACACAGTACCTCCAACGCCCCGTCATTTCAGTGGCTGTAGGAGTACACAATACGCAGGGAGTTTTGCGTGCCATAATAGTCTCGAGGATCAGCAAGCGAGTTATGCCCGTTGTAACGGTTTTCTGTCTCTCCTTGGCGCGAGGGTTGAGTCTCTAACCCAACATCCCGTTGGTTCTATCGAGCACCAGACAGACGGAACAAGGAGAAGAGAAATAAAAACGAGTTGAGAAAAATGGAAGATCGAGTAAGTAAATAATACATAGTTGAGAAAAAAAGATCAGAAAAAAAAAGATAAAAGAAAAAAGAAAGAAAAAAAGAAAACAAGCATACTAGTGAACGCCTGCTCATGCACTACATAGACCCCCTGTCATCACAACCACCACCACACCTTCGGGCCCTGCATGGTAGGGATTGGACAATCATGCCGGATTTCGGCCACAATCCCATCGATTGTCGCGTACGGGGTAGCATTCGTGGGGCGAGAGACCCGCGCATCGTCCCCCTGTCACATTGACGAATCAGCTCCGTGTTGCCTGGATGTCTTTGATACCTAGCTGAGCGAGCATGCAGCAAGCCATCTCTTCCTACTTCCCTAGGCGGCAACGTGGTATTCAGCTATTCTCGGGCGGCGTAGAAAAGAAAAATGGCCCGGCCAACGCCAGGCCCGGTTTCTTCCATTCTTCAGCAATGGCTTTAACCGCATCCTGTGGCAACCAAGCTTGACTTACTCCCTCCTTTTTTCTTCTTCTCGCCTTGGCCGTGTTGATTCCTATCACACTCGATCCATTAGCCACTCTCTCGGCCGTCGTTCCAACCGTGTTTTGCAAATGGAGACTCTCGACTTCGTCGCTATTGGGGCAGGTAAGAGACATCCATCCACCCCCCACGCATCACCATCGGAACTCTCAAGGCCTGCGGTCTGTCTGGTCTGACACGCTCGTCTCAGGATGGTACGGTCTGGCTGCGGCCAAGACTCACCACCAGCTTCACCCAAAAGCTCGCTGGCTCTCTTCGACCAAGCCTCGTCCGCCGGCGGCGTGTGGGCCGAGCACCGTCTCTACCCGGGGCTGAAGAGCAACAACATGCTCGGCACCTACGAGTACCCCGACTTCCCCATGGACCCCGAGACCTTTGGCGTTCTGCCCGGCCAGCACATTCCCGGCCGGGTCCTGCACGACTACTTGACCGCCTACGCAAAGGCCTTTGGCATCTTGGACAAGATCCGCTTCCGCCACAAGCTGCTCTCGGCGGAGCACCGCCCCGACGACGGCGGCGGCTGGATCCTGACCCTCCTCGACGGCAGGGACGGCAGCGAGGCCCGCGTGCTGGCCAGGAAGCTCGTCATCGCCACCGGCCTCACCTCCGAGCCCTTCCTGCCCGACTTTGCCGGCCAGGACACCTTCGGCGCCCCCCTGTTCCACGGCAAGGACTTCCTCCAGCACGCCGACACCCTCGACTCGGCCAAGGCCGTGACCGTCTTCGGCGGCACAAAGTCGGCGTGGGACCTCGTCTACGCGTATGCCATCAAGGGTATCAAGGTTCACTGGGTCATCAGAGGTAAACCAAGCCACCCCGTGCGCGCGCGCATGCCACTCTCCGGTGCTAATCGTTTTTCCCTCCCTTCAAGAGTCGGGACACGGTCCCGTGTGGATGGCGCCGCCGTACGTCACACCCTTGAAGAAGTGGCTTGAGAAGCTCGTCCACACCCGGGCCCTGACCTGGTTCAGCCCCTGCTCGTGGGGCGACGCCGACGGGTACACCAAGACGAGGGGCTTCTACCACGGCACCGCCATCGGCCGCGGCATCACCAACAACTTTTGGAGCGTCCTCGGCAACGACGTCATCACCCTGAACAAGCTCGACTCCCACCCGGAGCTGAAGAAGCTCAAGCCGTGGAGCGAGGCCTTTTACACGGCCTCCAGCTTCTCCATCCTCAACTACGACACAGACTTCTTCGACCTCGTCCGCGACGGGACCGTCGAGGTCCACATCGCCGACCTCGTGAGGCTGTCGCCGGGCACGGTGCACCTCTCGGACGGGTCCTCTCTGCAGTCGGACGCCCTGTGCTGCGCCACCGGGTGGAAGCAGTTCCAGCCCATCAAGTTTCTGCCAGAGGGCATCGACAAGGAGCTCGGCATCCCCACGCGCCCTCGTCCGAGAGCTTCCCCCGGCCGACATGGTCGAGGCCGTCGACAAGGACATCTTTGACCGCTGGCCGCGGCTCAAGGACCAGCCCGCCCAGAACAAGCGCATGAAACCCCTGCTCGAGTCCGAGGGCGTCTCGACCACCGAGCCCGTCAACCCCTACACGGCGCTGACGCCCTACGTCCTCTACCGCTTCGTGGTGCCGCCGTCCCCCAAGCTTCTCGCGCGCCGCGACATCGCTTTTGCGGGCGTCCTGATGAACTTCTCCGTGGCAATGATCTCGCACGTGCAGTCGCTCTGGATCGACGCCTACTTCCACGATCAGCTTCCCGCCGTCCGCGAGGCAACGGCCGACCCCGAGGCCCTGCGGAAGCTGCGTTACGAGACCGCTCTGCACAGCCGGTTCTGCAAGTGGCGGTATCCCGCCGGGCACGGTGACAAGTTTCCCGATTTCGTCTTCGATGCTGTTCCGTACATCGACCAGCTAGTGGGAGACTTGGGGTTGAAGGTGTACAGGAAGAATGGCATGGTTGCTGAGGCATCGGAACCATACGGCCCGAGGATTACACGACCTTGGTCGACGAGTGGGCAGGGAAGCAGCTCAACCTCCAGTGAGTTTGGGTTAACGGTTCGGCGGTGATGCAGTTTAATGAAAAATGTCTCGAATGCCTTTTTTTTTTTGGATATCCTTTTCCACGTAATGCTCCGACCGCGGCGAGTGAAGTTTAGCCTTGGTCAATTCTCTGGCAGATTTAGGCAGCAGCCTAGACACCATCTTTCGACTGTCAACGTCCTTCAGCTTTTAAGATTCGATGCTCAACTACCTTGGGATTCCGATCTCCCACATACTCCACTCTCGAACCGCCTCCTCGGCTCTATTATTCCTGATTATAGCAAAACATGGAAAAGGCACCCCGGTCAGGGGTCGTCTCACCGAGGCGAGCGAGACAAGGAGCAAGAGTTGCCAAAGCCGCAGCAACCTTTTCCACTTCACCTCAGACCAGCAGCGCCCTGGCCACGGCTGCCACTAGTGGCGCCGTCAGCAAAGTCGACGGTACAAGGCGACTGCCAGAGATACTAGGGCCGCATCTCGGACTCAAAGGTCTAGGGAAGGCCGACCTCCAACTCTTATTGAAGAAGCGCCGATTGCTTGCAGAGACGCCCTTGATCGTTCCACGTGACATGAGGCGCAAGAACTTGGCCCAATCCGTCATGGCGACTCTCGTCTTTGCCCAGGAGGAGGCCGGCACGGCCGTCTGCATCTCACCCGGCGGCATCCTCCTCACCTGCTCCCACTGCGTGGCCGAAACGGCCGACGAATTGGACTCGTCCAGAACCCACTGGCTCCTCTTCGCCTCGGGCCAGGCAGTCGGGGCGGAGACTCTAGCTTGGGACGACAGGCGAGACTTGGCTCTCTTGAAGATTGTGGCCGCCCAACCGACGCCGTCCCTTCCATCCACGACAGCACCACCGCCGCCCCCGGCGTTCCCTTTCGTCGCCCCTTCTCCCATGCCCCCGCCCCTCCAAGCCCGCCTCGTCTGCGTCGGTCACCCGGGCAGCGAGGACCTCGAGGCCGCGGACCCCGGCGCCGAGACCGGCTACGACGTCCTGCATCTCAGCACCGGGACCTTCAGGGGCTGTGCCGACGGCCGGGACCCGCAGGACAACTCGGAGATCGGGGCGCTGATGCACACCTGCTGGACGTACTGGGGTCACAGCGGCGCGCCATTGCTCGAGAGGCGAACGGGAATGCTCGTCGGCCTGCATTCTTCGTGGGATGACGAGACGGGGATGAGGAGGGGGATCGCGTGGGAGGCCATCGTGGGGTTTTTGGAGGAGAACAAGCGGTTTCTAGAATAAGTATCGATGATGGCCATGTATGTGTTGTAAGCCAGATGTTTGTCCCCAGACCTGAACAAGATTTCTGTTTTGTACCAAGTGTGATGCCTCCCTCAAAGGCAGGAATGGGAGTGCAGGAAGGTGCCAAAGGTCGGTCGGTCGTTCTTACCTTTGAATTCAGTCCCAAGTGGTTCTTACCAGTTTCTTCTATGTTAACCCCTCTCCTTGGGCCGGCTATCCTGTCGCTTTTCTCTTCTCTATACCTCAATGTGAACCCCATCCTAGAGGTTCACCCAAAGGACTGGGCAATTCCAACCATCTACTCGCAGTCCTTGCGCAGATTTTGCCCTTCTCTATGCTTCTTCTCAACTATCAAAGACCAACAAACATCTTTGGGAGCTGAGCACATTTTGTCATCTGTCGACCATCATTGGCGCTCGTGACAATCACGGCCATCTTCCGTCTTCAGACGGAAAACATACCATCTGGATTGCTCCCTTCACCTACCTACACTTCAGGCAGGGAGAACAGTGCTATCCCAAGAGGCTGTAAGTTGCAAGACTTACTGACCTTCTTAAGACGCACACAGCAGCTCGGGTTCAGGTGCTGCGCTCCAGGCTGCTCCATGTACAGACCGGCAACCAGCGTTCTTGTCATCTTGCGGCCAAACACTTCCCATTCAAGCGCCCCTAAGCCCTACTATTTGTGTGTGTGTGTGTGTGCCAGCGATACTAACCTATTCCCACAACCTAGCCCATCAACCGCCCCATCGCCCGGCCGACAACCTCCAAAGAAATGGCCTTCCAGAACCCTTTCCTCCCCTGGCTCGGCCCCAGCCCCTGGCCCTCCGAGGACACAAACTCCGCCACAACCTCCCTCGCGAGCAGCAGCGCCCTATCGCCCCCACCGCAACCACCTCGACGATGCCCACCGAGAGCGCCGAGTTCCTCAGGGCCTGGGCCTACGACGAGCAGTCGCCCGTCGTCAAGTGGTTCAAGGGCATCGCCGCCGGCGTCGCCGCCTCCCTGCTCCTCGCCTCCCTGTGCTGCTGCTGGGCGCCCTGCATCTACTGGTACTACGGCGGCGACTTTTCGAACCGCGACGCCCTCGACGATGCGACGGACGCCATGCTCCGCGGCCAGTTCGCCCCGGAGGGCGGCTGGGGCCCCTGGCTCCGCGCCAGCCTAGGCGCCCTGTTCCGGGCCCGCCGTGGCCGCGGCGCACCCAACGACGGCGACGATGAGGAGGGCGGAGGCGCCCCGGCGGGTGACGCCCGCGGTTACGAGAGGAATCCCGACATGACGATTGCGCGCAACCGCAACGAGCGCCGCGCCATAGGACGACGTGCTCGTCGCCGCGGCCGCCAGGACTGAGTCCTCCGAAACTCCGTGGTTTCTGGCCCCTCTTTCCCAAGTACAATGCTTCGACGCAGCTGGGATGCCATTCCGACCACCTATGATGCTCGTCAAGACAAACGACTATGGTACGTGTCCCTCGCGGTTACCGAAGGGGGGTTGGGGGGAGGGAAGACCGTTAGCCAACATCCCACATAGAAAACCCGTTTGCATGAGCGAGTTTGAACAGACGGAAGCCGTGGATTGCGTTCCAGGAGAAAAGGCAAAGGAAAAGGCCGTGGAGGAGGCGCCGGGAAGGTCCTTCATGGCAACCGACCCATAACAAAAATCATCATAAGATGCGCGTATTGGGGGAAGAGAACGTTCGGCAGCGAGGGACGACGGGCTTGTGCCTGCCTCATCGGGCCGAGAAAACGATCTATTGCAGGAAGGCCGGAAATTGCGTCGTGGACGAGGGCCCGATACTAGTACCTACGAACAGGGCAATCTGGACGAATCGTTGCGTAGTAGCCAAGCACCAAGAGACTTCCATTTTGCCCACTTTGGCAAGGCTTCACGGTTGCATGCTGGTTGCAAAGGCAGATGGATATCAGCATCTCATTCGATACCCCGGTAGAGGGGTAACACAAAGCCTATCTGAAAACCAAAGTTCTCTCTCTCGTTGTTATCCCGCCGAGATGGTGGTAAGGTAGTATGTACATTCAAAAGCTTCTCCTACACAGGCGGCGGCGGTATGGAACGCGCCAGCTCGAGATCCAAGTCATCATTTGCTGTCGTTGTCGACAAGGAAATGAGACCACTCGCCTTCTGCCATCTGAAAAGAATGAATAAAAAGTGACGAGGTGCCGGCATGGTGGGGTGGTCATCTTTCTCCAGGCATCTGCCGGCCCCGGATCGATCGTTCGCCAACCCCCTTTTATCTTCTCCAACCTAAACTATCTCCATGCAAAGGTGGTATCATTTCCTGACTGAAGGGAAGCGCAAAAAAAGAAAAGTAAGGAAAGCACTAAAGCGTGTTTAGAAGGCGTTGGGCCATGGAATTATTGCCTGTTGGTAACAGGCACATTGTTCGGGTATAGGTAGGTAGGTGGATAATGAGCACAGGTGTTGTTGCTATTGCTCGTAAGTCGGGACTGTCGAATATAATAACAGCCATGTTCCGTGCGAAGTAGCATCCGAGAAAGAAGAAAAAAAGAGGAGGTAAAAAGGAATTGGAACTGATGGCCAGAAGGTATGATGGTGACAAAGAAAAAGAAAGAAAAAAGACGGGTTTGCCGGCAAGTGTTGGTGTCCTGGGAAGGGTTGGGAAAAAGTTTGGGTATAATAGAAAGGGCTGGGGAAAACGGAGTCCCAGAGTCATGACCAGTCAAGGTTTTCACTGGCTGAACGAGCTGTGGCTTTGATGCGCCGCTTGGAGAACTGGCAAGATGTTAGCTGCGGCCGGGAACACGAGATCATGCGTCGCTTACTCTTCAATACGTTCATCTGTCCGGTACGATCCTCGCACGCAACTTGCAAGCCCGAGCCCTCGACAAAGTCGAGACAGATGCTGTTGGGCAACTCCTGTATCTCCATGTCGGAACGTAGGGCATTCGGAAGTCAGAAAGATGGAATCGCTTGACTCCGGCACCTCTGTCATTGTGAGCGGTCAATGAGGCGACTGTACTCAGGATCAAAAAGCCCCGAGAGTCCAGACACATGCTGCGGCGTTTCCACAACAGGGTGTCTGGAAATTGAACGTTGACATCTCCCATGAAAGCCTCGATAGTGGGTTGCTGGAGGCGAGCGACTTCAAAGACATCCTCCTCTTGGACTGTCGGAGAGATGGCAGTCGGGGTCAAGGCCTTACCTCGACCGCCGCTGAGGGACGAGGAGAGGCGGCGCATGAAGCGACCGGCACGGCCCATTTTCTTGTCGCTGGTTGTCGACTTGTTGTCATCGCCGGACCCGCTGCCCTCGGTGAGCACCGATGGGGACACGGCTCTGCTCGCATCGTTGTCCTTGCCATGCGAAGACGAGCGATGGCTGCTGATGGACGGCCGACGGCTGGGGCCAGTTGAGGTGGGGTGAGTCGAGGGTGGTCTCGAGGACGGCCTCGAGGACGGTCTCGAACCGGGAGACATGGGCAGAGGAGCGGTCAGAGGCTCAGCGGGTGAATTGAGGGACTTGCCCCGATCCTTGATGAAATCCCTCATGATACTGAGGGATGACCGACGAGGCAGTTTGCCTCCATCGGGCAGTGGCTCCATGGACTGAGAGCGACGCTTCTCTTTGGACAGCCTTCGCGCCTGGATCGTCTCCATCGAAGCCTCCACTTTTGCCAGGTTGGCTGGTGGCAGTGGAAGCTCGGCCTTCTGGTGATCGACAACCAGCGGCGACGCCTTCAGATCGAGTTTTTCGAACCCGGAAGGGTCCTTTGGCGGCTCGGGCGCCTTGTTGACCTGGGTGGGGTCACGGATGATTCGCGCCGTGACGGAGATGGATTCAGACCGGCTTAATGGCGGGTTGCTGCCAGGCATTTCGAACATGGACAGCCTGTTAGCCAGTGAACCGGATCTGCCACGGTTCGTCTCTGGGGAGGATTCTTGCGGGTCCAGCAAGGCCGATGGCACAGGGCCGCCGCCCACAGTAAGAGAGGAACCCGCCCTGTCGACAGCCGATACGGGGCGTGAGGTCTCCCTTACGCTGGCACCCCTCTTGACGGCGAAGAATGCCGAAGAGGGTCTCGGGGATTTCGAGCTGCTTGGTTCCGGATCCACGGTTCCAGGCGCGTGTGCGGACAGCCTCTCCAAGGCCTTGATGCGCTGGGAGATACTCGAACCAATCTTGCCAGGCTGTTTGGGGGCCAGTTGCTGACTGCCTTGTTGCTGCGTGATTTTGTGCAGGAAGGCAGCGCCCGACGAGATCGATCTCTGGCTCTGAGCCTGGGCCACGTCGGCTGGAGTGACAATGTTGCCGCGGATGGGATTCGAAATGGTGCGGACAATGCCGCGCGACGTCGGTCTGCTGGCGGGCCGCGGGGGCTGGGGAAGACAGGTGCGATGGGCGATTTGGAAACGGTAACGTGATGCGCTTCCTCAACGGTAGCCGAGTGAAGCTCGTCCAATAAAGCCTCGTCGTCCGAGATGCCGCCCTCTGCCAGCTTGTCCGAAGCGTTCAGATGAGTTTGAATGGGCTCCACATAGGCCTTCTTCTTTGTGTATTCCAAGCCCGCCGGCTGAGCATTGGTGTTGCGGTGTGTATCGCCCAGGGGGAGACAATGGTGGGGACCTCGGCGTTTGCAGCCGACCTGAGATCTTGTGTCGAGAACTTGGACCGGGGAACCCTGAGGCCCGGGGAACTCGATGATGGCGGCGACCTAGGTGACACTTCTGACGGCATCGACCCCTGATGTTGTGTCTCTCTCGGTTCCACTGGCGTTATCGCCCGTGTTGGGCTCGTGGAGAACTTGGAAACTGGTAAGCTCAAGGGCAATTGTGGCTGTGTATCCATGACTGCTACCTTCTCAGTCTCACTCTGTTGCTCCGCGGGCTGGGTATCCTTATGAGATTCGTCTTCCTCGGCAGTTGAGGCATCTGGAGTATCGGGCTCGTTCGGCTTTTCGTCCACGGGGCAGTCTCCTCGGGGATCAAGTCGGGGGCGGCATCGGATTGGGCAGCGGGAACGTCGTCGTCGACTGCGTCCATCGGGGCTTCGAGGGGTTCGGCATCCCCTTGTGCTTCGTCGCCAGAGCCAGAAGCTAATGGCTCCAGCGGCTCAGAAGCAGCAGCGATAGGGGTGTCTATCTCCTCTTCGGACGGGACAGGGGCAATGGCAGGTTCCGTTGCAGACGCAACCTCCTCTTGTGCCTCATGTATGCCGACCTCGCCGACGAGGTCCACCTCGTCGGGTTCTTTCACCGTCTCTTCAGTCGATTCGGATAATGACGACGCCTTGGTCGAGTGGTCAGGCTCGGAAGACGCCATGATCGGCGAGGCGGGGTGGGAGTCGCTCTGAGTGAACTCGGAGGCGACGTCGGTGTGGACGGAAGCCGAGGACGCGTCAATAACAATGCCAGAGTCTGCTTTTGACACCGAGAGTCGCCTCTCGCCGCTGCTGTCGTCGTCGGCCTCGGCAGCAAGGGTGGGCTCGGCTATCTCCTCCTCGTGTTCGAGAGGCTGGGCCTTTTCCTCGGTCGTCTCCTCGGCAGGGACATCGACCACTGGATTGCTCGAGGGTTGCTGGTTCATCTTTTTCTTCTCCCTCAGTTGCATGGCCTTCATCAGACGCGCCTTCTCGGGCGTCATGACCTGTTTGGTGGAGATGGCGGTGGTGAGAGACGGCATCGTGGATTTAATTGAAGAGCCCGAGCTTGTTGTGGGTCGGTCGGAGCTCGTGTGTGGCCTGGCGGTCTCATCAATCTGGGAGATGGGGTCTCCTCCGTCGGGTAGGGGTGTTGAGGTGGCAGCCAAAGAGATTTCAGTCGTTTCGTCCGAGTGGGCTGGTTCGGGAGGAGGGTCCAGAGTATTCTCCTTGGACTTTCCCTTTTTGGAACCCTTGGAAAATAGCTTCATCCCAGACGGCATCTGCGAAATTGGCCGGAAATCAGCCCCCACAGCAGCGGTTCCGGCGCGAGCACGGGCAGAAACATCTACGGACGGTCGCGGGGCAAGCATGACTTTGGGCTTCCCGTAGGAATAGGACGTTGGAGAATATAGGTCAGGCCTCAGGGACTGCGATGACATGCGCCGTCCTTCGTCGAAGGATTTCGACGGAGAAGGCGGTCTGGCGCCGACAAACTCGGGCGGCTCCAACGACGTAGAAAACTTGCTCTCCTCCGGCGAGTGCGCGAGGTCGGCATTGAGCGTCAGGGGCGGCGCTTCAGGAGCCGGTTGCGCCGCGTCGGCCGGCGTTGGGCCCGAAGCCTCGATGGAGGAGCCATCGGCACCGACCGACTTTCTCTTGCTTGCTCTCTGTTCTTCCTCTTCTTCCTCGGCAATTTCCATCAACCTTCTCCGTCGCAGAGAGCTTGTCGAGGACGAGGTGGAGCCAGAGGCGGCATGCAGGGAGCATGCAGCCGACAGCTTTGTGTCTTTGAGTTCCTTTGCGGAGGCTATCGAGAAGTCGGTATTGTAGGGCGCGAACCGCTCGCAGACGGCGTTGAAATGAACAGTTACACGAGCTACAAACAATCAACAAAGATCGAGTCAGCTCCTCGTCTCCCTTTTGGAATGGGGCAAAGGCCCAGGGGCGATGCGGCGCAATTCAGGGACAACCCACCTTGGACCAGCCGAGAGCAATCTTCGGGGAGATATTTGATGATTACGTTTCGGCGGCGGTACCTCAGGAAGCCAAACAAGGGCGAGTTATCCTCGTTCTCGGCCTCGAACTGGGCGATGTTGTTCCGTATCTCGACAATGCCACCATTCCCACGGCCTAGCAACTCAATGTCATTGCGACTCGCATACTTGAGAAGAAACCTATATTGCACAGCAGTTGACAACCTTGGTCAGCCCAAGTGGATCCAGCAGAGAGGGATACGGTTCTTGCGCAGGTAGAAGACGGCTGGGAAGGCGCCGGCGTTATGGCCAGTGCACGATGCCAAGTGGAAGTCTTGGGAAGAAAACAGGGAAATGACGATGATGAATCGGATTGCGGTGGTGGGGAAGCAGGCAAGAAAGGGAGGGCGATCTTACCATCCTCCTGGTTCGGCAACAGCAGCATCATGGGCCTCCTTGACCTTGGGGTCGTCCAGGCCATTGAGCGACATCCTCCCTGTCGGCTCGGCGGGTTATGGGTTGCACAAGTCGGGGAACTCGGTGGTCGTCGGGTTCGTTATGTCGGTCGGTGGCGGGTGCGGTGATGAATGCGCGCGCGCGCGCAAAACAAGAGGTGGAAGCTTAGAACCGAAGCTGACTGAGCTGAGGAGGTGGTGTCCGGGGAGTGCAAGACGAAATCGGGTGGGTTCTAGAACTGAGTACCGAAAAGTGGTTCGGAAGGGGGGGGGGGGCGGATTTTTGGTCGCTTAACAGGCCACACCGATGGCGGTTACGATTTTCAGGGGTAAGGCTGAGGGCAGCGGCGACAGCAACAGCGGCGGCGGCGGCGGCGACATGTAGAGCAGGTCAGCAACGGGCATGGACGAGGTGCCCATGGGCACGGGTATCGATAGAGGACAAGTAGGCGGCAAGGCACAAGAGACACATGCAAAAGGAAGCGTGTGAGACTGTCTGGCCTGGCCCTTGGGGTTGAGGAGAAGAGGGAAATTTGGTCGTCTCCCAGTCGGAATTGCGACAAGACAGAGAGGGTGGAAAGCGTGTGTTGGGGGTGGGCTTGACGAGGGCGGTCGCTCTTTTCTCTGGTGGAGAGAGCCGAGAGAAGTCGAAGAGCTACGGAGTACGGAGTACTACCAGGCGGGTTTGGCTTGGCCACGGGTGAAGTGGTGGTGGTGCAGCGCAAGTGGGTGGGTGAGGTCGTGGTTGTACCGGACTGGAGCTGGATGCCGCAGGCGGGATGGAATGAGCGGCAGGGCGGGGTTGGCGAGGCGCTGACGGAGGAGATGAGCGAATCAGTAGGTGAGATAGGGTACGAAGTAAGGTAAGGTAGGTAAGGGAGGGTAAGATGAAGAATAGATGGGGGAGAAAGGTAATTACACCTCGACCGACAGGGCCAGCTGAGCGCTAGGAACAAAAGCGTAATGAAGGATTGACGCGGGTTGGAAACCAGGGTTGCTGAAGAAGTATTCGTGGCGGGCTACGGAGTACGTATGTAGGACAAGGGGGTGGGCAAGAAGAGAGGGCGAAGGAAGCAAAGAGACAAGATGGCAAGACGATAAAGATACACTACGGCAAAGATGGGATAAGGGAGGGTTGGTTGTGCGAGAGAAGCATAATGTCGCAGCTGCTTCCTGGGTCGAGAGGGGAGAAGACGAGGAGAGAGAGGAGAGACGAGAGAAGCGATTGGACTTGATGAGTGGACAGCTTGGGAGGCATGACAGGTCCACCCCTGTCCACCGTCTGGATTTGGATTCAATGTGAATGGCCAGGGGGGAGGGGGCGGGAAAGTACTGTGTAGGCAGGCAGGCAGGTACGTACCTTGGCCACTGGGTACGTACGATTACATTACACACCTACCTAGGTAGGTACCTTAGCACGCATACTACGGCTTGCTACCACCTTGGGTGGGTGCTTTAGCATGGAATGCAATGCACGCTAGATTGAATGTCACTGTAACTCTGATCTCTACTTTTCTTCATCTATTTCTTTTTTGATTTGCTTCTTATTCTTTATCTTCCTGGTTCTTTCTTGTCTAGTGTGTGTCCCTTGCATCTTTCTTCTTTCTTTTTTTCCCTTTTCTTTTCCCCTTCTGTTGGTCGTTGTCCGCTCTGACCTCCAAACTCATCTCCGCCCATCCCAAAGTCCGCAACTCTACCCCTACCAGCACTTACGCTTGCGGTGTACATAGCATGCGTGGTATGAGCTACATCTGAACATGCTCACTCTCAACGTCTTGATCCCCCCTTTTCTGAACATTCTCCCTTCTGATGAGGGGGTGGGGGGTAGAGGGCTAGGATATCACTTGTGATGTCCGGCTTGGATGGAATGCTTAGGGGGCGCGAATGCCTAGGAAGGGGGAGAGAGGACCAGAGAGAGAGAGAGAGAGAGAGAGAGAGAGCGAGAGAGGGATAGAGAGAAGGACCAAGCAGTCCAAGACGATGGAAGAGGTACACGCAGTGACCATGACGAATCGACCGGACAATCCCTCCGTCCGTAGGCAGGTGGTGTATGTATCTGTGCTTCTACGAAATAATGCTGTTGCCATTGGGTTTGTGATATGCAACCATGGAAGCATGGGAATTGGGACACACAACACGGACCACCATCCACCACGGAAAGGCGCACAGGCACCAAACGGCATCCGTCATGCAGCCGGCGCTCCCAAGGCTCTGAAAAGCACTGGGCGGCGGCGGTACTCCGTGTATACAAGTAGGTAGGTATTTTAAAGTTCGGCCTGCCAGCAGGCGACGGGCATGGTTTCAACGCTTCCCGCCAAGAACGCGTGAGACGGGACCGTACGTCTCTTTCACCACTGCCTGCCTACATAGTAGTACAAGTTACCCGTACCTGGCTGCGAGAGGGCCCAGAGGAGACGTCGTCGCCATTTGTCAACCGTGACGGCAACGTCTCAGAGGAGGGAGGGGGGGGGGGGGGGGGGGACAGGCAGCGATCGGACCACGGACTGACATGACGAGAGCAGACGACTCGCCAACGGCCGGCAGGCAAGCCAGCTTCGGGTCGAGTCGAGGAGCGTTGGAGGGGATGAAACGTCCAGTCTCGATGGACGCCGGCGGGTGTTCCGGCGGCGCTCCGTCAAGTGCTGGCCGCGATGAGTGATGATGTCCCTCGTCAATCATGGAATAAATAGCATGGTCCGATAAGGAGGAAATGAAACTGGTTCGAGATGCCGCGTCGCAAGTCCCGACATGCGACGAATATGTTTCCACGTCCCCTCCCCCGACTCGTCGTTCAAAGATGTAATTGGTGGAGAGTCACGCATATTAGTTGTCCAGTACGAAGTACTTTTTGTACAGGTAGCTACCTACCGTAGGTAGGTACGGATACACGTGTACGAATACATGCCTAGCTACCTAGAGCATAAAGGCCGATGTGTGGAGTTCGTCCGGTACCGGTTGGTCTCCGCCACAGGCACGGAATGCCGAGTAGTGTAATTGAACACCTTGGATGGTTTTGGGGTGGGGGGGGTCTCTGATTCTGGTTCTGGTTCTGGTTCCGGTTCTGCTACCTACCTACCTATCCTTCAGACGACGATTGTATCTGTCAGTCTCCATCTCATAACACGTGTCTTATAATTACAACAAAGTCGTATCGCCTTCGCTCTCGACTTACCGGTTGCGCGGCCCGTCACAACTCATACCGGGAGATAAGAGGGGAGAGAGAGAGAGAGAGAGAGAGAAACCCCCAGGAACAGAAACACAAGGAAACACGAAAGGGAAAAGAAGAAAGAAGCGCGCGCTGCAGAACCCATGTCCAACCGTGAGGGACGTTGTCTTGGTAGCATCCGTTTCCAACGGCCACCTCTCTCTCTCTCTCTCTCTCTCTCTCTCTCTCTCTCTCTCTCTCTCTTCCCGCGCTACAGACCGCTATGACCCTTCCTCGCCCCTCCAAGCCCGCCCGCCAACCCACCCGTCTTTCCGCGGCACGATGATGGTCCCAATTGCCAAGATGAACCAGAAAAGAAATAATGAGAAAGAAGAGCGGGGCAGAGAGAAAGAGAAATTGGGGGGGGGGGGGGGGGCTTTGGAAATCACCACATACACGTGCCCCAAATTTGGCGAAATCTCCGCTCTCGGCTCTTCATGCTGCCTCATCGTCGGCATATCGCGTGTCTCACATGAATGTCTTGCATCGGACCCTGAGCGTGAGAGTGATGGGGGAGGGGAGTGAGGGGTTCAACAAGACGTCCATCATACGTAGTACATAATTCCTTGGAGAACGGCGATGATGGGGAGTGGGAGACAGGGCGGGTGGCCCTTTCTGCCCTACGTTGCACTGTCAGCGTTTCGGATGATGCAGCTCATATTAACCTCCGATCTCTCCCGTCCCATCGAGTCATATCTGAGGAGGGGAAGAAGCCAGGACGCTAGAAGAAAGAATTCAGATAAAGTACCCTGCATGCAGACCGCGCGGAATGCGGGTTTTTTATTTTTATTTATTTCACTTTTACTTCCCCTGTCAACTACCCTTACGAAACGAAACAACAAAAATAAAGGGAAAAGGGGGGCAGGAGAGGGTCAAAGCGGGCAAAGTTGCTCTTCCATCTCGCCATCGATCAAGCCCGGGAGATCAACGACGCACGACACCTCAGGAATATTATAGGGGTCAAAGTACGGAAGTACTACGAACGAATATATCCTACCTAGGTACGCATATTGTCAAATAAAACCCCGTCTGTGGCTCGTAAACAGGCCCGCCGACCGGGAGCGGGAGTGTTCGTCTGGGATGGCATGGGATGGGATATGATGGGATGGACGGCTCACCTGCCGGACAGAGTGGGGAACGCCGCTCTCTCCTCACGCGAGAATTGGATGAAACCCCCCCCCCCCCCCCCCATCCCACTGCCCAGTCTTGAATACATACGGATAGCACGGAGTACATCGTACAACAAGTCAAAGCGGGAAAAAAAAAGGGGGGGAAGATCGCCATCTCAGGAGGGAAGAGCGGGAAACCGGGGAGGGTCGAGACCCCCCCCCCCCGGCCCAGCGGTGGTGCCCGGCGCTAGCTGGCTCCGGCTCACATGGCCGGACTGAAACGGGGCCCTGACAGCGCGTCTAACCAAGGTACCACGGCAAACGACGGGTTCGAGCCGGAGATTGCGAGGCGCCGTGGCCCATATCACGCCTTTCTGGACCTTCCACTCCCTTCTCTCCGGCCACGTCGTCGTATCCGGTAGTTTGCTCGGGTTTTAGCCTGTCACGCCGAGCTTTCGGCCATCCACGGGCGGCTTGAACTGCGTCGCCTTTAAAAGGAAGCCGCGCTCCCCTAGGCTCACTGGTCCAATAGTAGGCAAATAGCGATTATAGTCAGACGATAGTCCAAGGTGGTGAGTTACGGGGAGTAAAGTCGTCATTGCTTTTGGTTTTTGTCCTCTGCGTGTATGCCTATCTATCATCGTGCGTCCTCTTGCTAAACACGAGATTCGCACGAACACGAAAAAGGGAGGGGGGGTGAGGAATAAACTCAGGTATAAGCGCGTACGTACAAAGACCGCAAAGGTCGGTAGAGGGGAGCCCAGTTCATCACCAATTATGAACGCCGTTTTTTTCCCATGCTATCGTTAGGTATCCTGCCACAGAAACAAGGTGCGAGATGAGGCGCGGAAACGCGCCTCAATGAAGGCCTGCGGCGACGGCCCCAGGGGGCGGCGAGTCCAGGTCCACGCCCTCAACCACCGTCCTCTGCTGCGCACTGTTGCGGACGAGGTTACCAAAGTACTTGAGCGCCACCTCGCTCTCCTGCCGCACCTTGAGCGTCTCCTCGCGTCGCTTGCCTAGATCCTTGACTGACTGCTCCAAGCTGACACGGAGGTTGTCGGCCGGGAACCGGAGGACCTTGCGGACCGAGCCGGAAATGCGCGTCGCGTTGGCATGCACGTAATCGACAGACTCCAGCTGGGCCGCGATCTTGGTCGACAAACGATGGGGGAGTGAGTTGGGAATCTGATTGACAATGTAGGCTGCAGCTGCAAAGGCTGGGTGGGGTAGTAGTAGTAGCGGTTAGCTTCCGATTCATCGGTGAACAACAAGAGCGTGGGAAACTTACCGGCTGCGATGATTCCGGGAACGATAAGACGACGGAGGTTGTCGTTGCCCATGATCTTCGCGGCGGTCAAGGCGTGATCGAACCAGCTACTGCTGCCCATCATGCGCGGAACAAGAGCTCCCGCGAGCGTGAGCGCCATGCCTGTGCCCGCAACCTTCTCCTGCTTTTGAACAATGGTGTTCCAGTCGACAAAGTCCCAGAACTCGGTGGGTATGTCCACGTTGCGAGCCATCGAGTCGCGCTTTCTCTTGAACATGACGTCGGGGCGGAATACCAGGTTCTGGTAGTCCTCGCCCAGGTGCAAGATGCCCAGCTGCTTGATGGCGTTGACGCCACCAACGGTTTTCGACTTTGCGTGCTCCTCACAGGCGATGACCGACTCGTGAATGTAAGACATCATCGCTTCCTTCAACTCCTCGGCATACTCAAACGCGCTGAACATGCCCCGGTAAGGGACGCCATGGTTGTTGTCCCCCGCGTGGTCAATAGCCGTGTTGAGGGTTGTGCGCGTGTAGTTGTAGACCTCCTTGCATGTCTCATCTGTGATCTTGTCAATTTGGTCTCCGACCTGAGCCGTCGCCTTTCTGCTCGACTCCAGCTGCGGCTCAATCTGCTCGAGTTCCTTGGTGACCCGATCAAGCTCGGAGTTGGCGACCTCGGAGTTGACGTTGGCCAAAACATGGACGTCGTTCAGAATGTTGAGCAAATAAGTCTTGGCCGGTGCGAGTTTGGACCTGGCGCGCTTTTCCAAGACAAATCTGCGCAGCGACTGCTCGAGGTTTTCAAAGTCTCGGATCTTCTCAATGTCCTTGCCCTTGCCCTTCGGGTCGTCGCCAGGGTCGTCGCCGCCACCGCCTCCGCCGCTTGAGCTGCCACTGCCGCCGCCCGAAGGACCACCCGGAGGTGCAGGGGCAGTGGGAACAGCATTGCTTGAGACGAAGTGCACTAGCTCGGAAGACTCCTTGTGCGTTCTCGGGCTAAGGCCCCGTACTTGGTCGAGAATCATCTTCTCGCATCTATTCTTGTCCCTGATGTTGTCGAAGCCGTTGACCACAATAAATAGGTATGCCTTCTCCGCAGCAGCAGACAAGATGAACTCCTTGGCAGTCATGGTAAAGTGGTTGGCAGCCGAAACCACGAAAACGACAACGTCGATCTCCTCCTGACGGGCGAACACAGCCGTCGTCTTGGTTGTATCCGAATTCAAGCCGGGCGCGTCGATCAGGGCAATGTCGACCACGCCATTGTTGAGCAGCGATTCGTCAATGCTTCGGACATCCTTGACGTAAACCTTGCATTGGGTATACTTCTCGTTATCCACGACAAGCTCCTCCAGCTGGGACAGCTTGTACACGTCGTAGGTGCTCTCGTTGTGTCTGTCGTAGGTGGCGTCCTTGTGCACTGCATGCACCTCCTCCAGCCCTCCGTTCTCCCTGGCGTCCAGAACCTCACAGAAGATTGCCGTGCAGGGCTGCTGGTCTTCGGGCAAGACCTTTCTGCGGAGCAGAGCGTTGCAAAATGTCGATTTGCCGGCGTTGAGATCACCAGTGATGAGCACCTTGCTAGAGGTATCTTCGATTCGTTCACGGAGGTTGAGCAGGTGTCGAATACTAGAGCTGATCTTGCCATCCAGGAGCGAGGCGATGGAGCCCTTCTCCAAGGAATGGACAAGCTCCGCCTGGTGAAGCGAGCCCAGCTTGAGATCAAGCTTGAGAATCGAGAAATCCTGGGCGATCTGAGGGGTAACTAATCGCGGCTCTTCGGGTGCGCGCCGCTCCTGAGCTTTGCTTGATTCGGCATCGTTGCGGGCTTCGACCGATGTAAAGGATCGTCGTATCGCCGGGGGTGCAGTCGGGGAAGAGGGAACCGAGGAGGCGAACGCGGGGGCTGCGGCAGCCGTCGAGTATGCGTGCGAAGGGGGGGCCGCGATCCCTGGGCTCGCTGAACGGAAGGGTAGTGGGCGGGCCAGGAGATGTTCATCTCCTGCAAATCCTTCAAGAGCTCAATGACCTTGTTGATCGAGCGTCCCAGCGTCACTCTGTGTGCGTTGTACCACAGCTGGTGGACAGCGCCGGCCTGGCTCCGACGATCGACTTCGGAGAGCTGGCCATTGACAGAAGTCGGAATGTGACGGTCGCCACCAGAGGTCATGGTATCGCCATCAGCGATACTGCCGCCGTAGCCCGAGTCGTTCTCGAGCAGAGACTGGAGGTGCGCTGCATGTACGGAGGTGGAACCGGATCCGACGGTCATGAACTGAGGCGGTCTGCTCGATGACGGCACCGGCGTGTCGAAATCATCCTTCTCGACCTCCTGGTCCATGGGGGCCTTGCCCTTCTTCGAGAAATAATCTTGACTCATGTTTGATCGGTCTATGATGAAAGTAGCATGGCCAAGCAACGCTTTGGAAAGGAGGGGGGGGGGTGGTATATGTTGGGGAGGGTGGCGGCGAGTTCGTGAATGTTTTTCTTTTTTTCGTTTTTTTTTTCTTCCTATTATTTCCAGGAAGCTCGTCACATACTGTAGTACCCTGAAGAATCCCTCCCAGCGCATGACTTTGGGCGGAGCGGCAAATTTCCCACACCCCGTTGTCGCAGCTGTTCGTCTATTGGTCCAGAAACAAACATCGGGAAATGCCGCCGTTTGCTTTTCCTTATCTAATCATCCAAGCGGAAAGTCAGTCGGTCTGAACAGACAGTGACTTCCTTGGAATTTGGTTCGCCTGGGGCCTGGTTACACTGTGCCAAGCTGCCTAGGTAGGTACCTAGGTAAGTACCTACCTAAACGTCCCGTGCCTGTTACGTGAGTGAGTGAGTACCTACTCGAGTGTGCCAGGCAACCCAAACATCAATCGACCGACCTCCACCAACAACTCTTCTACACGACACTAACACTGTCGCTGACATCGACCCTGTAGCGCCTTTCATTCGCCTTTTCGACTCAACGGCATCCCATCTCCCCCTTCCCTACGAGCGATCATCGCAAACACCCACGATGAATGTATGATGCGTGCATCTTCTTCCCCGCCATCACCCACCCTGCTAACCCTGTTGCGTAGATCCTTGAGTACATGTTCGGCAAGCGCATAACGCCTGCGGAGCGATTGCGCAAGAACCAGCGTATGCTGGACAAGGCGATCCGAGAACTCGACCAAGTTCGCGTCAAGCTGGAAAAGCAGGAAAAGCAGCTGATCACGCAGATCAAGCAAAGTGCCCAGAAAGGACAGATGGGCGCCTGCAAGATCCAGGCCAAGGATCTGGTCCGGACGCGGAGGTCAGCGGGCGGCAAAGCTTGGAGCAAACCGGCATCGATGCTAACGGGCTTCTTTGCAGGTACATTGAGAAGTTCTACGGCATGCGCAGTCAACTGCAAAAGATCTCGCTTCGCCTTCAGGTACGACGTCTCCAAGACGTGTGGCTCCAACGGGGGCGTTTCCTGGCTAACATACACGTTTCCTCACAGACATACCGGACCAACGAACAGATGATGACGGCAATGAAGGGCGCAACCCAAGCCCTGGGCACGATGAACCGATCGATGAACCTCCCCGCCCTTCAGCGTATCGCCATGGAATTCGAGCGCGAGAACGACATTATGGATCAAAGGCAGGAGATGATGGACGACGTAATGGACGACGCCATGGACGTCGGTGCCGAGGAAGAAGGCGAAGAGGTGGTTGAGCAAGTGTTGGAGGAGATTGGAGTCGACCTGACGTCGGCGGTAAGCACATCCGAGCGGTTGATGATGATGATGATGATGGAGAAGCGCTGGCTAACTCTGCGGTTTCGCAGCTCGGAGAAACACCGTCCGGAATGCAAACGGCGGCAGTGCCGGAGAGCCGAGTTGCTCAAGCGGTTGGCGGAGGCGGGGGCGGGGATCCCGGTGACGACGACCTCCAGGCCCGTCTGGACAGCCTCCGACGGTAGTCGCAGCGACGCTCAATGGGGCGTTACATAACGTTGGTGGGACTGCAACGAGACAGCAACGATGGATGAAGAGGAATAATGGACAGCTAATTGTTTCGTCACGCAAGACACGGAGTCCTCAGGTTACGGGAAGGCGTACTTTTTCTCCAGCGGGCGTTTCTCACCATGCAGCAACCATCCAAGTGTCCGTCTTGGTTGGCGAGCTCTGAGTTGTCACTCGGGAGGTTGCATTGGGAGCATTGCGTCATTCGTCCACCGTAAAGACCGAATGCCCCGCCTAGATGCATTGTTTATTTTATTTTTTGCCGAGTCGTCTTCCTGTAGAGAAGCTTGGTTTATAGATCAAGGCCTCCCCGCCTCTTGACTCTGCCATGGGCCACATGTCGGATGGCCCACTTGACGTCCGTCGGTGGGATACATCAGACTCGATTACAACAGAGCAACCAGCGGTGTCTTTTGGCGGTACGCTTGTGACCTAAATACATACAGAGTAGGGTCGGAGAAGTACACGGCGCAGACGAAGACGCGGGCGATGAAGCTACGGGGCGGGCGCTGTTGGGCACATTTCAGAGTATCAATTGAGTGCACGAAATGCTGTTCCGAGTCAGCGGTCAGTCAAGCAAATGCGGGCTACCTATAGTACCTAGGTAGTGGTGTGCACGAGGATGTTTGGGCAGACATGTGGGCAGTGGATGTCCAAGGCTGGCCTAACCCAGCAAAAGGAACGTGTCGGACCCTGATTTTCCGGGACAAGACGCTTCCTGGTCTCATGACAAAAAAAAAAAGATGCGATGGGATAACAGCATGCACGAACGAACAAATTGGCGTGCGGTGCCTGCCCAAGGCACCCTGTCCTGTCCCGCTCGATTCATCAGTCGGGCTTGTCAGGCTGAGGCACCAGATGGCCGTCCAGACTGTTGCGCCAGCGTGTTGTTCACCATGTGTTGCCGCCGTTGACTTGGCTGAGATGTCCAGACGTTTCGAGGGGTGGCTCCGGATCGCTGTGTCGTGGAGTTGGAAATGGTCCGTGGTGAAAACATACATGCGCTCTTCCCTTGGCAACGGTGTGGCTATATGTATGTTACCGGCAGGTATGTTGGTGGCTAAGCCATCAAACAGACAGACGGTTGGTAGATATCCCGCCCAACCCCGAATTCTGGAAAACAAAGCAAGTCAGGGAACCACCCTGGTGCCCGGACATATAATAAGCTTTCTGGAAAGAGAAGGTGTCGGCAAGTCCTTTCGCAATACGGATACAGCCAGTCGACTTGGCACGCGCCGAGGGGTGTAACGGAGCCTTTTTACACGGCGTGGCCCCGACACACCCGGTAGCCTTCAAAGTGATATAACTTCACTCGGGGAGGGTTTTTTTTTTTTTTTTTGAGTCGTTCATGCGGTACAAGGGGAACCCATCTCATCATGTGGCCCATGACCACTCGGCTCGAATATCCCTGTTGAGAAGCAACTTGTACAGGTCGACATGAAACGCTTGACCAAGGCGTGGCAACCAATGCGCGTGTATGCCCAAGGTTGGCGGATCCAGGCCGGCACTTTGGTGATGTTCGTGATCGGCATAGCAAAGGCCGGGTTTGACTTGGTCAAATATTTCGTTCGTCTTTGGGTCTCAGTGTGAGGTCACGTACCTAACCCCCATTCCTGGCCCAGTCCAGTCCGAGCCAGGCTAGAGAGAAGGAGAGAGAGAGAGAGAGCAAAAGTGTTGAAAAGTCCCGAGGGGTCCGAAGGGTGGACTGTGCCGGACTCTGTCCTCTTGGTTGGTTTCTGAGGTAGGCATCCGTACTCTGGAGTCGAAATTGACGGCATACCGCCGAGGTCTTGGGCTCAGTCGAAACCCCTAGTGTGCCTAGTATCTTGGCCAAGATCCGGATGCAGAATCAGAAGGAACACATCTTGCCTCGCTTCGCCGCACAATTTATCCACCCCCAATCTGACACACAAGACATGATTACCGCGCCGGGCGGTGAGTTCTGACAGCGCAGCATACCTACCATACTGCCTACCAGGTACTGAGGTCTGGCGAGGTAGCTCAAGCCAGAAATCGCAGCGAATCTTGGGGTCTAGCCAACACCGCTTTCCTGGAAATCTCGGAGCATCGTGCGTGGCGCCAGTTCAGTTCAGGGTTGTCGCAACCAGAGTGGAAAGCAAGCTCAGGCCAACCAACCCTGGCAAGGCAGGGCCCCCTCATGGCCCATAGCGGAGACTGAGAGCACTACCACCTAAGCGCCGCTAAGAAACGACCCTGCGAATCGTTCCCACCGCTTTCGCTTTTTACCTTGCTTACTTTACCTACTACGGAGTATGTAGGTAGGTATCTTACCTAGGTACTTTACTGTATGGGCTTGCCCTTTCCCATCCTTCCAACCAACTATCCCTCCCCTCCCTTCCCCCCCTCCCCTCCTCCTGGACTGCTGGACTGACTGCGGAGACTGAACCAGCGCAACGTTCGCATTCACGCCTTCCCTTCCACGTCGTCAACTCTCCTCTTACTCTTTACGCCTTGACTTCAACACCATCCTTCCCCTCCCTGACGACATCGCAGCTTTGGCCATCTCGCCCGCCAAACCGCATCCTCGCCACTTCTGCATTGGCTTTTTTGTTTGTTTGTTTCTCCTACATCTTCGCCGGACAGCGTCTTTGTCCCTCCTGTCCTGTTGGGTACGTCATTTTCATGAGTCTTGTCTTGATTCTCCTGCAACACCTACCTGCCTACCCATCTATCCTTCAGCCAGCCTACCTACGTCACTTGTGACTCCCGACTATCCATCTACCTGCCTACATTGGCATGCTTCATTCTCCCGCTTCCTTGCCGTGCCTTATTGCTTGCGCGCCTCCATCCGTCTGGCATTGGTCTGCCTGCCTGCCTGCTTGCCTGCAAGATTGGTTGTCGCAACAACCCCCTGCACTTTCTTGACTTTTGAACGACTGTCAAGGCGACCTGCTGGCGCCTACGTCTTGACACTGCCCGACTCTCCAGCGCCATACCTGCCTGTCCTTTTCTATTCGTACCCTTCTCATCTCATGCATCGACCCTGCCCAGTTCACCTCGGGACCAGCTCACTATCCAACCCCCTGTTGCTTGGTCTCGGACCACTCTGCCCCTCCACGAGACCGAAAGACTACCGGTACTCTTGCTCGCTCGACTAGACCCAATGCTAACGCCGCCTCGCTCAGACAGCAAACTTGGCGACATTCCTCCCACGACAAAAACAACGACCTCTACCAAGGCTGAACCACTGCGGCCCCATCCTATCCCTATCGACTCTGCAAGCGGAACCGTATCCTTGACGTCTTTTCAGGGCTCTTTAAACTGGCAGGAAGCAAGCGTCGCAGCCTCTCCAACCAGGGGAGTGGTCTGCTGACTAGAATGTTCGGCGGCGGTTCCAGTTCGGCTGCGTCCAAGGCGGAGACCGACCTGAAAGAAGATCGAAAGTCGCCTTCACCCGAGTCCGACAAGGGCTCCGCGGCCGCCACCAAGTCATCCGACCAAGCCGCCAGCGGCGACAAGCGGAGTGGGAACAGCAGTCCTCCCGGCCGTCAGCAGGATGGCGCCGTGGACAAGAAGCGCCGCGCCAGCGCCGTCCAGAGCAAGGCCGCCGGCCTGCTTGCTCACGCCAAGAACACATTGAACTTTTCTCAAGTCGGCCGAAACAGCTCCGACACCGCTTCCCAGACTCCTCTGCAGAAGTTGGGCAAGCAGGACCCTGCCCTCGCAGTGCCCCAGGGCCAACACAACAACTCGGCCGGCGATTCCATCCCCGGTCCTCGTTCGACATTCCGTGTCGGCGTTTGGGAGGACAGGAACAAGAAATGCCGTCGCACTATGGAGGACACCCATGCTTTCCTCTACAACTTTTTGCACACCCCGGCCCCTGCTCTCGAGGGCAAGAGGAACGAGTCTGCGGTGGACGACAAGGAGACGCTTGCTCAGGACATGGTCGAAACCGACAACGGCTACTTTGCCATCTTTGACGGCCACGCCGGCACATTCGCCGCTGATTGGTGTGGGAAGAAGCTACACCTCATCCTCGAGGACATTATCCGGAAGAACCCCAACGGTCCCATCCCCGAGCTTCTCGACCAGACGTTCACTTCGGTCGACGCGCAGCTAGAAAAACTCCCTCTTAAGAATAGCGGATGCACCGCAGCCGTCGCCATCCTGCGTTGGGAAGATCGGGTGCCTAGCGACCGCTCCGCGACCGGCTCCCAGGCCATTGCGCCGGCTACCGCGGCAGCCACCAAGGCGGCTAAGCTGTCGTCGGAAGAAGCCAAGGATGACAAGGCATCCTCCACGAGCGGCCCGGAGGCCGCGCACGCCAAGCTGAAGAGTTCGGCGAGCCGCCAGCGCGTTCTCTACACGGCCAACGTCGGAGACGCCCGCATCATTCTCTGCCGTGCTGGCAAAGCGCTCCGCCTGTCGTACGACCACAAGGGCAGCGACGAGAACGAAGGAAAGCGGATAGCGAACGCAGGTGGTCTGATACTCAACAACCGTGTCAACGGCGTCCTGGCCGTGACGAGAGCCCTCGGTGACACCTATATGAAGGACCTGGTCACCGGGCATCCGTACACAACCGAGACCGTCATCCAGCCCGAAAGTGACGAGTTCATCATCATAGCTTGCGATGGAGTAAGTTTCTCCTCACTGTAGTCGTGAACAATATCTGACAGTTTCCTAGCTCTGGGACGTTTGCTCCGACCAAGACGCCGTTGACCTCGTCCGCAACATCGAGGACCCGGTGGAAGCCTCAAAGCTCCTCGTCGATCACGCGCTGAACCGCTTCAGCACGGACAACTTGTCCTGTATGATTGTTCGTCTGGACAAGGAGGCACTGCTAGAAAGTCAGAATGACAAGGAGAACGCCATCGGAGTGGAGCGCCCTCCCACCAACTCGGCCAAGGTCAGCGAGGCCGAAAAGATCATCCGGGAGACGAAGCAAAAGATTGCTGAAGGCGGCGCGCCGGCCATTGGTGTTTCGGCCAGCAACAGTGGCCGCGGACACGATCCGGCATCGATTGACAACGGGGACTTCAAACCGACCGCGCTGGACGGTACTCTGGAGGAGGAGCCGGGACCGATTGACAACGGCGACTCACAGGAGGCTGTCCCTGATGCGGCTCCTGCAGTTCTGCCTGCAGAGGTGGAGCAAACCGACGCAGCGGTGCCTAAGAAAAGTTCCTAGACTTGGTGGAAACAAGATGCTCGACGACGCGGCCTGGTCTGGTCTGGTCAGGTCTGGGCGGGCGGGGGTGGGGAGCATTCCATACGTATGGCTTAATGCATCGGGCATTTACTATGGAGTCGGGGCAGGTATCGGACTGGGAAGGGGATACATGGGATGGCATTGCAAGAAGTCGATGCAGAGGTTGGGAGCGATTGGGAGCCGAGAGCGGGAAACTGGCACGTAGGAAGCAAACGCGCAACGGCCCTGTGGCAATGAGGGCCCATTGTAGGCTATATGTACATTTAGCTATCAAATGGCTTCGGTCCGCAATCGCGACGCAGATGTTGGTGCTGACTCTTTGTGAAACCAAGGGGCTTGCGTCTACCCAGTAGGGCGTTGAGCCGCCTCGACGACAGCTTTGTCGCGGCCCGCGGGGAACAATGAATGCCCAGATGGCATGCCAAGCAAACAAACGTTGTTGGTCAGCCAAGGTTGGGGAGACAGAGACAGGTACCGTTTCCAGCGCTGCGCAAAACCAGCACCATGACCGCCACCATGTCGAGGAAGGCAGCTAGCTAGCTAGATGACTAGTTGTGTGATTGCCTCGTGCCTTGTTGTCTGTCGAGAAAGAGCCCGAGTCAAGGAGCTTCTCCGCCGCCACATCCCACGGCAATCGGAGCTACCCCGAGTACCCACTCGCTCGCCTCCCCGGGCCTAAACTAGCAGCGGTCGACTGACGATGAAGTGTGGAAAACGATGTAGGGGGTACGAGGTTTGTCACAGTACGGATACCTATGTACAAGTGTATAACGGAAAGCCGGCCAGTGCACATGAGTAGCGAAGAGTCTTGGTTTCCGGATCGGCTTTGGGTGGCGATGATTTTGTTTCCACAACTAGCAAACCAGTCGTCAAGACCAATTGATCCCCCTGTTCGTGGAGGCGCTCTTCTCCGAGACAAGAAAAGAAGAAGAGCAAGTCGACGGAGAGCCATCGACCTCGATGTGACGAGCAAAAAAAAAAAAAAAAAAAAAAAGCTCGGACGGGCGAACGTGACCCAGCCTGCCGCGGCGAGTGCCAACGTGACCCCGGGCTCCTGTCACAAGAGTGGCGGCGCAGGGAGCTTGGGCTTTTGGGGTTTGGGGAAGTTCCCCAAGTTTAGGATCCCCAGACATTTTCTCCTCTTTTTTTTGTGCCTTTTTTTGTTTGTTATTATTCTTATTCGATGCCTGCCTGCCCTTGCCCGGGGAGAAGGGGTCTGGGTCAGAATCCGTCACGGGACGAAGCGTGGGGAGGAATGGTTTGAGCCATTACCTCTCTGCCCCCAATTGCTGGCGACACGAAACAAATGCGTATTGTACCATGTACCGGGTTTCCCTGTGCAGCTAGCTCATTTGGGGGGAGGGGGCGGCTCCTGGGTGACCTCACCTTGCTTTCGCTTTCGTACACCGAAGGCGCCGGACTTGTTCTGCGCTTGTCCAGCCCGCCGGAATCCATCCAATCGAGAGAGTGGGAGAGAGAAGGGGGGGGAGGACAGGCGCCAGGCAGGATCGGGAAGGCAGGAAACGCATCTCTTACTTTTCTTTTACCTAAAGTAAAGGCCGAATAGTTCGAGAGTTCATGTTAGAGGCACATTGCCCCCGGCCTCGTGTTCACTCTTGATTCATCAATCGGGTGGTGGAGAGGAAAGGTCGAGGAACCGAACCAACCACCCCCTCCGCATGCAAACCAACGGCTTCCTCATTTCCTTGACGCTCAATGGCATGGTACATCTCTGGGCAGTCTCAACTAGCTATCCATCTGCCGGTCAGCTCCCCCCCGTGGTGTATCTTGCCGGTTACATACACCTCGCACCTCTTCTCCTTCCGCAATCTGCAATCTCTTGAATCGAACCGTGCCAATCAGACCCCGGCAAACACAACGCGCACCCTCGTCCAAGTATTCGTACGTAGTACTAAGGGTACGTACCGGCCGTTATCCTCCTTTCTCTTCTGGACTTTGCGCCTGCCTTCGCTTGGGTCGGACGAAAAGTGCTTGTATGTATCCTAATCTGGACGGCCGACGAGCAGCCAACCAGTCGTGTCAACCCAAAATCTCGCGAGCATGGTTGTTTTTTATCTTGTTTCCATTCCTTTGCGACTGAACAAACAGAGCCGAGCCCGAGGCGCAGCGGCTCGAGTTACACCATACCGACCTGATGTTTGGGAATCGTCCCCGCTAACACCAGATGAAGACAACAGACCTTCGTCCTCGCATCCTCATCTACCTAGGTACGCAGGAAGTACCGACCTAGCTTACCTTATCCACTCACGTCCCCACCCTGGGTAACAAATAGGCAGGCAACCCGCAGCCAAGGGGAGGGAAGCACTGACCATCCACACCCCCAAAAAGTCCCCGCCCAGCAGAACGTGGACCGACAAAAACCACCCACGCCCCGCCGCTGGTGGCTGCAAACCCGTCTTTTTCCCCTCCATAAACCCGTTGCAAACCGCCCGATTCGACCGAGTCTATCCATCAAAGAAACCCGGCATCGTGCCCTCCATCACCCCGCCGTTGATTGTTGCAGCACGACTGCCCGGCCCATCATGGCCCAATACGCAGTCCCGCCCACATCCAACCTGAGCCCGACGACCTCCAACACCTCGACCGCTGCCTCGGCACAGGCACAGGCACAGGCACAGGCACAGGCACAGTCTGGAACCCCCGGTGCACCCCAGCACAAACGCGTCTACCAGGCCTGCATCCCGTGTCGCCGGAGAAAGGTCCGCTGCGATCTGGGCAGCGTCGATAACCCCCACGACCCCCCCTGTGTACGCTGTCGCCGCGAGAGCAAGGAGTGCTTCTTCAGCGCTACGAGGAGGAAGCGCAAGACCGAGGATGGCGACGGCCCCGACGCCGAGGATCTCGACGACTACACCGTCCGCAATGGCCGTAAACGCGTCCACGTCAGCGGCAGCCCCCCGTCACCATCGACCACCGCCTCTACAGCGAAGTGCCCCTTACCCCGGGAGGCTCCATGGGCCGCAACCAACCCTTGCGCCGCCCGCCATCCATTGCCGGCACCCCGAGCACCACGAGCCAGTCCGACAACCGCCAGCGCGCCGACTACGTCATGGACGACGAACCCAACGCCCAGCTCGAGAATCGCGAAGCCCAGGATCTCATGCGGCCCGGCGTCTATGGACCGCACGACGCCTTGGATCTGCTCTACAAGGCGGCCACGGATAGGTCAGTCCAGCTCAGCAAGGCCCAAGACCCAGCTGCTTACCATCCCCCGGCCTATAGCCCTGCAACCAGCAGCAACCACAAGCGTCACGAGAGCGTTGCTTCTGTGCCTTCCATACCCCAGCAGCCTCTCATTGTGACGCCCGGAGCAACCATGAAGCCTCGCGTCAACAGCCGTCCCCCTGCCTCGGTCAAGCCTGCGCCGCAGCCCATTGACCCGGAATTGACGCGCCGCGACCTCTCTGGCGAGCCTGGCTACCAGGATGCCATCAAGGCCTGGGGGAGGTTCAGGTTCGTCAGAGCCGGCTGGTTCTCTGCGCAGGAGGCCATTGAGTACATCGACTAGTAAGCCGTCGCTCCTCGCTTTGCAGCTCCATTTCGTATTGACGTTTGTTAGCTACTACGAATACCTGTCACCACTCACCCCAATCTCACCCCCGACCTTCCGTAACCCCGCATCGCACATCACCCTCCTGACGGAGGAGCCCATCCTCACCATCACTCTCCTGACCATCTCTTCGAGATATCGCAAGATCCCCGGCACCGGCGGCCACTGCAGGTCAAACGCCATCCACGAGCAGCTCTGGACGTATCTTCGCGGCATGATTGAGAGGTGTCTGTGGGGCCAAGAGGCCTTTGGCGGCGGATTCTCGGCCGTAGCCGGGGCATCATCATCTCTTGTCGACGATCAGTCGAGTAGCACGGCGCCCTGGCGAGGAATGAGGAAAGGCAGCCTGCGCACGTTGGGGACGATTGAGTCCTTGATGATCCTCACCGAGTGGCACCCTCGCGCGCTTCACTTCCCACCCGCCGAGGCCATCGATGAGCTTATGCTTCCTTCATATGAGGGCAGCGACCTGATCAGCACCGACGAAAACGGCAACCAACGACCTTCCGCCAACATTGGCGGCAAGAGACTCGACAGCTGGCTCGAGCCCGCTTGGAGGAGCGACAGGATGTGCTGGATGCTCCTTAGCACCGCCATGGGCCTAGCATATGAGCTTGGCGTGTTTGACGACATCGACGAGCTGTTGCGCGACGGCGCCATCTCGCGTCCCGAGTACGAGGAGGAGGTGTACCGCCAGCGGGCCTACCGCATAAAGCGCTTGCTCTTGATCTATCTGACCCAGCTGGCTGGCCGCCTCGGGTGGACGAGCATGGTGCCCGAGGCCCTTCGCAAGAGCGATCCGGCCGTGAACCGTCGTCGACCGGCATCAACCGAAGGCACCACGCCCGGGACCAACCCGTCGTCCATGTCCAATGCCTTCAACTACATCCCTGACCTCGAGCTGGACGATCAAATAATACACTGCTGGGCTGGAATCAGCCACGCGATGCATATTGGCAACGAGAAGCTGTTCAAGTCGCGCAAGCATACCACCGACATCATTCAAAGCGGCAAGTACACGGACATGTTAAAAGATTTCCAGCCGTTGCTTCAGGACTGGTGGAAAGAATTTGAGCGTTACAGGCTGCCACCCTACATTAGGCACATCCTCACCATTGAGTATGAATACGTGCGCATCTACGTAAACTCGCTGGCCCTGCAGGCCGTCGTCGAGCGGTGTACCAACAATGCCGGTCACACAGCGCATGTGGGCCATGGCGCCCACGGCAACCACAACGCAGGGAGCGCGGCGCAGCTGTCACCCCAAACGCAGAACTATTTTGGTAAACTGCCTCTAGGTCAGCTGGGTGGCTTCGGCGCAAGCGATCAGGAGTACATCAAGGAGGTCATCACCGGCTGCCGGAACCTGCTCCGAACCGTGGTAGAGGGTCTCCTCCCGGGCGACTATCTCAAACACGCCCCCGTGAGGACGTACTTCCGCATCATCAGTGGAGCCATGTTCTTGCTCAAGACCTTTGCCCTGGGCGCTCCGCGGTCGGACGTCAAGCTCAGCATTGACTTGATGGACGAGACGGTCAAGGCCCTCCGCAATTGTATCGTCGACGATGTTCACCTGGGCATCCGATTCGCAGACCTGCTTGAGTCCCTGACCAGTCGGCTTCGTAACCGGTTCATCCAGGCTCCAGCTCTGGGCAAGGCCGGTTCTGCGGATGGGCGGAGCCCTGACCCCCATGCCGTTGCCAACGGTGTCCCCGCTGTCAACGGTCAACAAGCCAACGGCGGCGACGGCCAAACCTGGCCCAACCACGCCACGAAGCTACGGGACGGACTCACTGCACACGGTAAGCCCCCACTCCTTCTATTCTCGCTTTCTTGATGAACGACAGCAACTGACATGGATGCACTAGAAGACCCCGCCAACATCTCGGCAACGCCCTTCGACCTCAGTACAGGCAACTTTCCCTATCCATCAGGCGCGGCCTCGGTCCTCGGGCCCTCGACGCCGGCACTACCGTCTGAGAACGGCACCGCTGCCGGCAGCAACAACAACAACAATGCCCCATCCTCGACGACGGGGGTGGACAACCTCTTCGACTCGACGGACTGGAACAACCCGGGCAACGAAATGTGGTACCTGCCACCCGGCCCGGCCTTCTTCCAGAACATGGACAACACCGCCGTCGCCATGACCGCCGAGGGCGTCAACGTTGGCGGCCTTGACCTGCTCGAGTATATGGCCATGGACACTGGTTTTCCCACCATGGACGGACCCTCGTCGTACCCCTGAACCAGGCAGGGAAGGAGGTCCATCCGCAACTTTCAAAATAAGATAAAAGGCACAGAGTAACTGCAAATGGTGGCTCACAAAATATTAGGCGAGCAACCGACTTGGTTGAATGGCGCTTCACCGGGTATTGCAAATCGAAAGACAAGGGGGGCAGGCTTCTCACCCACCATCGCGCGAGCGTATTTTGGCTACATCCTTCGGACTTGGCAATTGGGGAAAACAACCGGCAGACAAGCATGATTCGGGGAAAGGGAGGGGTGGTGTTCCGAGAGACCGCACTCTTGATATGTCTCTCATACAATATACATATAATGACCGGCATGGGCAAGAGCATGACTTAGATACCCTTTTTCGCAGTTTTTGAATTAGAAGCAATCAGTCTTGGAAACCGACCCAACAGGCATCCCGAGTACGAGTTTTGTAGGAATGCACATCCATCCATACACGCACGCCCATGGACATGCACTCGGAAATGGATATTCGGCCGAACGACTGGTTTGCGTCCGCTACAAAACGCGCCCGAGGCTTGCTCGGGCGCGGACGCGTCAGTACCAAAGGGTGAGGTTTTTTTTAGTTTTTTTTGGGCGGATGGTGTATAAATATATGATTACAACGGAGGGGATGAGGGCCCAAGAAGGTCGTCGTCGGTCAGCCCGATGCTCAAAAGGCAAGCCCAGAAAGAAGCATTCCGAAATACTATCCCTCGTCCCCTTACCTAGACTACCTAACCCGCCCCCGTCTTCCCTTCAAACCCTCCAGTCTCATAGCTTCGTTTGCTGGCCCGGGCCTGCTTCCCCCACCCACCCCTTTACCCGTTGGGATACACAAAACACACCTCTTCGCGTTCATATAGCACTTCCCCGGATGACGAGTGCATTCCTTTTTGGTCCAGCGACATACACGACTAGACACATACGCGAAAGCATGGAAAGAGACGAAACCAGAGCAGAGAACATGTGAAAAGCAAAAGACGGAGCCGGGAACGCCTAGCCAAATGCCATTGGAGAAGCGAAACAATAGCCTACTGCCCACCAACCGACCAACCCTCATCCCCCTTGAAATTCACGAGAGAGAATTCGTCTGTCTCCGATCGTTGTCCGATCCGGCTCGCGTGGGGGAGGTTTCCGTGGTAGTACTGGAGAAGAAGCCGGTCTTCGCAAGCGATGGGGTAACCTAGCTGACGAGGCCCTTCTTGCTCTGTTGCATGGAGAGGCACAACGTCACGGTCAGCGGCCGGTCTTTGAATCCTGCCTGGCCAAACCCACGTCCAATCCCTCCCGCTCTCCCCGCCCCGGAAACCATTAGGGCGGGAGCGCGGGCAGCCCATGAGGCTCGAAAGGCACATCAAGCCGAGGCACCACCGCTGCGCTCACAACCGGATGTAAGATTTACTCACCAAGTACTCCCACAGGAGCTTGGTCATCTGATCCGACATCGTATACAGATCGATGGAAAACTCTCCCGCTACAGACGGGTCAGCCGTGAGTCGCTCACTCCATCAATCACTCATCACAAGCCGGCCCTTCCACCCCCACAACGCAAGGAAAACTGACCGCTCAGAAGATCGACACCAGGGGAAGCAGGCGTTAGCTCACCATCGACATCACTTTTGATGTATGTGTCCGCAGTCTTGTTATCATTGATGATTTGGATGACGCGGAGCAGATCATCCTCGTCAAGCTTCTCCAGAGCCTGCGCAATCTTCTCGTAGTCGTACTTCTGGGTACCCTTCTTACCAGCACCGCCCTTCTTCTTTAGACGGTCATCGTCGGACGGAAGAGGACCGGTCTCGCGCAGGATCTGCTGCAACGCCTGCGATGGATTCTTGAACGAGACGGTGTGCTCGGCATCGTAGCGGTTTTTTGCAAAGTTCAAATCGTGGTTGAGGGTCTGCTTCGATTTCTCAGTGATGTAGCAGTCGATCGTCATGTCGAATTCGCCCATCCCTCGTTCTCGCACCGGAAGGGGGTTTGGTGAATGCTGGCGAGATATTGATGGTCAGCGAGCTGCGGCCAGGAAGGAGCAACCGCGAGTAGGGCATCTACGAACTTTGCGTTGGGTTTTCGAAGGATGGGTGTAGGTTGTAGACAACCTTCTGGAAGCAATCGGCCGGATGCTCCTCGCCGTCCTCACCAACTATGTAGATCACGATCGACCATTTTCGCATGGGGAAGTCTTCGACAGGGAGGGTTTATCGCTAGGCGGAGAGGAAGATCCGGAGTTAGTAGCTGATTCTGGGCGAGAAGGCGCACCCACGGGACACAACTTACATGACGTTCTGCTCGGTGACGAGCCTGACTTTGCGCTTCAACCCCTGTTAGCACTGGACCGGAGTGGTTCTATCCGTGATGGGGAATTATCCTTCTTCTGGGCCACCGCCCGTGGAGGAGCCATAATGGGTGGTGGTGACGGGAGGGAGAAGACGGTTGCGACAGGTGGGCAGTGGGCAGAGGCTGAAAAAGGTACGAAACAGGCCAAACGCGTTGGAATCGTGTCGAAACAGACCCAGCGAGAATACCAAGCGGGCTTGCTGGGGGAAGCTCTCCATCTGATTGACAGCGCAAGCTGCTCACCTCGAAGGTGGTGAGCGGGCAGGGCGGAGTCGCCGAGTATGTCGCAAAGAGACGCGGCGCAGCGAGGTGACAACATGGGGGAAGTGTGACAATGTCTCTTACCTCGACAATCATGATGGACCTCTATTGCAAAGTAAGGGAGTAATTGAAGCAATACGTAGCGTTCACGAGGAGGGTCTCGGCGTGCACTGGGAGGATGTGTGAAGTTCACCACCAGTTTAGGATTTGGAGGTTTGGGAGTGGAAGGCTGAGGGTGACGCTCGGACCACACACCAGCAAGCACCCAGGGTGTGGCTGGAAAGCTCATTGCGCGAGCAAGCGCAGGCGTGAAGCGTGTTTGCGTGTTGCGGGAAGCAAGGACTTTAATTGAATGACAGAACATCCCTCTACCCAGGGTTGAATCACACTCTGTTCATGCGATGCTCAAGGGCTACAAAGCACCTTGAAGGTAAATTAAATTATTGGCATATTGTATTCGTATCAGCGATACCAGCAACAGCCACAGCTTCTTGGCCTGCATGCACATCAATAACGAAAACATTAACGACAAACAAAACAAAAGAGAGCTACAACAGGCACCGGCGATGACAGCTTTGATACTGGAGTCAAGGGTGTGATTATTCTACCTGTCTGCCTCCTTTTGGGGTGTGTCTATTCAAATGGTAAGGGACTTTATTCTTGTTGATTGGCGCTGTGTAGAGTGTCTTGTTCCTAAGCTTTGATGCCTATCCATCCACTTGTCAAATGCTAGAAAGCAAGCACCACTCGGTGCAAGTCTTTTTTTGCACTCTTCAGCTTCTCCTCACCGAAGTTAGTCCATCCTGCCTCGTATCGTGGGGTGTAAAACAAGTTTGACAATGGGTGCTAGTTTCGGTGTCGGTGCAGGGGCCGTTTCTTGTGATATAGCCGGCGCATGGGGGGGGGGGGGGGGGGTCTTCCATCCTCATCTTCTTGCGGACATGTGAGGTTTGAGGCAGGTTTACTCCGAAGAAGCGGTGGCGGCGGCAGCACTCTCGGCCGCCTTGAAGAGCTCCTCGTTGTCCTTCTGAGCCTTGAGGAAGGCATCCTTGAAGAGGTTGGCGTCTACGTGTGGTTAGCTTTCTGGTAGCAAGACAGGCTTCGCATTCATCAGGAACTTACTCTCCGAGTTGGCGAAGCGAATGGCCAGGGTAACGGCCTCGGCCTCACCCTCGCTGACATCGGCGGCGGCATTCCACACCCAGCTGCGGTCAGAGCCCACGTTGGGGACAGCTTCATCTCGGGACGACTATAGAGAGATGAGAAAGTGTCGAGAAAGCAACGGAATGAGCCAGGGACACATACTGTAGTGGTTGGCGCAGACCTTGAGGGTCTTGTCACGACGCATGACGAGACGGGTCTTTCCGTTCTCCTTGTGCTTCAGCAGACGAACGTCGCCGGTGCCACGCTCCTTCCACTCGGTCGTCTCCTTGACGAACTTGAACAGCTTGGCGCGCATCTTGAAGAGCTGCTCCTCGGCCTCCTCGTTGGTTTGGACCTCGACCTTCTCCGTCAGCTTGATGACGGGCTCGAAGTGAACATCCTCGGACTCGGGAGCTTCTTCGTCGGCCTGTGGGTCAAGTCAGCGACATCATCCCGCATGTTGCTGTTGTTGCAGAACTGGGCTTTTGGGAGCTTCGCGTACCTCGCCGCCCTCCTTCTTCTCGGCGGCGGCAGCTTCGCGCTGGGCCTTGGCGCTGCCAGAGTTGTCGCCACGCTCCTCGTCTTCCTTCTTCTCCTTCTTGGCGCCACCTCCAAACATGGAGAAAACAGCGGAAGAGGTCACGGGCTTCTCGGCCTCACCGGTGGTCTGCGAGTCGACACATTAGTCATACATATATTCATGCGTATATCCCATGTCGATAGTAAGAGGTGAGGGGCGATGCGCATCGCAAAGCACCAGGCGTTTGTGCGGCGAGGGAGGTAATGGTACCATCGAGACGATACGACTGGTGGTTGAATAGCTCGGATGGAAGGGTAGGAAAGGGAGAGGGGGGCGGTCGTACCTCGGCGGGCTTGGTCTCCTCGACCTTGGGTTCGGTAGCTTCGGCGGCAGACATGTTGCTGGTTCTTTGCAAAGCGATATGTGTTGGTGAGACTGACGATGTTTGGATCTACGGGCGAGAAACGAAGAGAGAGGGGAAAAAACATTAGTCCATGAATCATTCAACATTACCGCCTAATCTGCCCCTCATCGGGCCAGGACGGGGAGCACGGCATGCTCGTCATCCAAACTAGCAGGAAAGCGGACTGCAGGGGAGCGAGACTGAAGGACACGAGACTTACCAGGGCTAGTAGCGGTAATGTTCTGCAGCGCGCGCGCGAGGGAGGGGTTGGAAGAGTGGAAAGCGAAATACGATTTTTGTTTCCTCGGTCAAAGGTGTGAAGTTGGGAGTGGGTTGGACAAAATGAGGAAAGACAGCCCCTCATTCAAAAGTCAACAACAAGAGGGGTGTGTCGGGCGGGCCTGGCCCTTGCGGTTTTGGTGCCCAGGCAGTCGCCATCCTGCAACAGGCAAAGTACCCCACCACCTAAATGACATGGCGCTGTACTTGCTGCCGCTGGATGACCCTGTGGGGATTTGCCAGACCCAGAGCCCAAGCTGGACTCGCGCGGCCAATCACCATGCGCACCATCTTTGCCACCTAGGGGGAGTCCCCGACTTGGAGACGCGGGCATCTGGACGCCATCTTTGGTCATCGCCCGATCCTGTCCGCACCACCGAAATACCAATTTTACTGGGATCATCATGCTCGAGTATAATTCTCGCACCAATATGTCCCCCCCCAGCGGAGCGGGCGCATCGATGCTTGTAGAATAGTAACGACTTGGTTCGATTCGTTCTCACCCCATCTTCTTATTTCTCTTTGCAATAAACACACTGAAGCTCCATGGTAACCGACTTGGGACAAAAAGTTTGGACGACAAGACTTGGGCGTAACGTCATGGACCCAGCAAGAGGGTTTTGTCTTTCCGGGAAAACATGAGGTACCAATCATTGCAGAAGCCTGCGTGTATTCTATCGATTATGTCTGTTCGTTCCATGAGAAGAAGCATGTCAACTGCCTTGAAGCGACAGACTGTTCGCATCAGCGTAGGCGCTCAACTTCCTCTCATCAGCCCAACTCGCGTCTGGAAATGATATGAGAGCGGGCCAAAGTTGTGAATAGCTAAACCCTTAAGCGTACGAAGCAAAAAGATGGAACGGCCATTACAAAACCCACACCAATAACTCCGGTCCAGTCCGTTCCATGTCCCTAATAACCCGTCTTCCAGGTATCTCTGTTCATGCGCGAAACGATGGGACTAGCCTTGCTGTCTGCATTGCTGTGTCCACCGAGAGAAGCCAGTGCCAGTTTGGCATCTAGCCTCCAGACGCTCTCGCTTTCGACGAGCTCGCAACTCCTTCCTCTCCTTGTCCAGCCGCCGCTTGCTGGCCTCGGACGCCTGCAGCCGCAGCTTTTCCATGTACTTCTTCGCCTTGTCCAGGTAAGCGCCGTGCTCTTCCGTCTTCTGGAGCACCTTCAGGACCAAGAGTCTGGAACTGATCTGGGCCTTGGTAACGAATATGTCCATCTGGTCTTTAAAGTCCTGCAGTTTGCGCGATTCCTGGAGCTTCTGCAAGTTCTGACATGACTCCTTGACGGCCTTGGCTGTGTGCGCGGCCTCATTGGTGAAGCGGGCAGACATTTCCCTCGCATCGGCCATGACCGAGTCCTTCCAGCTTGCAAGATCCATGGCTCGTCCTTCCGCCCGTCGCGCAGCGCTGCTTGCTGCATCAATGGCGCGGCCAGCAAACAGCTTGCTGTATCCGAGGCATCGCTCAAGAGTGGTTTTGCCAAAGTCGATGAGAAATGTCTCGTTGACCTTGGGCTTCCGGGTCGTGTTGACAGAAATTGTGAGAAGGCCATGCGCCTCCGACTTGGGGATCTCAATAACAATGCCTTCGTCGATTGAAGAAAACTTTGTCTTGATAGATCTCTCGCCTTTGAGCACGTCAATGGTGATTGAGTCCTTGGCAAGCCAGGACGTCTTCGTGCCAGACGGTATCTTGATGAGGATCTCGTTGCGCCCAGACTTCTCTGCCGAGCAGACGTAACCCTTCTGAGATTCCGGAAACCTGTCGGCAAGGAAATCCGCCAACTCTGCAAAGGGCGCCACGGCCGTGCTGCCTAGGGACGCCTTTGCTTGAGGTACGCGAATCGTCGTCGTGGAAGTCAGGTTGATGGTGATGGTCGAAGTGGAGACTGGCGCCGAGGTCGTAGGCGTCGCTTGGGCCGAGGGCGTTATCGAGGTCACGGCTGACATGGCCGGGGCTGGTGAGCCTGCCATGAAGTGATTGCAGAGCAGTGCTGCGGCAATCATGCCAAGACTGAGCATCAAGGTCTGGCCGACATTCCACAGATCGACATCCTCCGCGGCGTCGATGGCGCGCTGTCGAACGTTGCGCATCATCTTCATCGCCAGGGCACAGCCGTCGGGTTCGCCGCACTTTGCAGACTCGCCTGCTGCGTCATAGAGGCCGGTGAGATACGCCAGGTTGCGGTTCATCTGACGGGCGTCAATGTTCAGGAAGGTCGTCAGGTCGATTGGTAGTTTGACAGAAGGCGAAGCGCGGTCAGAGGATTCGACGCATAAATGTATGGCGTGCTGGTTGATCATGTCGTTCCAGCTGACCGTAGGATTGTGGAATGTCTCGGCGTTGGAGATGAAGATGCAAGGAACAGTGTGACGTTGCATGAACCGCCAAGCAGCGGCACGGGTCTTTTGGGCCGTCTCGTCGTCGTTCTCGGTGGCGTAAAAGATGGCCACATGCGGCAAGGTCCAGGCTGGCTCAATGATGGAACCGCTAGGAGCAAACGCCGACTGGAAAGTTCGATCACCGTCAATGGTGATGGAGTAGACAGTTTCGCTGGGGAAGCGATCCCCTTCGTAGACTATTTCACTGGCCGCGGTGCAGTTCTCGACCTTGATCTGGTACTGTGACGTCTTCATCAGCTCGACCTCGGGAACCTTTGCGGAACCGCGGGACGAGATGGGCACAACATTGTAGATGCCGTCGTCTTCGGTGATGCCGCACTCGTCGACGGAAGCAGACGCCGTAAAGGCCGAAGAGATCTTGTAGATGATGTCGTGTTTGGCGCCGTGGCTGCCAGTGTACAAGATCCGAAGCGGCTCCCTGGTGGCCAGAAAATCGGACGCCATGGTTTGGCGAACCGCCGCAAAGAGGCGCTTGGTCTTATCCGGGAAGCAGAGGGACTCGGCGATGGAACCCGACTTCTCCTCTGTAAAGCTGTGGATTGTATGTTTGACTGCCACCTGCTTGAGCTGGAGGGGGCCTTGCGCCTCGTCAAACTCGATGGACTGGACCAAGGGGGTCGGCTGGCTCGAGGATTCGAAGCATCTCTCGGCGCCAAGCGGTGGTGTAGCAACACGGGAAGACGGGTTGAGGAGGCTCTGCTCGGCGTATTGGATAGATGAGGCTCGAGACCTGTCTTGTGCAGCATTGTCGTTGTCGTCGTCTTCCGAGTCCGAGTCGGTATCGGAGTGGTTGGTCATGTCTTCTGTCTGCTCGGTGCCAGCAAGGCTATGGACATCATCGATTCGAGTATAGTCGAATGAGCTCGTAGACTCGGCCTCGGTGGCTCGGCCATCCTGGCTCTCGTCGTCTGTATTGATGAGCTCGTAGGTGGACTCGCCCAGTCCAGTATCGTCGTCCGGGGTGCCTGTGGGATTCATCATGTCTGGCTCGCTGGAAGAGATCCAGCTAGCAAGTTGACGATTGCCTTGAGGGCGGGGAAACCTCAAAGTCAGCTCTGAGGAAGACAGTGTGGTGGAGCTGGAGGGGTTCGTGGTCGCTTCGACGTCTCGGGTGGGATCGTCGTTATACTGTTCTTCCATAACGGGATGAAGAGGGTTAGCCTTTTTTTTATATACTTTTCTTATCCCGTCATGACTCGAAAGAGTCAAGATGCTGGAGAAAATGCGAGGGGATCTGGCGTCGTCGATGGTGCTTTTGTAGAAGTGGTGGGAAAAAGCGGTGGTGGTGGTGAGGGTGGTGGTGGTGGTGGTGAATGGAGGGGTAAAGAGGGATATGGAACAAGAGCTGACAGCAGGCGCGGGTGGGGTGGGGGGTGGAAAGGAGACTTCGGAAGCGGTTGCCTTGAGCGAGACAAGAAAATAAAAAAACCTGTGCGTCGGAAAAGTTGAATAAGGTACCTTATATCTCAAGTCGTGAGAAAGACGAGAGAGGGCAAGATGGAGAAGATGGAGGAAGAGAGACCAACTAACTCTGGGTGAACCTTGGGAAGATGCGACCTGGAGGATTGAGGAAGGTGGGTTGGTGACGGGACGTCGTCAAAGGCTATTTGGTAGCGGTCGGGGGTTCGGTGGCAGGTGCTGCTGCGTGCCTGCCTTGTCGGCCTTGCCTTGTTCACCTCTCTGGGAGGCGGAGGAGGAGGAGGAGGAACGTGCTGGGTGGCTACTAGGTAGGTAATAAGCGTGCTGCCTTGCGGTGACCAAGACCAAAGGCGCGGGGGCGGGGAAAGGTTCAAGGGGAAAAGAAAGGGCAAGCTTGGAAGGGATAGGAAGAAACGGTATGAGATGGCGGTCGGATTGTCGGAGGTGAAGTGAGGTAGGTGACTGGGGACTTGCAGACGTCACGCGGATGCTGCTATCAGGAAGTCGCGGTAAAGAAGATAAGAAGCAGATACACACCACCTAAAGTATACTATTGGCGTCGCTCCCAGGGTTAGTGCTATCCGTCCAAGCGCGTCGTACTGGGAGGGTTCCGTCTGGTAGGCACGAAGCAACAGCAGTGGTTTGGTTTGGTTTGGTTTGGTTTGAGACCTGTGGGTAGTAGTAGTAGTATATGGGCGAGGCGAAGAAAGATGAAAAGATGAGGTGTTGGCTGGTTGAGTTGGATCCATGTGAGATGGGGGGGGGGGGGGGTACGCGGACAGGCAGGCAAGGCAAGGCAAGGCAACGCTAGGCAATACCTACCTACCTACCTAGGTAGGTAAGGTAAGGAAGGTAGTCACACTCGTTTTCCCACGCACCACTGAACCCGAGCACATTCACCTCAATGAAAGCTGGCTGAGAAGGGTGCCTGCCATGTGGTTTGTTTGGGAGGTAGGGGGAGGGAGTTTCCTGTCGGAATCAAATGCAAAGGCGAAACCGACGCCGCCCATTCCACCTTGAGGAACAAAACGTCTGGCGCTTTACGAAGCTATCCTGTCCGTCCAGGTTGCGTCACTCGGGAAAGCTCGCGTCCAACCGAGATGCAAATAAATGCAAGTGGAATGTCACTGGGGTGAATGGATCCCTCCCCCCCTTCCCCCTCCCCCTCCCCCTCCATTTGGTTTACCGCAGATCCGCATCGCTACTTTGACAGCACACGGCCTCTTATCGATAACCCACAGAACCAGATTGCACCGCTGCTGGAGATGTGCTGTAGCCTGTGACTGCGAGGACGAGGTGGGGTCGATCCACGTAGGAACCACTGTTGGCACCAACACTAGCCGAATGGAAATGTGAAGGCCATCGTCGACAGGCAAGGAAGGGTCCGCCCATCTCTACCCCCAACATCATCTCTCACTCCATCTCTCCTCTCTACCTACCTAGGTACCTACAATACTACTAGTAGTACACATATTCATGACCTGACTCGCTGAAGCTTGAGCAGCAGAACACGAAGAACAAGAACACGGCACGGAATTTCTGCTTCGTATCATACCATCATCTCTTTGTCATCGAACCCGCTGCGTAAGCTCAGAGACCCCGAGTCATCCCTCATGAGCTGATGCAAGTGCCAACCTACCCAAAGTTTGGGTCATCCAATGTGCATGGCAAAGCCCAAGGGACGTCGGGCCGCAGGCATGGAGGGGCCAAATAGGTCACCACCCATTATTACCTGGGGTATAGCCGCAAGAATACCGCGGCTGGACTGACCCAAATGTCTCGACTGTTTCAAATCGTGCCGTCCTCTTGTCTCTTGTCGAGTCACTCACTCATTGAAGCCAACCAGCAGCCAGTGTGATTCTGCCTGTTCCTCGGTACAGCATGCAAGGTGCACCCACACTACCTACCTAGGTACCTGCTGCCTACCTAGGTAACTATTACCTGTGTGCCACATCAAGTTGTGGCCGTGCATCTAGAGTGGAGAAACCCCAACCCACGACCCCTCACACTCCTTACTACACTACGTATGTAGACCGAATCTCACCGGGGACTCGCACAAGACATGCTTCAACTCATCTTTGACAACAGCGAGCTCGAATCACCAACCGGCATGGTGCCTTCGAGAGCGACCGAGTGTCTGAACAGGTGCATTCTGGCCACAATTTGTTACCAACACCGAGGGCCGAGTTTGTCCTTGCTTGCAGCGTGGGCAGGCAGCCAGATAGATATGCCATCTAGAGCTTTGTAAGTTGGGCGCCTCCAGTTTCCAACTTACTCAAAACTAGTGTATTTTGGCTTTTCTTTTTCGCGTCAACACTGACCTCGATTTTTATTTTATTCCTTTTACGTAAATTTTCGAGGCTTTCTCCCTCCCTACAACTCAAAGGCAACCGGCCTTGGTGTCGCTTGTCGGAAAAGATAAACCCCCAAACCTTCTACATACAGCCTTGATTGCGATGCGGTCTGGACAAAGATAGTCAGGGGCACGAACGAATGACCCCCGGTCACCCCCATTGGGAACCCGTTGTCTGTCCCGTGTACGGGCGGCGGCGCAACGCAAATCCAACACCGAGAAGATTCCGCCGGGCCCCCCATTCAAGGACCCTGTCACCGCCATCCATACAACTCCCGATCGATCAGCCTCCCCCTCCTGTTGGAGGCTCCGTTACGTTTCAACAACATGTTGACTCCAGCCCTATCTGCATCTGAGTCGGATAACGTGCCGTCATCATGCCGCCATGGTGGTTTTAACGGGTGCCCACGCCACTAGGTACCGGGTTCAATTCGCGGAGCGGCATGTGCAGCCGATGGAACGTCGCAGAGGCAGCAGGGAGGGTACCGGCGGTCTAGCTCTCAAACCGATCCCGGCCGGCGAGCCGCCACCAGCAGGCTCACTACCAGGGCCAAACGGCTGCGGGATATCTACTTCGTACAACTCGTCTTTTGCCGAGCCCCGTCAGGAACAACGGGGCTGCGAACAGTTGTTTACTCTCATTTCTTCTCAAACGAGGCCTCTATGTTGCCGTCGTCGGTGCGCGGCAAGAGAGCTGAATCATGACCATTTTAATAAAAAAAACCCGCCCGCCCGCCTAGACATCGAACGCAAAGAGCCGCCTCGGTCTCCCCGGTCATGACCGGCAACGCGCCGGATAAATCCTATAATGCCTAGGTAGGCCCCAAGACCCGAGACACGAGGGAAGGCTGAAGCAAACGGGATCTGCCATCAACGCGGCCCCGGCCCTCCCCCCCTTCCCCTATTTCTATCTCGCCACCCTTGCCACAGCCTACCCCGGCCGGAACTCGTAGCCGAGATCTCTATCTTCCGGGTTCCCACCCTATTTCAGTCCCTCTTGAAACCGGATTAGATCCTCATATATCTCAGAAACCAGACGAGATGGGATGGAAAGCAATACAAGTGTCTACGCTTGTTTGCTCTCTGCGCCGCCCGCCCCCCGCGCGCTCAATTGTGCTGGATCGAGGGCTTTGGGGGTCGCGGAAGCCAGGCCGCGGACAGGTCGCTAGTGCCTCCCTTAGTCCCCAGCTTGCTCGTTTCCCACATCTCCCATCTGCCGACAGCAATTTCGACTAGCAAAGGCCGCCAGCGTTTGGAGAAACGGCGAGGTTCCTTATCCCTGGCCCTGTTGCGGTCAGAGATGTCGTCGTCGTCGTCGTCGTCGTCGTCGTCTTATCCTCTCCCCAATCAGCCATCGACAACGCACTATTGGATGCCATGGTCAATATATTATAGATACTTCCTTGTTGCCTTCACTAGCCGCACCGTAGATTTCGCGCACAAACGTGGAACTTGGAAATGATTACCGAGGCTTGAAATCCTAGCAGGGGCCATTGCTCAGACAACGTGATCCAAACATTCAGTCTTTTTTTTGATACCAGTGCCGCATTATCTCACATTTTGGACGTCCCGGACCACCCCCCAAGTGTTTCCATGCCAAGATGTCCCCCGCGTGATGAGCCGTCAATACCAGACATGAATCTCTTCTCATAATTAAAGATACCGAGGTATTGCACCTGTTTGTCGACAAAATGACGAGAATATCACAGAAAAAGATGGAAGAAAAAAACAACTCCGCTTCACTCGGCAAGAACCGAGTGCTAGAAATATAAGAGAGAGAGAGAGAGAGAGAGAGAAAAAGAAAGAAAAAGAAAAAAGGGTCGCCCCCATAAGCAATGAATATGGGAGGGGAAAATGGGGGTATCGTAACAGAAGAGATGAGGGGGTGTAGGGAGGGAGCTTTTTTTTCCTTCTTGTCTTTATATTTAGTCTTGTTCGCGTCGAGTTTGTGTCTCACAAGATGTCGTGCTTGTGGAAAAGACGTGCCAGCGTCTCGGTGCCAAACATCTCGTCGTCGGGGATCATTTCGATAATGCCAGTCAGGTTGGCAATCATGTCACCCTGGTTGCGGTATGCCAGAATTGCCGGCACAGCAGCATTATCAAACTCGATATCGAGGTAATGGACCTTGACGAAGTGTACTGTTGAGTGCTGCGATACGAGTGGCAACAAGGCGTGTTCGATAGTGGCAGACACATCGCACTGCAAGCCTAGGGTCAGCGACTGTTGCTCCATGGGGTATTGATGGGGCGGCGGCGGCGGCCAGTAGCTTACCTCTGGGTCATGAACAAAAACAACGACGACAGTGTCGCGGGCAACCTTCTCGATGGCGTCAAGGTAGCCCAAAGCATCCACCTCGTCCATACGTCCGTAGACTCGCACACTAGGGCTTGTTCTTCGGTTCCTAATGACTTTGTTGGACTCGCTCTCGAGCTCCCTGCGACGGCTTTCGCGCCATTGCTGCATGAAGCTGTCGTCCGAGTCGCTACCATTGCCGTCGTCCGTCTCGCTGCCGCTCTTGCGGGATGAGTTGGAGTGAGCATTAATGCCGTCCAAGCCGAAAATGGAACGGCGAACCGTCGTGCGGGCGCGGCTCATGAATGACGTCTTGCGGGCATTCTCGTAGTTGCGAGCATCGGCGATGACGCCCTTGACGCCAGTTGTACGGCCGGCATCGAAGCTGGCGGGAGGCAGCTTCAGGTCTGAGCCGGTGTGTGAGAGGGATGGCATGCGCATGGCGGCGTCGATTTGGGCGTTGCGGTGGACGTCGTCTTCGTCGAGATCGAGGGGCTGTTGGTCGCGGCGGTGGTGGACACGATCCTCGGGGTGTACTCTGCTCTCGTCACGAGAGTTTGCTGCTAGCAGCGCGTTGAATTCTTCCTGGGCTGGGGTAGGGTTCGACATCGTGAGTCCTGGGAGGGCGCGGCGGTGGGAGGGAGCTTGGTTTATGTATGGGACAATGGGCGGGCGGACAGGCAGGGCAGCCAGTGGGTGTGGTATGGTGGTCAGAGGGAGGGGCGGCAGGGTAGGGTATTGTGCAGGAGTAAACAACAAGCAGGTTTGAAGTGCCAATGGCGAGAAAGCTAGGAGGGTGGAAGGGTGTGCCCGGTTGTTCTGGCAGGGCGTCCAAAAGTGATCAAGAAGAGAGGGAGCGAGGCCCGGGTGATGGTGGTCAAGGTTTTTGCAGAGGAGAGGGAGAAACGGAGGTTTGGAGGGTTTGGAGGTGAAGCCTGGTGCTGGTGGGAGGAGCCTGGGGCTGGCTGGAGGGAAGGAGGATGGCGGTGCTTCGATGGGATTTCTCGAAGCAGTGGGGACATAGGCAGGGATGAGCCCCTGCCTCGGGAAGCGATGCGGTAAAGCCAGAGGTTAGGTACTATTCGTACATAGTACTAGGCATTATGTATTCGTATGTATGTACGGATAGGTAGGTAGGTAGTAGTTTAGGTCAGGTAGATTGGTGCGACCCAAGAGGGGGGGGGGGGGGCCGAGGGTCGAGGATCGAGGACGAAGCCCCTGGGGTGCATCAGGCTGTTTCAGAAGCAGTGGAGATGCTGCATGGTCGCGAACAGGCACAGGGTAAGGACGAACGGCGACGACGGCGACGGACAACGTGGAGGGAGAGAAAGCGGGCGGGTGAGTGTGGATGAATGAATGCCAAGAAGAAAGGGTGGTGACGGGCGAGATCTGAGTCTGATTGCGGGAACGAGGCATATAGTCCGACATGTTAAGACGAAGGTTTCTGCTTGTCTGTCTGTCTGTCTTTCTGTCTGCCCGTCTGTCCGTCTGGAGGTGGGGGGGGAGTGGCATGGGATTGGCTGATGCGACGCGACGGGGAGACCGGACACTCACACTACCTACGTAGTAATACTAGGTACTCGGTAGCTAGTATGATGTACGTATCCCCTGGACTCTGGGCCGACTGACTACCTAACCCATCATCTTGTCGACCACCTTGGAATGGACGACTTGGGTGAAGTGACCGGGCGGGTCGACAGCTCAAGGCACAAGTGCCAATTGAATACCTACTACTACCTAGTGATGGTAGATACAGGCCTGCCACGATCTGTCTTGTCACATCACGCATGAGGAAACCTGATGATCACGAGGGGTGTGGAACGGTTGGGAACGGAAGAAGGAGAAAAGAACTGGGCATTACCATGTCTCTGTGTCGGAACAGGGAAGGAACGGACGACCGGTCATGGCCGGTGGTTAGGTTCCTTGTTGTTTTCCTTGGATGTATCCGTACGCTACTACTTCGTACGTGGGTACCTGCCTACCTACGAGGCTACGTTGGGTACTGTAACTTTGCTCTGCTGGCCCCCCTGATGCCTTATTCTTTCAATCACACGGCGGATGGAATGCGGGCAAATTGCCCATCCCAAAACTCTGTGGTGCTAGCGCGGTACGGAGTATAGCTACGTAGTATGTCTTGTCTTGCTTTTATTCCTTCTTCTTCTCCTCTTCCTTTTTCTTCTCCACTCCCCCCCCCCCCTTTCCCCTACCCCGCCAAACCTCATGTGCCGCACCAGAGCTTCCTTCTCCACGGCCGAATACTACATGTACAACACTTGAATACCCGACCTACCAGTACTACACCAAAGCTCTGCCTACATTCCGTGGTGAAGAAAATATAAACATGGCTAGCTGGCTTGGGTGCCGCACGAGGATGTCTACATTAGGTAGTATGCCTGCATGATGACTATTTGGTCGGTGTGCACACACTCTGGGGTTCTCCTGCTCGCGTGGCCTGGCCGGGATCTTGATGCTTGTCAGCTGTTATTGACCTGTTGCGCTTGTTGCTGACCAGGGGGTCCGTGGGTCTATACTACCTATTAGTACCTATACGGATATCCGTACCTAAACATAGTACCCATGTGCTGTTTTTCCCTGCTTCCCCTTCTGCCGACTCTTCCTCCTCGCTTTAGCCTACGGATAATCAATGCGAGCAAATACTTACCTACCTACCTACCTAGGTACGTAGTAGGTATGTACGAATACGTAGTAGGATACCGACACGGCAAGGGGGACCAGCTCGGGAGCTTGCGGGCGGAATGCATCCTGCTGGTCGATGAGATGGCAAAACCCTTCCCGGCTTCTTCCCTCTCTCGTCTCGTCTTCTTGCCGTTGACCTGCCGCGCATGTCCCTCGGACACTGCCATGCAGGCCAAGCATCGCATCTCCTCGTGCTTATTTAGGTCCCGGCATCTAGGTAGGTATCCTGTCATTACCGATGGTCTGCAATCCCATCTTCTATACCCATTATCCGTACTCTGAGCTGCGACGGGGAAGAAGCCATCGTCCGTCCCTCTCTCCCCTTCTCTCACACCCACACTCACTTACTCGCTCTCACCTCCTCCCCCGCCCCTAAAGGGTATCGTCAGTCATATGTGGGTGGCCAAAGAACGTTGCCAAGTCAAACTCGACTTCTTCTCTCCCCCGAGCTACGGATACTCAAAACAGTGTAATTTTCCACAACGCTCATGCTTACCCTTCTCGGCCTCCCACTCCACGTCATTTGACCCGGTCTGTCTAATACATAGTACGAGGACTACCTGTCGCCCTACCTGGCCAGTGCGGGAGGACCCTGCATTCCCGATTCCCGAAAGGTGCGTTTTTGAGTAACCACGGAGGAGGACACATTGGGAAAGTTCAGCAACAACGTTCCTTGCCCCCATTGTCTTGGATTAAGGGAACATGCGTACGAATGAATACACGATACCTAACCATGTGACTGCCGGCATGTCCTCGAAACGTGCATGCTTTCGCCTTGCAGACCTCCAACGTCGATCCAAACCCATGCAATGGATGATTCATCCCACCGGCCCGCCGCTGGCCTCGTTGCTATCTAGGTCCCTATCCTTCCGGCAACCATTTCAGGCACCTGCTGCTGTACTACCTACATCCAACTGTGCGAGTGATGCGTACTGCCAATCAAACTTTCCGCACTACACACGCGCGAGAGGCTGGACCGGTCCATCGTCCAACACCGACGCCGTCCCGCCCGGAAGGTGGACACTTGCAACCATGGGGAAGATGCCTCCAACCGCGATGTCATGTCTCGATCGCATCATGGCATGGCACGCTGGCTTGCATCATCAACCGTCCGACATCCCCGGTCGCCGAACATCATAGATGCCTCGAAACATACGACAGTGGCCTCGCCATCAGATTCAGAGTACCCCCTCCCCTCCCCCCCCCCCCCCCCTCCCAACGTATGACGTGCCCCTTTCGCCATAATTAACCCCCATTAATCGTCCGAAAGCCGTTGTTTGTCGGATCCTGGGGCACTTGGTCCACGCGTCATGCGACCACCCTCTCGTCACTTCTCTATCAATGCGGACAGACCCGGGAACATGGGAGGGGGTTGCCATTGTCCTGTTATACAATCTCGGGTATCCACGCCCATGAGGCGACTTCGGATTGCCTACGCCTTGGCCTTGGTACTGATTCTACCGTGACACGAATGCGTCGACGGCTTCGGCTGTCGTCCAGAACGTTCCCTCATGGTTCCAACGTCGCTGTCGTCCGAGGACAGCACAGTCCTATCTGTACACCTCCGTGTCAGCATGGACTTTGTGCCATGCCCAGAAACGACATCCGCCGACTCGTTCATCTGGGCAAACTGCGTTCCGCTCACACTCGGCTTACCTCGTACCTGTCTATCCAAGCCTACAGAAACGACTCGTGGTGCCTGCCGGCCATGGACCGTCCTCTCCGTCCCGGGTAGGCCCTTTCCCGCCTGCCGATGAGCCCCGGATATGTGCCCGGGGGACGGCCCAGGTCACCTCGGCCTCTCAATCGAGACCAAATCTCCCGGCCATGCAACTGACATTTACGAGTCACGATCCGTTCGCCACGACTCTCCTTCGAGCGTCCACATTCCGTAGCTCTAAAAATACCAGCGGAAACAAGCAGCACGATTATCAATCGAGCGGGTGCTGATCGCGAGTGTCAACATTCCGACGTTGTCGGACGTGATGGCCAGATCAATGCATGTGTACTCCGTCCGCACTACGGTATCGGATTCTGTGTTTCATGGTTTTGTTTCACCGCAATAGATTCACATGACGACGTAGAAACGAACTCAGTACTGGTGAGCAAGGGCTCTTCACTTCTCATGCCATGGGGGACACCCTTGGCCCGGCTGCTTCCTATTGGGTTCTGCACATCAGCAAACTTCGTCGATTCCACTACCGCCCTCGGGAATCGCCATCGAAGCCACACCAAGTGCCACAGCGACTCTCTCACTCAGTCAAGTGGGCGACTTGTCTAAGCCCATGACACCGCCATTACACAGTTCCTCATCCCCGCCGTGTGCCCCCCGTCTCATCTTTAAAAGTATCGCGGGGCAGCTTGAGATGTTGCCTTTCGGCACGGTGCCGGCATTGTGCCTGTATTACTTGCCTTGCAACCGAGATATCTCTAGCCAACCCTTTTGCCCGAAGATCCTGCTCTCCCAATGTCGAAGGGAAAACACATTGTTCGAAACAATTTTTTTTAACCTTGGTTTTCCTGTTCGGCCCGTGTCCCACGTGTTACGTGTGTCAAACTCCACCGGAGTGCCGAGAATTTCTGTCAAGCGGCGTTTCTCCCAACGACAATCATGCAGCATCCGCCTCATGAGATCAAAGGGAGGATCCATCGCACCGTCGAAATCGGTATGCCAGCGTAGGCAATAGCAGCGAGCTCTCCCAACTCATACTGCCAACCACGTGGGGTTTTTCTTTCTCATCAACTCTCTCTCTCTCTCTCTCTCTCCCCAAGTACCTCATCCGGAAGCCCCAAGCCGCTCGTCAAAGCTGGCCCGACTAACTTTCAACACCTGGACCCGGATCTTCCGATCCGTCCGTCGTCTTCTCCCACTCCGAGACCCTTCCGGGCTGCTCCCAACGCCTCAGCAAGCGGCGTCCGTGCTGGCGCCGGGAGACCCGCCGCTTGAACACCCATCACAGGCTTCGGGAAGTTGAGGGGGGGGGGGGTTATCTGGACAACGCCACCTGCAAGGCCGTTGGCCACGTCGGCCTGTTCATCCGTCCACGGACCGATGTCAGTTTTTGACAGTTCGCACAGCCGCCCTTTTACACATACTGGGGACCCGCAACTTCGGAGCCGCCACCGTGCATGATTGTTAAAAAAAAAGAGACAGAGAAGCCGATCGCGGTTGCAGCGATCGAGCCTCTGACAGAAGGAGGATTGCGAAACGGTGGAGGGCACCATCGGCGCGCCTCTCTATATTTTCTCACGCGGCATGCCAAAAGAAAAAGAAAAAGGCCGCGGAACAGACGAACCCCCCCTCCCCCAAGTCCATGGCCAGCCCTCCATCTTGACAGCCGAAAAGACCACCCATATAGAATCCCCCCGCCCCCTCCGTCGCCCCCGGTCGTCGCCCTGCGCCATGCTTTCTCTCACCTTCCCGGGCCTGCTCTGCCAGAGGCTTCTCCCCGCTCACCAACGCCCGCCCCACGTCGGGCCCAGGGCCCATACGAGAACCTGGCCATGCCCGCACCTCTGAGACCGGTCGATGAGACTCGAGCCGCATGTCCGTTGACGCAGATGTCCCATCCGGATAACGTCTCCCCGGACCCGGGCCCCCACTCTCTTCCAAGATTCAAGAGGGTAGGAAAACAGATGTGCCTCCTTGCCGCCCTCCAACACCATTCCCCGGGTCCTGCCCTCCTCGCCTCCTTCAAACCCCTATTTATCCGGAGCAGGCATCCGTCCGTATGTAGAGAACTCGGCCCTTTCTCATCGCAAGCGTATACCCCCCCCCCCCCCCCCCTTCACCTTCCTTTGGACGGTCCAACAAGTTCTCAAGCCAGAGGACGGCCAGCCTTGTGCGCGAGGGTGGCGAGTCGGGCGTTGTGGCGCCGGCAGGTTGGTTGTCATCTCGCGTGTCCCCCGTGTTTCCGGGCTCCGTACGTTCGGCCGGCCGATGTCCTAATTGCAGCTGTTGATCGGTGCCTGCACGTAGTAGTAGCCCGATGCACTCGGGGGTCCAAGCTAGCTAGCTGCTTGCTTGGCATTGTATCGAACTCACATGGTCTGTAGATGTGATGCGGTTTGAACAGAGGATGAACGAGCATTGGGCGCGAACTATAGTACAGGCAACAAGTAGGTATAAGAGGGAAGGCTTGAGGCGGGCGTCCACGCAAAGGAAAAAAACAACGTCAACAACTCCATCAACTGTTCCACCCATCTCCTTCGTTCCTCCTGCGGCCTTGGTTGTCGTCCCCTTTTGGCGTGCAATTCACTACATCTCCATCCTCCGAGAGCAACACGATACCTCCCCGCCTCCTGCGAAACGAAGGTACCCCGTATCCTTTGCTGCGCATTACCGACTCCATTCCACTTGGATATGAAAAAGACAATCCGCCGCCAAAAACAAGTCAACCCCCCCCGCCTTCTCCAGTAGCCTTTCTCTTTCCCCCTTCTCTACGAGGCAAAACAGGGTTCGCACCCACTGTACTTCGGCTTCGCATCGCCTTAGACAACGTGGGCGGAATATGCGGCGCTTTCGTCTACCAGAACCAGCACCCCGACGACTGTGTCGAGGACGTAAGGAAATGCGGAATCGAACGATGCGGCGCGCGGCTTTTTTTTTACGAACGAAAATGGCGACAAGAGAATTGTCGAACGACGGGGAAAATATCGTTTCGATGGTATAGAAAACAAACTCCTGCTGTAAAGTGCAGCCCTTTCCTTTCTTGGGCCTTTCACGTGAGGTAGTGTCGGTGTCGGAATCGTGGTAGCTTGTCTATGCGTGTAGGGTTGGATTTCGGTGGGGTATCAAAATGGCTCGATTCCGTTCCCTCCTTGGCGGTCATGACCGTATCCAGGTCCGGTAGCAGACGTTGTGGGAGATGTGAAGCAGGCATGACTCGAGAAAGGCCACATTTTGGTAAACCATCAATGTGTAACAACAAACCCACCCGATCTAACAGTCGAGCGCTGGAACAAGTCCCAGAAAACAAAACTATGGTGCAAAAAAGAGTCGTCGACGATGAGAGTGATGGTTGACGTGAGAAAGGAGACCCTGTACGGTTCCCATAGCCGCCCCATGCTGGTAAAAGGGCGGCTCCAGCTGGGTTGGTAGACGATGAAAAGTGGACTTTGTTTGGTATGAGCGGGTGTGTCGTGACTTCGTCCTGAATGCGCCAGTACTCGCGGATTAGAAAGGGCAACATATCAGGGTTTTGAAAATTAAGCTGGCCAAATAACCACTCGACAGAAGATTAAAATGGTTTCGCGTGTACTGGAACCGGTATATCCAGACAGGACCTCGGCGTCGTTGTTGGGTTGGCGACTTAGTATGCCCAGATTTTCAGCTGCAACAGCAGTGTCAGTACGGCACCAGGGAGGGGGAAGGGATCAAGATGAGCAACGTACGAGTGAATCCCATGAACCTGTGCACAAGCTGATGCCATCGTTGCTAACGCCTAGGCAGCTGACTCTGTTCTCATGACCGACAAGCGAGCCGACCTTTTCTCCGCGCGTGACGTCCCAAACCTGGCAAAGTATTAATCATCAGGCTACGGCCCCCAGCCTAGGGAGAATTCAACAGCATCATACCTTGCATTCAAAATCGTCATAGCCGGCGAACAGTAACCGCCCCGAGACCGAGGTAGCTACCGAGGTAATGCCGCAAAGGATGGATTCCGACTGCGACCCAACAGGTTAGCGATGCTCGACGGACTGCAGCGGTGTTGGCGCAGTCTCAACTTACGCCGTAGAGGTTCAATTCGCGATCGGCACGAATGTCGAAGAGGCGGCAAGTTGCGTCGTCGGATCCCGTAACGAACGAGTGGCCATCAGGGAAGAATTGGATGGCGTTGATGTCGGACTCGTGGCCGGCAAACGTCTGGACGGCCTTGCCAGCTCGAATGTCCCACAACTTGGCGAAGGCATCGCAGGCACCAGAAATAAAGGTGTTTGAGTTGGTTGGGTTGAGGCTGATGCTCATTACGTCGCCCAGGTGGTCGGCGAATTCGGTCACCTTTTGGCCCGTCTCAATGTCCCACTTCATGCAAGTCATGTCACCCGACGATGTGAGGATACTCCGGTCGTTGATGAAGCGACAGCACGATAGGTAGCCGGCATGGCCAGAGAGCTCCCTCGCGACACGGGTCGGGCCCTCCCTCTGCTGATTGAGGTTATAAATGGAGCAAATGTTGTCGAGACCACCGCAAGCGACATAGTTGCCACTGGGGGCGTAGGCGCAAGTCATGACCCATGAGGAACGTAGGGGAATCGCGTGGACCTTATTCGTCGTGTAGGCATCCCAAATGATGAGTTTTCCATCTTGCGAGGCGGAGACCAGGTGTCTTCTGTCGGTTGACCAATGCATGGCGTAGATCTTGGCCAGATGTCCCTTGAGAGTGCGCTTAGCCTTCATGAGCTGGTTTTTGGGGATCGGCTCGTGGGCCTGCTGAGCGACGGTGCGGACTGTAGACAATGGATGGTCAGCATGGCGACTCGGGGGGAGCAATTGAGAAGGTGGCAATGTCGAAGGGGTGGAGGAGGATGACGGCAAGACTCACGAGTAGTGTCGGCGAGCTCATCCTTCTTCCGCTTGATCCTGTCCTTGAGTGTCTCAGCCTCGCGTCGCGCCTGTTGAATGCGCGCCTGCATCGCCTCTGGCGACACATCGTTGGGGCCTTGAGAGTTCATCGTCGTGGGCCTATGACCTCGATCAATGGGATGGCGGAGAGAGGAGGAGGGGGCTGCTGATGTCGAGAGGACGAATAGTGATGGCGGTTGGTGGTAGGCGAGGAGGTCGGATCGGGAGGGGGAGGAGGTGTTGGTCGTCAGTCGTTGGATGAGGGTTGAGGGTTGGAATTGAAATTAGAGCGGGAGCCGGTGGAGAGGGAGGAAAGAGAGGTGTGCGTGTGTGTGTGGTGGTTGTCCAGTTCCAGTTGGAAGGGGAATGCAAGCTCCAGGGGGGTTAGTCTCCGGGGACCAGTAAAACAGCAAGGTTAAAGGGAAATGATGGCCGGCCGGGGGGAGGGGGGTCGAATTATTAGAGAGTGCCCAGGTACATGCCAATGTTGCAGTTCGAGGGTATCAGTTACAAGTACCTGTTGGGTGGGAAGGTCCTTGTGCAGGAAGAGAAAAAAAAACACTACCACTACTACCACAGCAGTTGGTCGGGTGGACACTGGACAGTGTAGTGTAAGGAGCAGGAACAGGAATAGCAGGAATGGGAGAGAGAGAGAGAGAGAGAGAGAGAGAGAGAGAGAGAGAGAGAGAGAGAGAGAGAGAGAAAAGAGATAGGCGGATGGATGGTAAGTAAAGGTAAGGTGAATCCCGTCCGGGAATGGTGGAGGATGGTGGATGGGGTCGGCTGGCTGACAGTGGCCGAGAGTTGCAAAGGATTGGATTGGATTGGTGGATTGGGCGAGGAAACGAGAGAAGGGGAAAAAAACAAAAAGAAAAAAAAACAGAGGAACACGGGGAACTGACCAGGACGGGACCGGCAGGATTACCTAGGCCCTAGAAAATGCAGTGAGTGGCCAACTTGACGAAGGGCCGGGGAGGTTGTCGTGTCGAGACCAGGCGGGCGGGTCTCTTTCTCTTTTCCCCCTTGGTGTTCCCTCACTCTATTTTCCGTCTCGAGTGCTCTTCTCTCCCTTAGTCTCTCTCTCTCTTTCTCTCTCTCTCTCTCTCGTTCACAATCACACACACTCTGTGTCTTGCCTATGTCTTTGCTGCTGTTTGGGGCCTGCCGGGGCCTGAACCTGGGCCGAGCTGGGATTTGAGGGCCTGAGATGGCCGAAGGGGGGGGGGGGTGGATTGCAAAGTAGGTAGGTAGTTTACCTCCGTACTACGCACCAGGTACGATGTACTTCGTGGGTGGAGGATGTCCGTCTTTGGTGGAGGCCCTGCAACCTTGTGCAGGTATACTATGGTGAATCGGGCGACCCTTAAGCAGGTACAAGGCGGGAGAGGACATAGGCTGGCCATACGTATTGTACTAATGCCTAGTAGTAATAGTAGAGCCTGCAGCTAAAGTACCGACAAGGCAGGCAAGCCAAGGTGAGCCCTTGCGTCGAGGTCAGATGAAGTTGCTACACCTGCATGGAAACTATGTGGAACAAACAAAATGGTGCAGCAGGACGACGGACGAACAATTGGAAGAATGGGACAGTGCGGAGTATAATGTAGCCATGTGTATGCAGCCAGGCATGAGCACTCTCGGCCTCGGTCAAGAGAAGAGGCAAATGGGGCGGCGGACTGAGAGACTGGGTAGAGGCCAAGTCGAAGGGACGCAGGCTCTCTCTCTCTCTCTCTCTCTCTCTCTCTCTCCCTCCCCATTGCCAAAGAGATCTGGGAGCAGCAAGTAGAGCGGAGTTCCAATCCTTTATCCTTTGTCCCGAAGATGACGAGACGATACAGACATGGGCCAAGGCACGGTACGGAATGCTGGTGGGTGGGGAGGGGGGGTCCAGTAACCCAAAAAGGGGGCGGGACAGACGGAGGGCGAGGAAGTGAAAAGAGATGTGCAACTGCCCATGAGGTAAGTACCTAGGTAGGCACAGGCACAGTAGCCTGAACCAGCTGAGCACATAGAATGTCGCCTCCATCCTTTGGTTTTGTTGCGTTGCTTGCCCCCCCCCCCCCCCCCCCCCCTCTTCCTTATTTCTATCAACTAGGTATCCGTGGTCTGAGACCGCACACAAAGCCACCTTTGGCTGTCGGATGGACTTGGCTGGGCCCAGCTGGATTGTGACCCTCGGAAGAGCGAGTTGTTTTGAATATGCATTGCTTCGAAAGCGAACCGGACCGAGTCGGTACTTGGCCGACCGGCAAAGTCATGCTGTCGAGCGACAACTGCAGGGGGGAGAAAGTACGCTATTTAGAGTAGGGAGGTAGGTAGGCAAGTACCTATCGTAGGTTGGTACGGATACTATATTATTGTTTGGTACGGATACAACTCAGCAGAGCGTACGGAGTACGGAGTATGTGGGCGGAAATGGGCACGATGCGACAAGCGTACCCCAAGGTGGCTTTGGTGCCACCATACCATGGGATCATCAACAAGTGTCTGCCTCGAGCTGGGTCTGGATGATTCGCTCTGGTTGGATGGGTAGGTAGGTGTATCCGTAGGTACCTACTACCTAGGTATCTATTCGCACTACGGAGTACGGAGTACGGGCATGTAGGTATGGATACAGCGTCGGGCTGGCGGGCGGCCATGATTGCGTAGTTTAGCAAGAGCCGAGGATGGATCGATGGAGACGGGCGGGAAGAGGGATGGAGGCATGGGGCCAGGCCAGGTGCTGAACCGTGTGCGCGAGCCAGTCTCAGGTAATTACCTACCTTGAGGTACCGGTAGTAGTAAACGAGCAGTTAAGATGGACGTACACGGTACCGTACCAAACAGGAGGGGACAAGGACGGCCAGCTGAGTGAGTGGATGCGTCGGAGAGAAGCTCTCATCTTGTCCGGGCCACCTCGAAAGCGGTGCCAATGGCGCGCGCGCGCGCGCGTGTGTGTGTGTGTGTGTGTGTGTGTGTGTGTGTGTGTGTGTGTGTGTCGAGTGCTTCCGGCGGCTGGACCAGGTTCAGGCAAATGAGATTGGGATTCGTATGTATGTACGGGTAGTGTAGGACTGTAAGTAGAAGGTAGATAAAGAGGGAAAGGGAAATAGGTTAGTAGTCAAGGAGGAAATATCTAGGTACGTAGTGAATGTGCCAAGTTGTACGGATACGGATACAGACCAAGGTGCTAACCTAGGTAGGTGCCTACCACGTAGGCATGTAGGTAGGTAGGTAGCGTCCAGGAGCAGAGAAGTGGGGTATACTCGCTTGTATTGGTACAGGTCATTTCATCTACCCCCACCGGGCCTCGGGTTCGTATCACTGGACTTCTGCACCCGCTAGCGTTAGGTACTGTGTGCGCATATTCGTAGTACACGTACTTGGGTAGGCAGGCAGCTAGTATAATCGTACATTTACTGCCCGTCTTGGGTAAGCTGTCACGCTGGGTAGGTGGTAACAGAATACATGTCGACTACGCACTACCTACCTACCTAGGTACCTAGGCATGTGTTTGGGTAGTGTATCCATAGGTCGTACGGAATGGGAAGAGGGCAGTAAGGATAGGTGGGTTCTGGAACCTGACAAGCTCGCAGATGGATGGGGAAGGAGGGGGGGGAACACCGGGAGCAGTTGCCAGGGTCTGTCAGGTACAAGTCGTGCTCAAATAAAAAGGGAAAGGGGTGTTCCCAGCACTGGGGAGACTGGGATCGTTGATTGATTGATCTGGCAAAAGGAGAAGGAGGGAGGAAAAGAAGAAGAAACGAACGAACCTGCCTGTGCCGAAAGCGACTCACTTGTAGTAGTAATAATACCTACACAGGAGGTGACCCTTGGCAACAGATGTTACCTACCATCACGGCCTCATGTTTCCGTTGCTGTGATTTCGGTCCAAGAGATGAGCCAACACCACCAACACCACCACCAAGCCATCTCTTGATCGACTCCGATGCAGCGTCACATTCTTGCCACCGGCAAATCAACCCAAACTCCGCAACCGACGGGGCGAGCCCGAGCTGTCTGTCTCGCCTCGTCTCGTCTGTCTCGTCTTGTATGTCCTGTTTGCTGCGCCCTATCAGTCGGCCATGACGGCCGTCTAGGCGTGTTCGGAGGGAGGGGAGGGGATGAGGAGACGGCGAAAGCATGGTCAAGTTTACCTTTTCATCCCGAGGTACGAATAGTCACCTACTACTGCTAGGTAAAGTTGTTCGCTTGGGCATGGGCCAGTTGCCATACGTAGGTACGAGTAGTGTATCCGTATACCTACCTACCTACCTAGGTAGTACGGAGAGTACTGGCAGTAGTACTACGCGCTTGCGAACCGTACGGAAGGCCGAGTTGAGCTGGGGTTGGGGGTCGGCGTTGACAGCGTCGCCTCTCATCCCGCGTGTACAGAAAACGTTCATCTCGGCCATCTGTTCGTTCGGTCATGCTTTGATCAATCTGACATGAGCCTCGCAACTCGCCGTTTCCTCTCTCCTCCTCGGCCAGGCAATCGTTGCGCACAGGCTTCTCGGTGGGAAGATTGACTTTTTCTTCTGCTCCATCACACACGCCTCGTCCACGTCCACCTTGGGACGGACCGTACGTAGTGCACTCTGTACGTAGGTACGAATAGTACCTACCTAGGTAGGCACAGTAGGTGACTTGGTGCACAGCCCCTGGCATAGCAATTGCCGCGGCAGGCATCCATCCATCCGTCTACCTAATGCCTCTGCCTCGCCTTGGACGAGTGACATGACGGATGGGAAAAGCCCCGAATTCTCTTGCAAAGAGAATCGTCGGATACTTGACCCAACACAAACTAACATCATGGTCCAAGTGGGGAAATGGAGCCGCCCGCCCTGCCGCTGCACCCGCACGCACCCTCCTTTTCTCTGAGGCTTCTTTCTCCTCGTCAAAACCAACCTTGGCCAAGGGCAAGCGCGCGACTTGTTGTTCCCAGCCAGGTGCGCGATATCTACCCGGGGGTTTGGTGTGGAGATTAGCTAACCCCCTTTCACCATCGGAACTTGACAAAAACACCAATACTCACTAACTCATACCAGGCATACTTCCCGGTGTTAAACCATACATGGAGCTGCTGTAGCTCTGTATCTACCGAAGGAATTGGGTTGTGAGGAGTAACGTACGGAGTACGGATACCTACGTAGTAATGCTTGAGGCCTACCCCCTGCCATGAGTTTCCTTCTCGGCCTTGAATTCAATCAGCAAACTCTAGCTGGACTGTGGCGTTACTGCACAAGCCGCGGCCAACGAAGAGGGTACCTAGGTATTCGACCAGGTAGTACCTCGGCGGGGTTTCTCCTTCTTTTCTTTTTCACGAGTGTTTACGAGCGTTGGCGTCATCCGGGCCATTCCGCATCAAAACGCAGTTTGTACCGTTTTTGATTATTGTCATTATTATGATTATTTACTTTACTGCCGCATGTATCAAGGTACGTACCTATCGAAGACGATCACTCTCGAGATCGCTAGGTAGGTACATACCTACCGACCGACTTAGCTACCTCGCTTGCGGTGCGTACCTTACCTACCTTACCTCGGGCGGCCGGCACTGTGGGCCTGCCTCGTTTCTGCATTGCAGAAGAAATATCCGTAGGTTGGTTGCAGATATTACTAGGCTACATCCAGAATCGCCTATACCGAGTATTCGCACTGCTTTGTAAATACGATACATTACGGAATATGGATATGACTCTATTTCGTGGCCTGTGCACCGCTTGTTTCCTGGCTTTTCCCTCTCCTTCTTCAATTGTACAAAGTACCATCACCATCACCATCCACCGGCTCCCTTCCACGGGAGCAGGCACAACGGCCAACGGGCGACTTGGTGATGCCAGCACACCCAGATCAAGGTTACCAACCTTTTGGCCGGACCATCCGCAAGCCGTGGCCCCAAACACAGGCAACTAGCCAACTGTTACATCATCAGCAATTAACACCAGCCAGCCACTCATCGCTGTTGGGTGTCGTGGCATCTCGACCCTCACGGATACGCTGCCCGGAACGACAAGACATCGGATTGTTCCCTCTTCGTTTCTCCTCCACTTTCCGCTTTTTACCAGCTTTGCCGTCCAACTTAGGTACTTGATACCCAGTCGAAGGGAGGCACCCCTCCTGCCGCCACCTGCGAACCTAAACACAGCATGTCACATCCCAACCAACCATTCGCTGCGTTGAAGCTTTGCTCGGGGATTTCGGCTGACGGCCTCTTCTTTTTCCTCTACAGAATGCGAGGCGCGAGCGACCCAAGCTCTCCTGGGTCAGCCGGTGTCGTCACAAGCCCCAAGCTTCAACGATTGCATATTTCGGGGTCCAGGTTTCACCTTGCGTCGACCAAGTTGGCCTTTTCACCCATCTCCGATGATGGCATCTTTCTGAGTGGGAGCTGCAAGGTTTAGATGCTGCCCGGCCGGTCGACTGCTTGCCTTGGCCTTGCCTGCAACGAACCAGACCGAATGCAACATGGTTTGGGTGACCCTCCCTCCCTACCTAGTGACAAACAAACAATAACAGCACCTCCAACGGGAAAGCCAAGCCGAGCCGAGCCGTGCCTGCTCCGAATTCACTGGCGCTATCTACCTACGGCACGACACTACCTATTCACCGTTCGTTTCCGTTCGATTAGTCTTCGGTAGATGAGGCGGGCTCGAGTAACGCGAGAGTAGAGTGTCGACGCCTCGTCCGATAACACGGCGGCGCAGATGAGGCGTTCCGCTATTCTTCATCATACAACCACATATGTCCCGGCAACCCCTAACTAATGCAGCATGGCCTCCTCCTCTCTGCTTTTACCTGCACCTGTCGGTCATCGGGCTCGCCCGGCCACGAACAGCGCGCTGTGTTCAATAAAGTAACCCGTTACTGTCGCTTTCCGCCTGCCGCTTCTGCTCTGGACAATGGTCACACCAAGCCTGTAAGCTTGTGGGACGCGACGCAAATATGCATAGTACGAACCTATCGCCGGGACCGTTCTGGCTTGCGCCACTTGAACCATATCCCTTCCAAGGCTCACTTTCCTGTCAATAGCGTGATTCCATCGCACTTTTTTTCCTGGCACCCAGACGCCAGCCGGCATACCAAAGAGAAAATTCAGGTACTCAAGTCACATGGGTGGTCAACCAGACGAACCGCCCGCTAGCGCAGTCCTATGCCGGGGATATTAAACAAATATGACGTGCTCCAACGCCAGCACACAACTGGATTCGTATGCATCTGCTAACCATTTGGGCAACGCAAAGCACTGTGCCGTTCGTCGACAGTCACCAACCGAGCCAAAAGCGACCTCAAGCCAGCCAAGGTTGGATTACCATCAATGCGCAATGGCGTTGGCTGCCAACCCATTTTTGGCTAAGCGTGCTACCAAAAAGACCCCAGAAAATGACCGTAAAGCAACCAATTATCCATGGCCAGCCGATGCTTGTTGATCTGCGGCGGACAGCGTTACCGGCGAGCAGTCCAGCATGTATGTAGGCGACCCTACTCCCAACATGCTCGGCATGCCCGATGATGAATGTAAATGGTGAATCCAACGTCTAGCAGCACAAAGTATGGAGGCGGCCAGGTAGTGCTTGATATCGACCACACCCGCCGCAACCAATGCCTTGTACTGGGCGCTAATCGGCATCGACGCGTCCTCCGCCGCGGTTTCATGGGGCATGCTTCGCTCCGGATCGCGGGCTAGATCCGGCCGTCTGCGGCTCTCATGGCCACGCATCGCCCGTCACTCACCACTTTCATTGACCGTCGGTCTCTCATTGCCACACTCCTCTGATTCAGCCCAGACGTCGTCCACCTCTCGAGGATACTTTCTCTTCATCACATGCCTCCCGTTTCCTTGGACGTTTAATAGCACAGCACCAGGTTTGCATTTGCTACGAGCGGGCACGAGAGCATCTTCAGGCACCCTTGAACGGCCTGGTCTCGATGACGTTGGGGTATCACCTCAACGGTAGGCGGAGAGTGAGGATCGTCAGCCTTTTTGGGCAACAAGAATCTGCCGTTCTGCGCTGGAAAACAGCCCGCTTAGAGAGCAGGCAATGCCATTTTGACAAACGTGACACCATATCGCCGCCTTCGCAGAACCAAGACAGAAAACCTGCGTGCCAAAAGCTTTGATACCCAACCGACATGAAGCCTCGAGGCTGCAGCAGTCGATACGCCTGCCGGTTTCTAGCCCTACAGCCGGATCGGTCGGCGCTGTGACCGCCTGCTGCACACCACGTCCTTGCCGCCGGCAAACGCCTGTTTCTGCTAGTCACTAGGCGGAGCCATCCCCCGTTCGCCTCCGGGCCAGAAGATCTCGAGCAGAGTTTGGAGGGCTACACTAGTCCAAACACTCAACGAGCGAACGGCCAAATAGCAATCACCTGGATCTGGTCACACCGTATCGCCGACGTGGTTTTGCCTGTACCCGACCACTACTGTGCGTCCTGGTCGAGCAAAATGACAAGCTTGAACCATCAGAATCTTTGGGATCTCGGACTTTGTTCCTAGACATGTAGGCATGTCTCATATAAGGCAACATACGATGTATAAGCCGCGAGAGAGCGGACCTTAAGAAGGACCAAGCTTGTTCTGTTATTAATAGAGTCCTTTCCCAATCGAGAAGTCCTACTGTCCGTGCAAAGGCACTAGGGTACCGACGGAATACACGCTGGGGGGGCAGGGGTTATAAAGCTTGATATTGACCATCATGAAGTATAGACTCAGGACAAAGCCGGCACGCCAATCGGAGGGAAACGAAAAATTACGCTAGTCTGTCGGATGCGCATTATTGTCACTTGGAACAGATCTGAAGAAGCCGGTTCGCGGATCTCTGCAGCGTGTGTGCAAGCTGCGGTGGGATAGCAGGGAGACATGATCGACAGGTGCCACAGGAGACGACGCTGATTCGTTCCTGGACGTTGTGCATCCAGCCGCGATGCAAGTTGCATCTGAAAGCGTATAACACGTTAGGGCTGTTGGGGTACCAGGGATATCCATCAGACAAACGCTGTGCTTGGTTTGGCGGCACGAACCATCTCTCAGGCCGCGCAACCAATCCGAATCCCCAGGCCACGACACAGGAGATTGGCGGGTGAGACGGAAGGCTCACTAACGGCCTACAACCCCGGGATCGAGAGGCAAATAGGCCTCTTGATTTCGGAAGCGAAAATTTAGGCCTCGGGGTCCATTCTGAACAGTCGAATCAGCCGTGCAGCAAGATGTCGCGCAAGCAGTGGACAGTATTGTCGACGCCCCATTGACGGCGCCCCAGGCCACCTGAGGAGGGGGAGGCGCGGGCTTTCTTTCTCTTGTGCCGGCGGCATGACGGGGAAAGAACATCCAAATGATGCAGGGCTCGCTCGCGGTCCGCTCTCGGCTGTCCTTCCTCTGCCCACGTGCACGGCGCTCAGATCCGCTCGGCCGACGCAGGTTTCCACATTACTCGTCGAAGACGATCCTTCTCATCCTCGCCGCCGAAGATGGACTCGATCCCTCGACGGGTCAGCGTGCAAATGTCGTCGCGGGACAGCCTGAAGTGCTCAGCCACTAGCCTGTACTCGTTGGACAGAGGGCTGCCAAAAACGCCAACGTCGTCGGTCTATTCGCAGTCTGCGACTTAGCACAGCCTTCAACTGACTCATTCGTGGAGAAGTAATGCGACGAGGGAAGGGGCAGGGGCTCAAAACGTACGCCGAGAGATATCACACTCTCTTCCACGGCCCACCACTCTCCGAAGTGGTGCCCCTCGAACCCGCCCGAGATCATGCCGGCATGCACGTTGCAGCTGAGGCAGAGCTCCAGGCCAATCCTTCGCTCCACGATCTCTCGTTTCACGTCCTCGCCGAGGTGGATGACGTGCCCCAGCCGCTGCGGTTCCCACGACATGATCTCGGCGAGCTCGCCAACTGTGCCCGAACACTCGGCTTCGCCAAAGTGGACAGTGATACCTAGCCCAAGCTTCTTGGCCTCGACGAAGGCGTCACGGAAGATGGAGACGTCGTCCTGTCCGGGTACGCCATAGACACGAGCGGACGGGTCGCCGCAGAGGTCCACGCCGACGACGCCTTGCTCGCGGAACTGGGAGGCGAGGCGGACAGTCTCGTGAGCCTGGGCGGGGGTGTGGCGGCGGTCTATGGAGAGGATCAGGCGTGTGCGCATCGCCCGGGGCTAGGGTGCGCAGCTTCGAAGGCGGCAATCGCGGAGAGAATTGTCGAGACGTAGACGGACGGCGGCTGCGGGCTCGGTGACGGGAGAGAGCGCGGTGTGGTGCGGAGCTCGAGGTAAGTCACACCGTCGGCGTAGAAGTCCTGGAGTACGGAGTGGGTTGCGGCGTAGAGGGTCTCTGGATCCGTTATGAGGTTGTAGATGTAGGAGGAGAATAGAGGAAAGAACCTGCGAGGGTTGGAGTCAGAGGTGGGGAGGACGGAAAGGTCAGATGCGACAGAGAAATAGGGGAATAAGGTATGAGGGAAAAGAAGAGGACGTTACGTGGTCAGATTGTAGTCGTGCTTGCCGTCTGGCATCTCGACGAGAGGATCTGCGAGGTCTGTCTCGCCTGCCTGCTTCTTGCGGACCCAGATGTCGTGGAGGGCGCGGCGGCTTATGCTGCCTGTCAGGTGGGCATGAAGCTGAGCCGGTGTTGGTTCTGATATCAGAAGTTGTCCATTTTGATATTGTTCCTCCACGAGAGTTGTCATACCTCGATTTTTGGAAGGGCTTTGAAGTCCATGTCTGCTGCGAGCTGTGAGCCCATCTTGTCGAGCTCCATCGGCGAGACTTCTGGGAGATTCTCTGAACCTCGTCCAGAGTGTATTCCCCCCTCTTTTCCCCTTTTCCTGTTCCCTCCACTTCTTCTGCTGCTTTTCGGCTTGTGGAATGCTGACCTGAATCAAGCTGGCAACGTTGTGGGACGTTGTGACGAGCAAGCTGGATTTTTAGGCGACAAAAGTGTAACGCAGCCGTCCAGATGGCCGGTGCAGAGATAGCCTTTTGGGGGTTCAGTGAATGGCGCTCTCTCGGACAGGGGTGGCGAAACGAATGACCAGTGTGTGCGATGTAGCTTGAGTTAAACCTTCCGAAGCGTCCCTTGGTTACTGGGGTGTAAAGTAGAAAGAAACGACTGCAAGCCAGGACTGCAGTACCTACTCCGTATAGGTATGTATCCTTTTGCGGGGGGGGGGGGGGGGGGGGGGTTGGTGTCCACCGGGAAAGTCGGGAAACGATGCGGTGGCCCCGCCCACCCCTGGTTCCGAGGCGGACTGGGCCGATGGGGGCCCAATCCCGGAGCTAGGTGGCTCACCGGCGGGAAGCACAACCGGTCTAACCACGCCGTGGAGTCAGGCAGACCGCTCCCTTCCCCGAGCTTGAAACGTGAAACGCCGCAAGTGAGACAAACGGCTGCGTGGTGCGAGAAAAAGAGCAAATAAACTTTTTGGGGGGCTGTCCAGGAGCTTAGGATTAGCATGCCCATCCCGCTTCCATTCCCATCACATTCTGGACGATAGGAAGGCGCCGCTGTCCAAGCCCTTGTATTTTGTCCTAGCAAACGGGCGATTCCCAATTGCATGGCCTTTCTCGGTTGTGCACCTGCGTACCCCGAGCCATAGAGGAGGAAACAACGGACCTGATCTCTCCGTGGGGCCGCCTTTGGCAAGTGCTCGAAGCACTTGCATCCGTTTCTCCGAACGCACCTGAACGGCTTTCGCCTGTAGCGACACCAGCGAGATCATCACCCGAGACCATTGCGGCATCTCTTCTTGTGGAGCGACAGCGGACCTTTGAGTTTATTCGACGATAAACACCCTGATGGTGGGTTGGAACAGACGGGCTTTGGACGCGGCCGCTACGCTAGGCGGCATTCCTGGGTCGCTCTCACATGTTTCCAACCCCATAGACCGTCCATGACACGTTTCTCAAGCTTTGTGACGCTTCAATGCTCGTTAACCCCGGCGTAGCTTACAGGATCGCAAGATGTTGGGTTTCGGTCAAGTCGGGCCAAGGCGTGGACTTCTTGTGATCACCGAGTATAGCGATGTATACAGAGAGGCCGCCGAGAAGGCTATTGCCTGCATACACATTGTCGCGGAGAATCATGATCGCCACATATTTTACGAGGTCTCGCGCTGGTGTACGAGGCCCAGCCATACTTCGTCCCTAGAATGGACAGCTTCACGGACCGCAGAGTCCCCCCCCCTCCTTCCCTTCGGGTTTCTGGATGTGCCACCTGTCGAGCACTTTGTAAGCAAAGCCCCCCACCCTGCCAGACAGATATTCGTCCATGTTTAGCCTACTTCGACACCGACACCCGACAAACGTACTGATCCTTTGAAGGACGCACAAACGGCGGCAATGCTGGCGGGCAAGAGCGCGGCAAGCAATCTGATCCAAGCGAGACGGTGGATGCCGGCATCTTGGCCCTGGCGATGCTGGTTCTAAGCCATCTCTGGCTCATTGGAGATGTCGAAACCTCTCGTCCTCCGTGAAGTCAGCCCCCCAAGTATGCTCTGCCAAAGGCGGGGCACTCACAGATTCCCCCGCTAAACGGAAAACAGCTCAGCAGAGGGACTGCTCGGCATTGAATTGCTGGGCTTCGATACCCCCCCTCCCCACCGCCATGGGAGGTGATATCACTGATAAGACAGCACAAAAAGTAGGCGAGCAGCAGACAGTCACGGCGAATGCCGCTGGAAATGGGATGGGTATTAGCATTTCATCATGATTGCAAGCGGCCATTCCTTTCGCAGCTTCATGAATTCCTATAGTACAAGCAATCTGGCAGGGAAACCCCATCCTGCCAACCATCCATGAGCGCAATGCATGCAAAGGTCCGATTGCCGTGGGCGTGTTGTAGAGTATGAGAGAGTTGTCTTGATATACAGTTCCGAAGCGTAAAAAATAAAGCGACGCAAAAGTCTGTCCGATTCCGAGTAAAGGGGTAAACGGGAATGTCGTCGGGCTATTGGCGCGCGGTTCCGGGGGGTTTCGAAAAGCCAAGCTTCGTCCTTCCTAGCTTCGCTTTGCATTCTGGTAGTTTTTTTTCTTTTTCTTTCTGTTGTGTTTGATAGTTTCGTAGTTTACAGAGCGGGCTTGGCCTCGGCGCGGTCGAGGGCGATGCCGATCTGGTCGGCCGTGCTGCCCTCCTTGCTCTCGCCGGCGGCGAGAAGCGCGTCGCCGCCCATCTCGCGCATGCGGTATTCGCGCTCCATGCCCTCGATCTGCTGGTCCTCGGCCCAGCAGGTGGCCAAGGGGACGCCAATCATCAGGGCAGTGGCGCAGACGACCCAGACGGTGCGGGAGCCATAGTACCACGTGTTCTGGACGGCGCTGACGCCCAAGTCGACCTTGTTACTGATCCAGCCGCGGGTGGTCGGGGGAACAATATCCTTCAAGGCATAGAGGCGCTCAGTGAAGGACTCGTCACGGGGGTCATAGTCGCTGTCTTCGGAGATCTCAGAGTCTGTGGGTTATTAGCTAGCTGGTCGTGTGACGTATGCGAGTTATTCAAGCTTCGCAGCACGAAGAAAATCGGTATTTCGCGCTCGAGCCTCATAAGCCCGTGGGTTCCACTAACCAGTGTCGGTGAAGTCGGCATCATCCTCGATGGGGCCATTCTGGCCAGCCTGGAAGTGCTCGTCCTCGACCTCGGTGAGTTGAACCATTATTACTGGGATTTGCGAGCGGCGCTCGTTTCTGAGTTTCTGTTCGGCTGCACGCCTCGCGTCTGCGAATATTCCGATAAGACGGGAGCGGATGTAGCCCGGGGGCGTATGAAGGCGAAGGTTGAAACCTACGGGACGGGCGAGAAAGAACCCGAGCTCGTGGAGTCGTTGGAGGGTCGCTTGCTGACGGATACCAAAGCGGAATGCTTTTTTCCAACCAAATATGGAAAGGCGACGATGGATCTCACAGACGAAGTCGTTGTCGAGGAAATAACCTTGGTCGTCGAAGAGGGAGGAGTCGTTGGGATGGAGTTGAGCTTGAAAACGGGCTAGGGAATGTTCAGCAACAGCTGGGCCAGACATGCCAGTTGAGGGACCCATCATGAGAATTTTTGGTACCTAGCGTGATTGAGATTGGTCCGAGCGCTGGGGTTGCGGATGATTATTTATCCGTGGATGACGTTGGTCCTCGGTGGTGATTGCATGCATGGACCATCCATAGGTAGCTTCTTTCTTTCGGCCAGACCATTCATTGCCTTCCATCCTGATGACTCTGTGAAAGTAGGTTGTGCTACATGTACTGCCCAAGAACAAAAACTGGCTTATCTCCCTTGGAGCATATGTTCACTTGATATGATTTCAACAGTACATGTGATAAGGAGATGAAAGAAAAAGGGAATAGACCAGGTACCAGCTCCCTACCGTCGTTCTCACAAGGGCCCTGCACCCTTAATCATCTCCCGTTTCCTTGTTCGAGTTTCTGCTCTCTTGCCTTCATCCAGCCAAAAAGGTTACGAATCATGTTTCTAAGATAACCACTGCATGTCCCTTTCTCCATTGCCTTGAATACTAGGAAACTGTTAATAAAACTGACTCATTCTCAGGATTCCATATGAGGCAATCGCCCACGCATTCCGGCAGGTTCTACTTCTATGCCCCGAAGACCCTGGGTCTTCAACAAAGAGATCGCGCGGAAGTCCTTGTTGAGAAGGGTTGCTTTGTGACCCCTTGTCGGAGGACCATCAACGCTCAAGGTATCATAGATGAGAGTCAATTTCTAGAACTTGCTGGACTATTGTATGTCCGACCATAGGATAAGAGGTGCCTTGCCGAAGCTGGGGTCAACTCGCCCTTTAACATCCCTCGCAACCAATGGTCTTCTCACGTCAACTTGCAAGCGCAAGTTTGACATATTTCCCACACAAGCCCTCCCCACCTATGAAACCTGAAGTTCCCTCAGTTTGTAACCGGTCCAGCGTGCTAACCCACGCCCCCTTCCTTTTCTACATCTTCGTCTTACTCCCTCTTGTGCCCAATCTTAGCTAAACAGAGCCGCGAAGGGCAGTATCGCCGCTTTTCTGCCGCCGAACGCGGCCGCAAATACGATGGTGCTAGCAGGTGTCTCAGCAGCAGCCTCGTCGTCGCCACAGGGGCGGCGGCGAAGAACAGCGCCAGCAAGAATCCCGACAGCGTGACAGGGCCGCCGAGGCGTGGAACCACGTCACGAGCCAGAGCATGAGCTCGGGCGCCATGGCGGCGGAGATGTAGACGGACACGGCGAGCTTGACGCCCAATGCGATCTTTCCCCACGACGCATGTCGGCTGGTTCACGAATCTACGAATTTTGGTAGGGGGAAGTGGGGGAAAAGCACGCCCACGGTGTGCCGCCGTTTTGCGCGGTCTCTAGACTCACCATGACGTACTTAACAGAGCATCCACCACCCCAGGTTCCCCTCGCTCGTCAAGGTCGTGGCGACGAGCGAGCTAATGACACCGCCGAGCCGACGCCATAGCAGCCGTGCAGGAAGCCGAGGACTTAATCGGCGCGCTCCATGTTGCCGATGTGAGCGCCCCACCCTGTGACGTTGCTGAAGCCTGCGAGGACGAAGACAACGACGAGCGCCGGGTATTGCGGGTTCTGGGCGATTATGGCGTAGGCAACAACGTAGCAGGCCGAGGCGAGGGCCGCGATGCCGCGCTGGCCGTAGCTCGCGTGGACGTGGTTGTCGAGCAGGGCCTGGAGGACGTAGCCGACGAAGGGGAAGATGAAGGCGAGGAAAACGGCTCCGTAGGCGTGGTGGCAGTATTCCTCCAGCTGCGCACTTGGCGAGTGGGGGGGTTCTCACGAGAAGCTTTCGTACGACCCAGCGACATACGTAGGAGATCAAATCCTGGTACCGTGCTGGCCGCCATGTATAGTTTGCAGCGGGGAGAGGTCGAAGGGGGCTTACGCCGTATGCAGCGACATTGGCGGCCCAGACATTCAGGCTCCAGAAGCATGAGAGCACCCTGAACATGTTGAACTCGACGAGGTAACACTCGGCGCTGAGGAGCCTTCTCCCCCTGGGCGTTGGTGGCTGCTCTAGTTTCTCGAGCTGGGCCGCCGAGGTTTATGACACGGTCGCCATGCTGAGACTTGGGTTGCTTCGAGGCTGTACGACTGGGGCTCGCCTTGGTGTCGTAGAAGCTCGGTCGAGGTTCCTCTTAAGACGCGTGCCGGCCTCTCGCTATCGGGGAAACATTTCAATAGGGGAAACAATCGAGTAGTCTAGAAAAGTCATGCGATTCGTAACTCTATGAGCCTAGATGCCAGGAAATGGTATATCCTTCAAAGAAACCACGCCAGAGGACCACCGGGGTCAACCATATCTGCGGCAGCGCAACGGTGACCTCGGGTCCGGTTTAAACGCCAGGTATGCTATGAGGTGCAATGTTACAGGATTGATGAACGAAGACGATAAGGAGAGGGGGGAAAGGGCAGTAATGACCGTATCCCTAGAAATGCACACTGCGCTTCTTGGCAACCTTTCTCTTCTCCTCCTCGGTCCGGTCCCGATGGAAGAAGTTACTGACGCTAGCAGCCGAGTTCGCGTAGGGGCCTTGGAGCAGCCCCGACATCAGGTGCGGAAGCTTGCCTCGCCCGCTGCCGCTCTGCTGCTGCTGTTGTTGCGGAGGCATTGGCTGCGGCGCAAATTGCACCTGCTGTGGCGGTCGATATGTGCTGCTCCCCGGTTGTCCATTTTGGTAGGGTCCTGCACTCAGAGGCCTTGGCGGCTGCGCCGGTGCGACGTACCATGACCCCGGGGTAGTCCCGGGCGGCGGCTGGTGTCGGGGAGGCAGATTGGGCGCAGGAGCGTTGGGCTGTACGCCGTATAACCTGCGGAGACGCTCCGTCTCGGCCTCAACCTCGGCCGCCTTCCGGCGACGTTCCTTCTCCTCCTTTTCAAGCATCTTCTGGATGCGCTTCGCCTCCTCGGCGTCGCGACGCTCACGCTCGCGGGCTTGTCGCTCCTCCTGGGCCACCATGGCCTGCAGGCGTTTCGTCTCGTTGTCAATCTCCCACTGCGCGCGGGGGTTGGGTCTAGGCGGGCCGCTGTTCATTGCCTGTGCCGGTGGTGACGCAGGCTTGTCGCCGATGGCGCCGGACATGGCGGCCACGGGGGGTACAGGTCGACAGAACCCCATGGAGGCCGGCGAGGGCTTGGAGTTCTTCCGCCGAGTGGCCATCGATGGGGGGGCCGATGTGAGGTTGAAGACGTTCTGTCTGGGGTTCAGGAACAGGTCACGGAGGACCTCGGCACCGAGCAGCAGAACGATGTCCAGACCCTTGCGGTCTTCCACGTCGACACGCTGCAGGTTGGGCTCGTAGATGGTGACGGCGGTTTCGTGCTTCCGGTCCTTGAACATGGCGACCGTAATGTCAGGCTCCTTGCTCTTCTTCCCGGCGACGCTCTTTCCGACCATGTAGCACGTCATGTCCTTGCTCAGCCTACCGTCGCGCTTCCATCGGAAGACGACCCTGGGGACGGTATCGCTGATGGGCGGGTCGTCGGCGGACCGGTCGATCATGCTGGCGCTCGGGGCGCGGAAACTCCGCTCGGGCATCTCAAACTCCCAGCTGTCTGTCTTACCCCAGCCGCCAGCCTTGGTCTTGATGACGACCTGCGAGTCCGGGTTGTAGAGCTGCAAGGTGACCTGGTCGGGCAGGATGGGTTGCGGCGGGGCAGGCGTGCCGTTCTGGGCACGAACCTCTGCGGTGGAGAGTGTTGGCTGGGTCCATTCCGGCTCGACGAGGACCTCGGCGTAGATGATTTGCTGGGAAGCAATGTCGGTGAGGGCGGCAGCGTATTTGTTGCGGGCGGCCGGGTTGGCGGGGTCGGCGCGCTTGAGGAGGTAGTTGGGCGCGGGGTCGGAGCCCTGGTGGGTGAAGTAGAGAATGGTGTTTTGGGGGTTGTCGGAGGAGGGGCGGAAGTGGAAGGTTGGGAGGTTTTCGTCGAGCATCGCGGGCGGTCGGTCTCCTGTAACCAAGCCAAGGACTCGAGAGATGGGCGCACGCTGCTAAGGTTGAAGGGCGGGGAAGGTGAAGAAGGTTCGAGCGGTTGTTGTTTAATGGGGTGATTCGAGACAAGCACCTGGGTGGTTTGGAAAGTAGGCTAAGTCGTGTGAAAGCAGGCTGGCTGCTGGACCCTTCTCGAGAGGAGGTGTGCGAGGTCAAGTGGGCTGGGTCCTTGAGTCGCCCGTCCGGCTTGGCTACTGGAAGACAGGCAAACACTGCAGGTCACTCGCTGCCTACGTACGTACGTACTGTCAATCTACCCTGGCCGAAGAATCTACAGAGAATCGTGTCCACACAATGGGAAGGGGTCCCGAGACCAAGATTCGGTAGAGACTTTGAGAAAGAAGGGAGCCGGGGGAAGCAATGGCAGCTTTGATCAAACGAGATACTGCAAAGCACTAAGAGCGACAAGAATGGAAAGTCGGGTTATTCACACAAGATAAGAACGCACCACTTCCGACAAAGGCCGAGAGGTAGGTACGCAGCAAGAAAACAAGGAAACAAGGAAAGTGAGCAGGTAGGTAGGTAGGTATGTAGGTAGACGTAGAGAGAAGATGAGACAGGAATGTAGGTAGGTACCGCAGCAGCAAACTTGCCACGAAGTAAGTTCAAACCTGGCTCCCCCATCAGGTACCTACTGTGGCATGCACGGCATATGCGGGAAAGCACGTATTCGTACATACCTAGGTAGGTAGGTAAGTAGGAAGGAGGGTAAGTACAGAGTAGGTACCTACCAACAACGTCAGTGCCCCGCGCCGCTTCCCCCACACTTCGTACTTCGTCCGCGCTCCGCCACAGAACAGCCAGTCGCTTGCCCCTCCCGGCCTCGCTTGATTTGCCCGTTTGCCGGAACAGATGGGTCGCGTGCGGCTGTGCAACTCCAGAGTTGTCCCCATTGCAAGAGGAGGCGTCCGAGGGCTCCACGAACGTTTTGGAACGTGATGCTGCCTCGTCTATTCCGAAACGCGCGGCCAATGAAAGGGGGGGGGGGGGGGGGGGTTCCTGTAAACTACAAATGAGAGAAGAAAGAAAAGGAAGAAAGAGAATAAAGAAAAGGACCTTCGTGTTTTACTTACTCTTGGGACTTACGACCACTTTTTCAGGGCCTGTATCTTATCTTCCTTCTCTTGTCAACATACTCCCGAAGCGCATCGGAGACTGGGAACGCTGCGTCAGCAGCCTTCCCGTCCCATGCAACCCGGAGTCAGGAAGTGTGTAAGTCAGCCTTGGCGTCCCGGAGAATATAGCAGCGGCGCCTGCTATAGGTACGTCAACAAACGACTAGATCTCTACGCAGGGTGGGGACGAAGCTTGAACATGCGTAGTAAGTCTCCGCCGGCATTCCCAGTGTGATTACGCACATATAGGTGGCTGAAGACGGCGAACACTGGCAGGGTCGGGAAGCAGCCACGGCCCTCAGCCCATAACGGGACCGCCCATCAATCTTTCATCTCGTGGCTGGATTGAACTGAACTGTTGGGAGAACCGGAATACTGCGACGTAAACTCCCGAGAGGCTGTACGATAACCAAGATAGTCCCTTGCTAGTCACATCGCCAACAATCCCACCCTCTTTCATTTCGTTTGATTTTCTTCTCCAAATCATGAAAATTCGCCTTTTGCTCGCCTCTCAAGCAAGGTGGAAGCAAGTCCGGCAATGATAGCCAGCCAGAGTGTTGTCAAGTAGTGCTGCATTCCTACTACTTTTGAATTACTACTACTACTTCAGTCATCAACCCCTCCCCGCCCCTCCTGGTACGCCTCGCCTTCTCGAGGCGGAAAAAGCCACCTATACCAAAAAGCAGGCCAAACCGCCATCTGTCATGTGTGTAAAGTCTTACTCCTCAAGAAAGCCCCAAGCGCCAGGCTTGAAGAATAGGCAAGATACTGGGAGGTATATAGGTACATTGGTAAGAAAACTCATAGTTTGATCGCCTTTTGGCTATGTGTGTGTGTGTGTGTGTGTGTGTGTTTGTGTGTTATGATGGTATTACACCCCCTTTCCCTTCGCCTCCGCTTTTTGACTCCCGCCGACTCAGCGCCATGCTTGGGTATGAAAACAAAGAAAAGCGGCGTCCGACTGTTACGACGCGTTGTCCGGCCGGCGAGGTACTTCCCCGTCCGGCATCATCATGGTAAATTGGGGTTCGGGCGGCAGCCCGTTCTGACCCGTCCCTGCCGGAAGACCGGGCACTGGCGGGATGTCTTCGTCCGTCTGTGGACGTGCTTGTGCCCTCTTGACGCGACCGGTTTGTTGGTTGACCCAGCTGTCGACCGTCCGGAATCTGGGCGGTAGGTCCTCGCTGGCCTCTGTGTAGACCGTCTCGCGGTTGGTCTTGTTGGCCCACGAGACCCTATCGTTGCCGATTCGGCTAGCTCTCAGTGGCTGTGAAACAGGCGGCGGGGGCTGCAGCACCATTCCAGGCATCCCTGGCACGATGATGTCACCGTCACCGAAGCCAGACGAAATAGAGGAGAGCTCGCTAGCCCTGTTGACTTGCCGCCTGGCTGGGTCGTAAGCGTCTGATGGTTGGCGAGCCAACTCTGACTGGTTGAAGTATGCACCAGCTCCCACGCCTGACCGTAACGTCATGCTGGGGTCCGTTGCGGTTCCGTATTGTCCAATAATTTGAGTGAGTGAGCCGCTGGGTGCGTGGCTGACATAGGTGCCTGTTTGGCTGCTAAACGTCCCAACTTGGTTCGTGTAGGTGCCTGTTTGGCTGTTGAAAATGCCTTGCTGGCTGTTGTATGTACCGCCGTTCATTCGCACTGGTAGTGTGCCTGTCGGGCTGCCACGGTTGTCAATGGGCGACATGTAGGTGGGAACATATGAGCCGCCAGGGCCATAGTTGGCCGGCTTCCCATTGGGGGCGTAGAAGCCGGTGTCCAGCCGCAGCGTTCCTCTCGGTCCCTTTTCGTACTGGGTTGGGTCGCTTCGGGGCCCGTCTAGATTTTGCCATCCGCCCGTGGAGCCCTTGAAGAAGGGAATCTTGGAGCCAATACCAGGGCGATCGTTCGAGTAGCCAAGCTCCCTTTCCCTTCTCCTCCTGGTTGCCTTCTTCATTGTCCTCCAGATGATCCACACTATGAATGAAGCGAAGATGAACGATCCTGGTAAAAAAAAGTCAGCTGGTGGTATCACGTGTTCGGTTCGTCAAGGCTGACCTATTGAGCCCACAGCAATGAGGGCGTGCTCCGTCTCTGGGTTCATCCGCGCTGGCCTTCCATCTTCTCGCCCCCGATCACTAACGGCGCTTGCCGGCCCAGGGAGAGCAGTGAGGGTTTCGGCAGGTAGAGCAGCCGAAGCCAAGGTAGCCGTTACTGTGGGTGTCGAGTGTGTGTGGCCATCAACGCCCTTCCTCGGCGCCGAAGGATCAACAGAAGGCAGAGGGGGCAAAGCAGCTGGGCCTGTTGACGAGGCTGCTGGCGTAGGTGACGGAGTGGATATCGGTAGTGAGGAGGACCACGTTGACCATGAGGATGATGAACGGCTCGAACTGCTCGGTGGAGCCTAGCAAGATTTAGTTACGCGGTCAGGCAGGGGCTTTCAAGATGACTTACGGTAGAAGCGGGCATCATCGTGGAGATGACAGTTATTGTTCGAGGGGGAGACGTCACTGTCATTGTCGCTGGTGGTATAGCAGGGGGCTCGGTTTCGCGTGGTGGATCAGGCTCGCCCGGAGCGAGGACTGGTGCCGGCTGAGGATCCTCGGGTTGGAGGGGACGGTACGGCGTCGTCACACGGGACGTCTGTTGCGGCTGCGCCAGAACAGGCTGGAAGAACATGGGAGGGTTGGAAGCGATGGGTTGAGGGGTAATAACGGGTGCCAATACCGGGAGCGTTGTCGAGGGTAGAGTTGGGATTGCGGGAAGCGTTGCCACGGGCACGGGAAGTCTACCCATGGCCGGGATGTTATACGAAGGTCTTGCCTTGGGGGTGTCAGGGCTCGAAGGTTCGCTGGCTCGGTTTCGCTGTCCCCGGTTGTCGCTGTCACTGTCGCTGTCCCTGTCCGACCGACGGTCTAGCGTCCCATCCGAGGGCCCGAGGGCCGAGTAGGCAGCCCGTTTTCTTTTCCACACGCCTCCGGCGGCGTTCCTTACTTGGGCGGCATACTCGTCGTCAGACTCGTCGTCTCGTTCCCAAAGCGAAGGCGGCACGGCGATGTTGGCGGGGCGAGCACGTCTCCTGGGGGCCCTCTGGCTAGGTGGTACTGCGTGAGGAGCCATTGCCTTTTTCTCGATCATCCTATCCTATCCTGTGCCGGACCGATGATAGTCGCCAAGATGTAGTCCTTGTCAATCAGTCCAAACCATGGCCCTTAACTTGACGATGTTCGAAAGCGAGATTGAGTGGACGGGGGGTCGGGTTGGTGGGAAAGGGTCGATTCAAAAAAAAAAGGCGACGAATCGATTGCCCGATGATGCGAGATGGACGGATGGAGATGCAGAGAGAAAGAGAATGTCTGTGTGTACGTGGTAGGAATACAAATATCGATGGCAACAACGAAATAGACGTCGGTGCCAGCCAAAAGAGTCTAGTGGTTAGAATTGAAAAGGAAAAGGCCGGCTTTGGAATGGAAGAATGGAAAAAAAAAGTGGTGAAGACCAAGCAATAGGCGAGAGTTGGTGAGCGGAGGGAGAAGAGGGAGAAGGGAGGGAAGGAGAGAAGCAGTTGAGCGAGAGGCGACAGTATGTATCAGATTGGGTCGATCATCCATCCCCCATTCGCGGGGAGACCCATGCTGCATGACAGATGCTGCCCCCCGAGATGCTTCAGGGATAGTTCCAGGCACCCCATGCGGGCACCAGCACTGACTAGGACTGGTGCAGGAACTGGCACGCGAAAGCCGATGGGTGCGGCGCCCCTAGTGGGTGGTCCGTGAATCGACCCGCATCCCATCCTGGGCAGTCTTGTCTTGGGTAGTCCGAGGTACAGTAGGTCGGTAGGCAGTCAGGCGGCTGCTTCTTTCTGTCATGCTGCTGCTGCTGCTGCTGCTGCTGTTGCTGTTGTGGGCAAGCCATGAGATAGATGCGTGACCGATGAAAGTGGATTGGTCATCGTACACCTGGTACATGTCGTCCCTACCTACCAGCCTACCTAGGTAGGTAGGTAGATAGATGGGTAGGTATGTCGGATACCCGAACGTGAGGCTCAGGCGTCCGCTTGGACTGGCTTGGCCTGGTCTGCAGGCCGAATACGATTGCACAGGCGCAGTTGTAGTCTGGGTGTCGACAAGTACGACTTTGCAAAGTCTACACTACGAATACATACGAATACATATTGCCGCTTCTTTCCAAAGCAAGAGCGCCGCCAGCCGACAACGAGAAGGGAGGGCGAGGAGGGCGATGCCTTGCAAAAGGTCCATCCCTCTGTCCCGAAGAGAGAGAAAAAACGTGTTCCAGCGTTAGGTTTCGCTCCCTCTCTACCTACTACCTCAGTAGGTATTAGATATACTTTCCCCTGGCGTCTATCCGTAGGTGGTTGGTAGATGGAGCGACAAGGACCCTAGGCGCCATAGGTAGGCCACAGGCACGTAACATGGATGACGGAAGGTGTTTGGAATGGGGGGCGTCTACCATCGATTCAAACGCAGGTTGCGGACGAGGTGCCTCGAAGATTCAAGCTTGTACTTCGTACCCACAACAGGGACAATGGTTTCCAAGGGGGCCGGCCGGCCAGCGAAGCTTCGGCAACAGGGGATTCGGGGGCAAACGAGAGCAAAGGGGAACGAGAGACGAGACTGACTGACTGACTGACTGACAGTAAGGTGGGGGTCGGGGTGGGGTGGGGAGGAGGGGGTACTGGCCGTCGGCGAACGAAAAGCGAGCGAGGAGGTCGTACACTCCTCCCCGGTGCATGCAGCGAGTCGAGTCGAGTCGACGATGGGCCTCCGTGGCAAGTTCGCCGGGCAACTCCTTCAGGGGACGTGTATAAATGGATGAGTGAGTGTGAGTGTGTGACAAGTATTCAGGTGTTGTATCCGTAGATCAGGTACGCTAGGTTGGTATCCGTACCTAGGTAGGCTGGAGATGAGACGAGACAGAGGTCAACGCTGGTGTTGTTGGAACGCGGCTAGGCTAACAGACAACGGCACAACGGTCGCGGGCATCATGTTAGTGCCAAACGATTCGGCCGATGGAATCGCCCCGTCATTCCAAGGGGAATCTATTGGGGCCGTTTGGTCTTCTGCGACGAGACTTGCAGGGGGCATGCGTCTCAGCGATTGAAAGAGCGGGTTTCAGGACAGGGGAGGGCCTGTTGCGGACCAGGCAGTTGATGGCATATCTGGTCTAGTCTCTCGCTCCTTCTCTCTCTCACACACATCTCTTTTCTCCCTCACCTCTTTCACTTCCCTCCCTCTGTTCCATCACACAAGCAGCCCTGTTCAGGCCTCAATACCCAATATACTTACCTACCTAGGTGCCACGGAGTACTAGGTAGTTGGTTTAGTAGGCCGTTGGTGGCTGGCCGGCGGCGCACGCACGCACTGACGATTTCCCGCAAGTCCCGATGGCCTGCGCCTGTCAACCAATGACGGGCTCTAGGGGCGCGGGATACCCGAACTGAAAAGCCACGCCCGTCTTCTGACATGTTTGGTGCCGGCTTGGGTTTCGATAAGCCCCCTAACGCCGTCACCTTTTTTTGTTTTTCCGCCTTTCGAGGGATGATATACTTTCCGCCGAACCAGCAGAAACCCCCCAGCATAATCGCCCTTACAATCACAATTCACCATCGCCGTCGAAATATTCTCACTAGGGGCAGTCTGGCTAGCCGTTCTGGACCGGAAGCGGCCTAATCAAGTAAACACTAATAAAATAAAACAAAAAAAGACGACAAAAGGGAGAGAGGATAAAAAAGGGCTCCCGGCCCCGGTCACGGGGCTGCTCCTGAAAGTCGCGTGCATCTCGCACAGCTTTGCCAAGCAGGGATCGCGGTTGAGGCTCTTTCCGTCTTCATCCTGGTTTGGTCCATTTATTGGTGGCCGCAGCGGTCAAGGAGCCCTGACCGGGTTAGGTCCCGCCTAGGTACGGAGTATTCAATTCCGTCATCTGCTAGATCTGGGCCAAGGGAAACAGAACTGGCTGGGCGCCAAACGCTTAGCCGACTAGGTATATATTCATAGGTAGGTGATAGTTTAGGTAACAGTGCCCCTATCAGCCATGCCAATAAAAGCCTTGCTAAGGAGTGAAGGGAGAGGAGAATAATCAAAACAAGCATATTGGCCGCGTTCTGCAATCTGCGGAGTATTACCTAGCTACCCATCGTGGGATCAAGAAGCAGAGTCGCCTTGCTGGAGTGAAGAGATTACGGGCTCAACCAGGTAGCTAGCCGGCCGGCCATTGCTCCTCATTATTTGTCTCGCCGCTCAAAGCCCGCCATGCTCTGTCGCCTCATCTTATGCCTAATGGTGTTGACCCTGATCGGGAGCCAGACGGGCTGGTCCACAACCCAATCTGAGAACGATGCAGCTCGTAACTCTCCTGCTTTGTCTCTTGCCCGCCGAATACACCCAATCTCTCTCTCTCTGCTCTGCTCGGCTTGACTCTACTGTGTAGGTATGTATGTATGTAAGCTCATGCAGGCTGTAAGGCGGCTTGCTGCAAACCTCCTGCACGGCCCCCCCGTCTCAAACTCGACCTCTGTCACACAATCTTTGACCGGCCATTATGTGCCGTACTAGCCGCGTCGCCTACAGGACCCCTCGTCGCCCCGTGGGCTCATCGTCTCATCCTTTCTCTGAAGCTTCCTGGAACACGCCTCGGGGGAGTGAGCACACCGAAGGGGTGGGATTTAAGCTCCCATCTTGGCATCCGGAAAATCTGCACAGGTGATCTGAGCAACTTGTCCACTGAGCCTTTTGATTGGTATATTGCCCCCCTCCTCCTCCAAGCTCGTGCCTCCTTCTTCAGAAGACCGCAGAAAGCTTGACCGCGAGAACGCGGAGGTCTTGGCCATCATGACCGGATGTGTTGGAAACCAGAGTTCCGTACGAGCACGCGAGCCTCTCGGGCGGGGCGAAGCTTGAGGAAATCAAAGACCCATTGGGCCGTTTCCCTTGCTTGTTTGCGTTTGTTCTGGCTGAACGCTACGCTGAACATTCGTTCACAAAAAGGTAGACGGTCGCTTCCTGCAGCATCACAGGTCCGCTCTGTGGGGCAGAACTTCCTCTTTGCAGAAAGAAAGAAATATATATACGGAGTACACACACACACACACAAACACACACACACACACACACATACATACATACATACATACATACATACATACATACATACATACATACATACATATAAGGCCTACCTAGGCGGGCAAGGCGGGTGGCATTTGGCGACAAACCGTAACCGTGCTTGATTTACTGCGAGATCGCTGGGGGAAACCTTAGCCCCCTCAAGGGACCTCATAATACCTAGATTGCAAGCCGTGCATCATGGATTGCACCACGAACAGAGCCGATCATGGTTCGGCGCGAACTTCGCCCGGCAAAGAAAGGCAACCCAAATGCCAGCCAGCCACCCAAGGCCGATGTGCCGGGATCAGCGTCGCTTGACAAATCTTGCGCTTCTTGGCCCACCACAAGGCCGACCGCCAAGTTCCTCATGATCTTCTACCAAGGCGCACGTCACCGTATGTTGCAAGGGTGCGGCCGAGGGCCACACTTACGCGTCCAAATGGCACGAGATAGGCGAACTTAAAGGAACCCGTCGCCAGGCTCAGATAAGTGCCAGCGTTTTCTTGACTTTTGCGGGTTTGCCCCTCCCCCCCCCCCCCCCCCCCTTCCTCCCCTCCAACATACCTACTTCGTGCCTATCGGTTGTTTCGAATCGTCACTATAAGGCTCCACGGAGGCCGCGGTCATCGATCTGAAGGGAGAGCTAGGTAGCCCATTGGCTAGCGGTAGAAAGAACGGCGCTTGATGGCTGACTAACGGCTTTCGCTGCCGGCATTGAACTGCAGTGTGACGCGCGGGTTCCGTGGGTTGGCGATGGCATTGCATGACAGTCAGTCAGTCTGGTGGTTTAGCAGCATCGGGCCACCTTGATCAAAATAAACCACAAATCGGAATAAGTTGACGGATATCACAGGGCGGCTGCTAGGCTTGGTGGTGGACTCGAAAGGGCCTTCTTTCGGGAGGGGCTTGGCCCACTTCCTCCTGTGTGAGCCTGTTTCACGTCACCAGCGGCTTCAAAATGTCCACCATCACATCGACTCTCTCCCCGTCAAGGCTGGTTAGCCTTGCGGCGTTTCAGCCTCTCGGGGCCCGGCATCGGAAATGGTTACGGTGGAATGTGTGCAAGACCCCGTTTCGTTTCTGGTGCAAAATGTGCCGACACACACCAGAACAAATTAACAATCCCGCTTGCTTCTGGGGTCCTCTGGTTCGGGATAGGTAGGGATAGAGAGAGGTCTTGGCCATGGAAACTTTTGCCAATCACCACATGTTCCTGACGAATCAAATCCCCAAGACCGTTTGCTCGGGTTGTAACTTTGGAGCATGTGTCTAGAGGGCCAGTCCCATCACCAGATGATAGCCGTGGGGACGGTCATGGTACTGGCTGCCGACAATTGTGAGTTCATGTCATGATGGCCCTGACAAACACACCATTGCAGTGTGCCGTCATGACTTGCCAAGTATTTTGAGCCCGGATGAGCAGACAAGTAAAAGACGGGAAGGGAGATGGTGTGTGCAGAGGGAGGCGGAAATGAGGTGGCTGCAACCAAAAAGGCATCAGTCACCAAGCCGAGGTGACCACGTAAGCCGGCACCCACATGTTTTTGGTGCACAAGATGGAGAAGGGCAGCTGTCATAGTGTCAATTCCGAAAGAGGGTGGGAGAAGTTGGGCCGATTTGTAGGTTCGTCTGCAGGAATTATGATGGTTACGGATGAAAGGGTCAAAGGGTCCTTGGAGGGAGTGTGGCTTCCCCGCAGAACGGTCAAGGCTGACGCTTTCGATCAAAGGCCTCTGAAGGATGGATACCTACGGATAGGTACCTAGGTAGGTATGCCGGCCTGTACAGACACCGAGTGGGACCCCGGAGGCGGCAATAGTGAGGCCTCGAGACGAGGCACGTAAACTGGGGCAGGAATCGATGGGAGGGGGAGGGCGCGGAAGGAAGGACTTGGGACGGGACTGACCGCGGGCGTCGGCCGGATGGAGTCCTCGGGGCATCGGGAAGTTGTCGGGTATGGGGGAGAATCTCGGGCAGAATGACCACATGTCTCCCGGTAGCGTCATGCGCAGTTCTCTCGTTGGCACTAGGAGGGGCGGGTTTCGGTGGCCACTTTGCTGGATAGCATGAGACAATCTCCAGATACCTACCTAGGTAGATAGATAACAAGGCAAACTTGTAGGAGCATGAGGGTTCACGAGCTTGCATTCTCGGGACTTGGGAGGGCAGAATGCCGCTTACGCCAAAGCATGTGCCCGAGTGATGGCACGGTACCAACCTAGTAGAGAAGAAGTACTACCAAGGCACGAGGAAAGTTGTGCCGTGTGATAAGGACCGTAGGATAACGTCATTGAGGCAGAGACGAGAGAGTGGGGCCTGAGTGAAGCACACTTGCAATTGATTAATGAGGGATATGAGTATGGAACCATTAGATACGATGCTTGACACCTGCCAGAATACGCGAGAGAAAGGGCGCGGATGGGGGATAAGGGTTCCTGAGTCATCCTGGCTTGGGGTAGCTATCGCAACATTAACTGAGCGGACTGTACTGCAGCAGAGGCCCGTAGAAGAAGAAAAAGACGAAGAGAAATAAAACCATTGTGTAGAAACGCCGAGATTCGGCCGGGGGCTGGTGGCTCTTTTTTTTATTTGTTAAGTCTTCTTTCTTTCTCTCTCTCTCTTTACCCACCGCAGAGTCCACAATGACCAGCCATTGATAGACTTGTTAGTGAGTGGTGTGTGAGAGAGCGCTCCACGACACTGATAGGGCAACGACAAGCGCGCCATTACAAGAGAGGGAGAGAGCGAGGGCCCAAGGGAAAGGTTACCTAGCCGCAGCCAAGACCGCAGCAGCAGAGCAGTACGTACAGAGTACGGATATCCGTAGGTAAAGTTGTTCTCGGTTGGTCACTGGATTAGGTACATGATTACAGTACATCTTTGTCTCCTCCAATCATGTGTCGCCGTGGTCACCCAAGCTTCCTAGGTAGGTAGATACCTACAGGTACCAACGCACTACGGCGGCACCTGCCAGCAGCGGCGGAGCGCGCCAGCTCGACCTCACCCCCGTGCCACATGAAATTTTTCGCAGCTGCGCAGAAATAAAATAAAATAATCATAAATTTTACCGCCTGGTTGGGAGGGCCCATCAGCTGCAAATCTCTCATTTCTTACTGCGTCACACACAATCGGGCACCCCCAAACCAGGCTGCCCGCCGCATCCTTATCGACTCCAAAATTCCCTCCATCCCCCGAACCTCCTTTTCTTCATCCTCTCTCGCCTCTTCTCGTCAATCGTCCCAACCGTGTTGGTCATCGGGGACCTTCGTCACCAATTGAAGCAATGGCTTCCTCCTCCAGAGCCATGAGCTCCCTTCGCACAGCTCAGCTCCTCCCCAAAGCTCCGCGTGCTGCCAACGCCGGTCGTAGAACCATCACCACTACCTCCAGACGCTCCCTCAGAACCGTCGCCGCGAGGCCGAGAGTCGCCGCCCTTCCCCAAGTCAGGACCGCTGCGCGCCAGTTCCGCAGAGAATACGCCGATGTCGCTCCCAAGAAGCCCGGCAAGATTCGCAAGACGTTTAGATGGGCCTGGCGCTTGACCTACCTCTCCGCCCTGGGCCTCTTCGCCTACGTCGGATACGTCGTCTACGAAGACAGACACCCCGAGGAGCAGGTCGAGCTCGACCCCAGCAAGAAGACGCTGGTCATTCTCGGTACGCTGCACCGCCGGCGAGCAGGATCCCGTGCACCTTGCTGACTTAACCATAGGCACTGGTTGGGGATCTGTCTCTCTGTTGAAGAAGCTCGACACCGAGAACTACAACGTTGTCGTCATCTCGCCCAGAAACTACTTCCTCTTCACCCCGCTTCTCCCCTCATGCACGACCGGCACCATCGAGCATCGCTCCATCATGGAGCCCATCCGCGCCATCCTCCGTCATAAGAAGGCCCCCGTCAAGTTCTACGAAGCCGAGGCCAGTTCCATCGATCCCGATAGAAAGGTCGTCAAGATTCTGGATACGTCGGAAATTAAGGGCTCCATGTCCGAGACCGAGGTCGCCTACGACTTGCTGGTCGTCGGTGTCGGAGCTGAGAACGCCACCTTCGGCATCCCCGGTGTGCGCGAGAACTCTTGCTTCTTGAAGGAGATTGGCGACGCCCAGGCTATTCGCAAGAAGATCATGGACTGCGTCGAGACCGCTGCCTTCAAGGACCAGTCCGTCGAGGACGTCAGCCGTCTCATGCACATGGTTGTCGTCGGCGGCGGCCCTACCGGTGTCGAGTTTGCTGGTGAGCTCCAGGACTTCTTCGAGGAGGACATCAAGCGTCTTGTTCCCGAGATCGCCGACCGCTTCAAGGTCACCTTGATCGAGGCTCTGCCCAACGTCCTTCCTTCCTTCTCCAAGCAGCTCATTGAATACACCGAGAAGACCTTCAAGGAGGAGAAGATTGACATCTTGACCAAGACCATGGTCAAGAACGTCACCGACACCCACGTCCAGGCCGAAGCTACTGGCCCCGATGGAAAGAAGCAGACCCTCACTATTCCCTACGGTCTTCTCGTCTGGGCCACCGGCAACGCCGTTCGCCCCATTGTCCGCGACCTCATATCCAGGATCCCCGCCCAGAAGGACTCTCGCCGCGGCCTGGCGGTCAATGAGTACCTTGTTGTCCAGGGCACCCGTGACATCTGGGCCATTGGCGACTGCGCCGTCGCTGGGTACGCCCCTACTGCCCAGGTTGCTGCCCAGGAGGGCAGCTTCCTCGCTAGACTATTCAACAACATGGCCAGAACCGAGGCTATCGAGGGTCGCGTTCGGGAGCTCAGCAAGGACCTCAACCTAAAGCCCGGCAACGCCGCCGAGGTTGCCAAGGAGATCGAGGCCCACGAGCGTCAGCTCCGTCGCATCAAGGACATCAAGCCCTTCCACTACTCTCACCAAGGCAGCATGGCCTACATTGGCAGTGAGAAGGCCGTTGCCGACGTCAGCTGGTGGAACGGCAACATTGCCAGCGGTGGCAGCATGACCTACCTCTTCTGGCGCAGCGCCTACCTTTCCATGTGCTTTAGTAGTAAGTTTTATATCCTCGGCCCGGACGTTCTACTCGGCATCTAACCTTGTGCAGCTCGCAACCGCCTGCTGGTCGTCAACGACTGGCTCAAGTCCAAGGTCTTTGGCCGCGACATCTCACGAGAATAAGCCCCGGTCGTTCTTGGCGTTAACGATGCATTTACCCGGCCTCCCGGCGCTGGGATAATTCACTTCTCTGTTTCTTTTGTGCCCCTGTACTCTCTTGGCTACTTGTTTGTTTATGGTGTCTGAAGCGAAACGATAGATCGATTGGCTCTAATGGCTGGCTGGGAAATGATAGATGGGGTAGAGCTGGACACGATCATCCCAAAGGGGGAACACATACACACACACACACACACACATACGGCTACCTAGATGAGTTGTCGACTTTTGCCAATAACACCTGTACAATGCTGCTATCGAGGGCCACGGCCGGGACGCTGGACGCGTGAGAATTTAATAATGATCAACCTCAGCCACGGTGCCCAATAGGCCAACTTCAGGCGTCCAACAAGCTATGTCACATGTGGACGGGTCACTTGGTGGGCCGATTGTTCGCCCACGCATGCCGCCGGTGGGCATGAAATCCCCTGTGAGACGCATGTCAACATGTCGCTGCCGACTGCGCACCGACTCGGGCTCCGGAATCCCGCGCTAGCCCTTGGTCGTCCATTTTCGGACCGCCATTCCAGTCCGATATATCCCCCATCGGCACTCGTCCGAGAGCGCGGGAAGCTGCGGTGGCTTCGGCTCGTCCCGCAGCGCGCTACGAGACTCTTATTGGCCTAGCCACGTCGTCAACGCCATGTGCCCGCAACTTGCGGCCGAGCTCGCCCGCGCCCTCCACACGTCGATTCCTATTGATGGCCTGCCTCCGTCTAGACCATACGCTGGCGTTACATGTGGCTTGGGCTGGCTATTGGACCTCGGTAGGTCGTGGTGTTCCCGAGATGCTGGATCCAGGAAAGGTGAAAAGAAAGATCGCTGGATGGGGGGTGGGGGATGGGCTGACTTTTGCGGCGGGCGTCTGGAGGGCTTTCCCTTCTTGTTCGATATGCCGTCGACCTTCGGGGGGTGTTGACAACGCTTTCGCCTGGCGTGCTTTCGGTAGATACCGGCAGTCACATGCTAGCTCTCATCATCATCACACCGTCACTCGCTCAGGCCAGTGCTCGGCCAGGTCGTTGGCAAAAGAAAGAAACCAAAGGCTTTCCATTACCCAACATTGCTTTACGTTACTGGTCGGCACAGGTTTCCCGCCTTTCTAGAACCACCCCACGCATTCAACTCTCTTCTTATCACACAGTCTAGGTCCCGCACAGTAGAGAACGACAACAGACCGCCCTGCAAATCAAGATACTGTTGTATATCCCCACGTTCTTGCCAACTCCTAGAATATTGATGGAGGCTATCGAATGCGGTCTCTGAAGAATCTTGCAATGCGTTCGCAAGGCACTCCACGATCTTCCGAATCGTCTGTGCCCTTCAGTCGCGTCTCTCAAGACACGTCCTTCCTAGCTTTCCACATAGCATTTTCTTTCTCCTGGTTTCTTGACTCTTCGCAGGCGACACTTGTCCACTCCCGAGATAGGTAACTGCTTCGAATCTCGCTCGGCTCAGTTGCCAATTTCCTCCTCGAGCGCCTTTCGCAGTTCGTCTTCCAATGTACCACCGCGGAACTTTGACGAGAGACTGTAGTTTTCGTCTCGAAGCCTCTTGATCTCGGCCTCGGCTGTAGTCTGCTTCTCGACGGCCTCCCGCTTCTCGCGAAGATGTTCGCAGCGCTCGCTTCCAAGTCGGGTGACCTGGTCCACATTCTTTTCCTCCAACAACCGCATCTCGACGACCAACTTGGCGTACTTGTCATGAGTGTCGTCCAGTCCTTTCTGCACCTCGCTAAGTTCTGCTCTAGCCTCCACGTTTGCCTGGCGTGCGTTAAGGAGGTCGTTTTGGAGGTTGTCGTACGATTCTTGACAGCCTTTGTGCTCCTCTCTGAGGCTCTCAACATCTTCCTTGAGTTGAACGATATCGTCTAGGTATCTGCTCCCGCTCTTCGTGGCGTCATCCAACTCCTTTTGCAGCCCCTCGCGCTCCCGCACAAGACTGATCTTCTCCGCCTGGGCCTGGTCTCGAAGATTGACCATTTCGGCCTTGACCACCTTGACTTCCTCCTCGGCCTCGGTTCTTTGTAGGTTTGCTTGGCGAACTTTCTCCTGGGCATGCTCAATGCCCCTGGAAAATTGGCATCGGGTCTCACCCATCTCACGCTGAATCCTTTCCAGGGCAGTTGTGGCCTGGACAAGCTTCTCGCGAAGAAGCCTTTGCTCGCTTTCGTTCTTGGATTGCTCTTTGCGCATGCTGCTGATGGTCTTGGATAGCCGATTGCGGTGGTGGAGGATGCTTTGGCATTTCTGATAGCTCTTGTCGAGTTTCGTTTCTAGACGGTGCAAAAATTCGTTGTTGCGGCTATGATGCTTCTTGTAGTGGCCAAACTCCCCTCGGGTACCATCAAGCATTTCTACGGCCGCCCGGTATCTGCCCAGTGTATCTTGAAGTTCGTCTTTGACGATATCGAGGTTCCTTCGAATATGATCTCTCTCAGCGGTGACATCAGCAAGCTTTTTCTCAGCCTCGGCGTGGGTCGAGCTGAAGTCATAGGTCATATCAGAGCCAAGCTGTAGCAAAGCAACGCCCTGTTTGACGATGTTGACCTGCACTCGACGGCGTTTCCGATCGTTCAACACTTTCTGGTGGTCATTGTCTGGGAGATCCGCGGAAGCGGGAGGATTCCATGTGAATGAGTGAGAGCCATCGCCCGTGCCAAAAGCGAATTCTATACCGCCAGATTGGGCCACAGAGGTAGTCTGGCTGTAAGGATCCATGGCGTGGGCGAATTTGTCGTGTTGGAAAGAAGACGTTCCTTTTATTGACGTTTGAGATACCCGGAGTCAGTCAAGCTCGTTGTAGGTGCCTAAGAAGCATGTTGCTAGGGAAACAATTTGTCAGTAATGGCAGAGACAAATTTATTGGAAAGAAATATGCAGATTCTGACGCACATTACCCGGCAAAACGTGATATTTTGCGCCGATTTTCCTTTCCCACGTATCGGAAGGGTACTCCGAACTTCTATGATGATGGCCGTAATCTTCCTTTGCCTGATAAAGTATGGCGGTGGAAATATGCGCGCAGCCTGCGGAGAGAGGGGGGTTTAAAATTTGCGAGTATGGGAAGGCTGTGAACGCGAGTGCCTAGTGAACTGGAAACTGCAGAGGTGTGCAGGCAGAAGGACAAGCATGGAAGCAAGAAGTAGGATGGCACCTGACTCTACTTGACTGCCTAGGTATCTAAGGGAGGCGCGAACCTCGAGACATGCTCACCAGGTCCGTCCTAGATGATATCTTGCAAAAGTCATATTGAGCCTCGAATGAACCATGTCGATTCCCGGGAACACTACTTGATCAATCGCAAACTATTGAATAGCATCTTATGAAACTAAGTCCGCGAAGCGTAACCCTGTTATGATCCCTTTCTATGAACATGAATATGATGGTATACTCTACGCTGCGAATTTGTCCTTTTCTGATTGAAGCTCGTGGCCACTTTGATATTTGGCTCCTGATTCATCACCACCTCACTTGAACCCCATGATACTGTCAGTTCAAAGCGGCACTCAACCATCAGGATAGCTGTGTATTTTGTCCTCTATAACCAAGCCGCTAGTGTTCTCATTCCATCGACTATCCCAACTGTGTATGTAAGACTTTCATTGTCGCAACCATTACAGCCAACAACCTGCAACTGTGCTACATGGTCTCTGGAGAGCAGGGAAGGGAGAACGCGGATCTGCCGTAGTAGCGACTGCAAGACAGGGGGAAACGGGAAACAGCAGAAGGAACAAACATCACTTCGGGTGCTATAACAGAAATGGCCATGCGAGACTCGATTACGCACACGGAAACTGAGGCTCATATAACTATATCGACAACCTTCATTCGTCAAAGCAAGGTGCTTCTTGTCAACGGACAAGGCTCGCGGTCTATCGTTTTCAACAAACGTGGACGCGGCCGATTCTTTCTCGTTCGTTTCCCCGTGACCCATTCACGCCACGGTCATGTATCCAAAACACTCGGACCAAAAGGGGCAAAATGGTGTAAGTAACCCGCCCATGCACCCATTATTTCGAAACGACAGTCAAAATCACCAAAACCACAACCGCAAAAGGTCGAGATACTTGCACGCTGCCCAAAGCCAGAATCGAACTGGCGATCTTCTCATGTCGTGTTCACTCTCCCGTTCCTCCGACTGGGGGCAGCTTGGTACTAGTGAGACGCTTTACCACTGAGCCATTCGGGCATCTTCCTTGCGCTGTGAGTTCAAGGTGACGGGACAAGTTATGAGAACAATGTGGAACCTCGGGGTCGCGAACGAACGGGGCGAGCGCCGTAGCCCTAACGTTGGACTTCGATGATTGGAGGGGCATGGTGCTGAGGCTGCTGAGTGGGGGCCAAGTAGACGATGCCGGAAAGAGGCAAGTCTCCATGAAGAAGAGACCAGGCAGGTGATGGATGTCGATGGAGGTCCAGGAAGCGGGCTAGATAGCATAGCGAGTTGCGTGGCAATTTGAAATCTCCGGCTCAGCCTTCCGCCTGGTTGGGAATGTCTTTCTATTCAGCCGCATCGTTACCTCGAATAAGGATCCGTAGCTCAGCAAACGATGGAACGCCTGCCGTTCGAGCAAGCCATCTGAACGAGCCAACCTGAAGTAGATCTTCAGATGACCGACGTGTTGTATGCATCACACATCACACGCGCATCTCAGTCAGGACATGCTATATACCCTTTCATGCACGCGATTCAGCCCCATCCACACACGCCTGACATGGGTGTTTCAAAAGCTCCTTGGATCAGCTCGCCCACCACACCTAATCTCACCCGCCTTACTCGTGAGCATCCAAGATGCACCGTTACACAATGCCCAGTCGGTCTCGTCGAACCGCCCGCCAGGCTATTATACCTGCAACCAAGCGTACTGCTTCTTGATTCCACCTATGTCAATTAAACTTCCCAATTTTCAGACCAATATGAGATGCCCCCCGTATCTCGCCTCCTCCCGCCAAGCCGCCTTGAGCGATCTCGCTTGGCCGAGCATCCTATCCCATCTCCACCCTTCCTTGCCCCAAAACACCAAACACTTGTCAAAGGCGAAGGTCAATCGAACATGTGGGGGGGCGTGTACCCCAAGCTCTGAGGTTCCAACTTGGTCAGCTCAAGAGGAAGCAATTCCGCGTCAAAGAGAGCGGCCGGGTTGTCAAGATGAAGGACAGCACCGATAGCCATTAATTGCCTGGTCATCTTTCTCGTATGTGGGCGCTCCCTTCACGTCCACCCATCGTCGACGAGGGCGTCCCATCCGTTTGAGACGGCTCTGCCAGGCGGACACGAACAGAACCTCCAACCGACACACGCCCGGCACACAAGCTTAGCGGCGCATCTGATACATCACAGCCCTCCAAAAGCTCGTATCTCTCTCCCCCTTCCACCACCGACGCCCGCAAAACCCTTATCCGTATCAGCACCACCTACTTCCCAAACCCAAACGAGGGGGGGGTTCTCCCGCACCGGCGGGCTTCTCTTCGTTCTGGAGGGCTGCTTGTCCAAGATTCCCGGGCCCGCCCTCACCTCCGCTCCGTCCCGGCGTCACACCCGAGCCTCCTTCGACCCCAAAAATACACACCACCCAGTCTCTCGTCCCCACCCCCGGCCAAAAAGTCGACCAGAAACCTGCTCAAGACCATCCGCGTACTCACCGTTGAACTCCTTGATAAAACACAAAGAGGACGCATCGCACATCGCGCACAATTGCTCCGTCCAGGATTTTCTTGCCCCCCTCCCTCCCTGACTTTGACTCAATACCGCACACACCGAAACCATCGGCAGCCTCCAATCCACACCCCTCTTCAGCCGTCCGAACGAACATCCCACGCTCTTCAACGGCCTTTCAGAGAAACAAGACTATAACCATCTAAACAGGAAGTGGGAACACAACATCAACCCCAAAACCCACCGCACTGAGACAACCCACCCCCCTCCGTCGTACCCGAGTACAACCCCGTGCCAGCGACAAGCTATCTACCTGGATAATCAAGGGCAACCCCCCCCCCCCCCCCCCCCCCCGTCTCTCTCCCAGAATCTGTGCCGGGACCCGACGAACGGAGAAGTACCCGCGCCGCCTAGTCCTCCCCTGTCCGCACCCTTCCCCTAGATACCTACTTATTGTATGTACGCCATCACCCGCCTCTTTATCGGTGTTTTGGCACGGGCAGCCCGACCCCTCACATCTCAAGCATCGCATCCTGAGAGTACAGTCTCATCCTCGCATCCTTCCCCACCCCTTTCAGCCCATGTTCGTGTCGACCCTGAAGCCAAGAGTCATCCCATCCTGAGGCGGATGCCCATGCTTCCAGAAGGTCAGTAATAGATGAGTGTGGCGACCATCCTTGACGCGATCTCGCCCCCCCCTTCGACCTGCGTTTAGGACTCCTACGTCAATAAGTGAGGGCCACTCCTCCGGCGACATCGTCCTACTCTCGTATGCTCAAGGGGCCATTCGATGTATCGGGACATGTGCTTCTGTGTTCGGAAGAAAGGGACGAGCATTCGTCCGATATCGCAAGGTCACGGTCTCGATCAAAACGGCAAATGGTGGAAAATCGATGTCAAAGAATTGAAAGCAGCTCCTTTTTGATAGCTCCCGCGACTCCTTTCCTTTGGTTGCACTGAGTAGATACGGCCACCAAAATACCCAAGAAAACCCCCTGCCACCTTCCGACTGTTGGTTACACGCTCGCTCTACTCCAGCTCAAGCCACCTTCCATACAGCGTGACACGCACCCATCCCCCGGGTCCCGCTTACACCCGGCGCAAGCCCCATCCAGATCCCAGATCCACAAGAGCAATCAATTCCATCAGTTTCGCAAAAGGACTCGTCCATCGTAGCGAACCCTGGGCGAGCGTCTCGTTCGTCCGAGGTCGCGGAGCTCGTACATGACAGCAAAAAATAAAATAAAAACAAAAACAAAAACAGTATTGCTCGGATCCACGTTCAAAATCGGACAGTCCAGGGACAACTGCAAGACGAAACACCGTGGAGGAAATCCCCCGCCCAATCGAACCCACACTCTGTTACCGCGGTAGTGTCCAAAGCAGTCGTGTGTCTCTTCCGCGCAACGCTATGCAGGTGAACCCCAACTCCGGTATGCTTTGGTACTGTCGAGCTCACCGGCCCCGCGTCCTCCTTGCGGCCAGTGTCCGCTCATTCACTCTGTTGGGAAATAAGTCAAATCGACAAAGGGCAGCCTTCTAGTATGATCAGTAACGGTATCGCCCCCTAAATGATACCGCCGGGCGGATCATAGCCCGTTGTCGCGCCTCTAGCCCCAAGCCCGGCGCTCCCTGGCTGTTCTGACGACGGGTCGACTTGTGCGTTGTTCGTCTTCCGTAACATGAACATGGGCTTCTTACCCTCCTTATCCAGCTGCTTGAACAGAATAAGAGGCTTCTCGTCCAGTCCTAGGCAGCGCTCCTGATCACCGTAGACAATGTAGAGCGCGTATTGATCCCAAGGAGCGTTAATCTGGTATTTCTTGAGAGCGGCTGGCAGGACCTTGTAGCACGGATCGTCCATACTAACTCGGAACGACTTGAAGATCTCGACAGATGCGTTGCTCGTACTCGGCGTATCGGGGGCGGGGGTCGGTCCACGTTTCGGCGCAGTAGCTTGTTCGCGGCCTTTGTATCCGTGGTCGTTCTCGGCAAAAGTCGATCGTGAGGAAGGGGTGGGAACTTCCGAGCGGTCGGAGCGATAAGATCGGGAACCCAGCGTTGCACCAGCGTGTGTAGGAGGAGATGTTGGCGAGGGCATGTTTGGGGACGGGTAGCCGGGCGAGGTAGCGGTGGCTGAACCGTTCATGGCTGCAAGGTGCGACGACGACAAGACGGCTCGCTCGGCGGCATTTGATGGATCCAGCGTTTGTTCCATCGACCTCTCGTGGGTTGTTTGCAGATGTGACGGGGAGCTGTTCTTGGGCGTTGTTCCCAGCATAATCCTCTTGGTGGAGTACTGACGCTGTAGGTTCATCGACTGGGCGGACGAAGGCGTCGGCGCCGGTGGCGGCGATACAGTGTCGTAACCGTAATTCTGATTGCTGCTGGAGACATTCGGCAGCGGTTGCGACGAGTCCTTTGCCAGACGCAACGCAGGCAGCATATCCTCCCGTAGCCGCCTGAAATCTTCCGACAGTCGGCGCAGGTCCTTCTCCACCAGGCTCATCCTCTCGTCTCGCAGACGAAGCTGCTCGACCAGGTGTTTGATATCCTTGAGGGTAGCTGTCGCATACTGGGCTTCGGCATCGGCGGCTGCAAAGGGAATGCAAAGGTCAGCAGTGAGTTGGTGGATGTTCATGGCGCGGTATCACCTACACAAAGGCACATAGTGGTCGCTTTCTATGGGGATGTCCTGGGCCTTCTTCACGTCGTAGACACTCTTCAGGATGGTAAGGCGATGGCCTACACTGGCGATGCCCATAGACTTGAGGTCGTCATGCTGCAAAGCAACCAAGGCTTCGCCGACGATTTCGTTCTCTGACGAAGGGCATGAGTCAGTCAGGCGTTTAAATAACGCGGGGAAGGCACGGCGGCGAAGAAGATTCAACTTACCAACGAAGCTATCGGCATACTGCGGCAGACCAATTGTGCCGATAAAATCGGCGCACTCGTCCGCAGTCCATTCGGAAATGATGGTTTCGGGTAGGCGGTCGGCACTGCTTCGGTGGCCGTAGGTGGTGGGCGTGTGCTCGCTGGAAGAGGGGAGCTCCGAGTCGATTGGAGATCCCTCGTCATCGGCGACGGGGGAGTTGGGCCCAAGGCTGCGCTCGTATTCGTCGTCGGCGTCCGACTCTGCGTAGGCAATGCCCGAGTCGAAATTCATGGCTAGCGTCAATGGGCTGTCGGGCGGATCAGAAGCAAGGAAGGCGAGGGAAGGAGGCGCAACAGCTCGTGGGGACGGAGGCAAGGCGACGGCAGTGGGGGTTGCGGCAGTCGGCGAAAAAGAGAGAAGGGGGGAAGAGGGAGAGGGAGAGGGAGAGAAGGCTAAAGGACGAAGAAGGAATCGGGCAAGTCGAGTGTCGAGAAGCGCCGGGGGGGGGGGGTGCCCTCAGGGTAAGAAGGTCGTGATGGCGGCTGCGGGGGCCCGTTGCAGAAGAAATTGGAGGTGTGGAAGCAGCACACAGGATCGGGCTGACAAAGGAGGAATCACGAGCATCGGTTCCTCTCGCGGCCTGTCGGTGTTCCTAGCCGACTGTCGTTGGAAAGGGTGATGTCAAGAGAAGGATAAGAAGGGAAAGGGAAGAGATGGCGGTAAAAAGGCGTCAAGAGCAAAGAGGCTCAATCTGATGCACGCTACTCGGAGAGCCTAAGATGGTAAGTAGGCAGGTCGTCGGGGGGGCAGACTGCAAGAGTTGGAAGGACAAGTCAGGTTGGGCTCAGGCGAAGAAAGAAGCGTTTGGCAGCGACAGGGTGTAGCAACAGCAGCAGTAACCGCGACTACATACGTGCATACCTACCTACATAGTACAGTGGGCGGGGGACCTGACCTGAATTGGATTTTGGTGTGCTGCAGGCGAGGGCGGCGGCGGCTGCTGCTGCTTTGCTTTGGTGGGATGGGACTTGAGGAGGAGTACTTCGTACTTTGTACCACCGTAAGGAGTACCTACCTACCTTGGTATTCGTCGGACGGGAGGGAAGGTGCGTAGACCTTTGCAATACATGTGGTTCTGTGGAGAAACCGGCGTTGTTGGAGGTACATACTCCGTATATCGTACGTAGGTACATTCCGAGATGGTTTCCTTCACTCCTCCCTGGTCCGGTGTGCCCTGTGTCGCGTTGCGGGTCCCAGTTTTAGTGCAAGTACTCGCCTACTAGGTCAAGGCACCACATTGCACAGCACCGCACCCACCAGTGGAGCTGCAGGTACGATACGCAAGTACCTGCCCAGGTAGATATGGATGGATGCGAACCAGGAAAGCCTGTGAGTTGGGGCCCTCCGGTGCCTGTGCCAGCCCAGTACCTAGCAAAGAGGTAGCGTAATGAGCGTGGGAGATGTCCATGGTGGCATTGGGGGGGGGGGGGGGGGTAAAAAATAAAAAGAAGCAAAAACAGAAAAAAAAGCAACCTACTACCTACCTATTGTAGAAACATCAGCCTCCAAGACCTCTACTTTATTTTATTTTTATAAACCACATTCTTCTTGTCGTATGGGATACCCAGTAACCAGTAAATGTCACATGCCCGCACTTGGGATAGAGCCTCGACCGAGGGACATGTTGCAGGTAAAGCCGCCCGCCGTCATCTCGTACTATCATGTCATGTACGACGAACGTGTACATTTGCCGCCGCCCTCTTGCTATGCTGTCCCCCCTTAACAGTGCATGGCACCTTAACAGTGCATGGCATATCGCAGGCAGTTGCCGGCGTCAACATCACCTCCCATGCTGTTGCAAAACGCAATGTCCGTCTGGATGCCACCGCCATTACTACCACGACGACCACCAAGCAAAATCAAGGGGCCAGTTGCGCCGTACCACCACATTAGTTGGCCCATTATCGCGGCCCCGAAAGCATGTTAGCGCCCAGGGGGAGGGGTCCCCTGGGCCATTGACTCGGTCCAATTGCCTGCTTGATGTCGTGCTCTACTTCGAGAAGCGGTTATTCGTACTTGTCGGATACCGTGCGTACGTACATACCTGGCAAACAGATCCTTGGCGAGACCTTCCCTGCCTTATCATGGGACTCGCTCTTGTCATCACGGCGAGGCATATACATCTACGGATATGTCTTCTGCCGGTCCATGTAGACTAGACTATATGGAGCACCGTCTTGCTGCTTGGGCAGCTGAAGCTGAAGCGGTCGCCATATGTCTTGGGTCTGGCGAGACAGAAGCAACGGGATGGAGAGAGTCAATCTCCGGGCAAACGTCGATTGGCATGTTCCAGAAGCCAAGCCGTCCGCATGTCTCTCTTTGCCAGCTGGATCAACACACGCAAGGAAGCGTGCCGCACCAGAACACGCGCAAAAGAACCAACGAAATAAGAAAGAAAAAGGGGAAAGTTGGCCCAGAGAATCGACGGGACTTGACGGCTTGCAAGATGAGAAAAGGCCCTTCTCGCCGCCCGCCCGTGGAACGCCGTGTCCGCCCGGCCGTTGCCAATCGCTAACCGGAAGTGGGACCCGTTTGTTGGTACCTAGGTATGTAGCATAGGTAGGCATCTAGCACCCTGAGATTAGGTAAGCAGATACACCAAAAAGGCAGGTGTGTACCTACCTACCTACCTACCTAAGTACCTAGGTACCCGGACAAGTTGGTTGGCACTGAATTAACTTCTGGGCTTAGCTAGATGGGTAAACGGATACCGGCGGCCAAAATCAAGGCCCTCTGCGCACGGGAAACCAAAATATGACAAGTCGACCGCCCGTCCCCCACGTCTAATGATGACTCTCAATATTTCAGGTTTCCCGCCAGGATCGTCGACTCGGCTAGGCACGTTGAATCTCCATCTTAAGCTTTCATCAAACTCCCGGGCCAAATACGGAAAAGAGAGTCAGAAACACGCGGTTGACTCAGATGGGAGCACTCGGGAGAAGCCGTGCGGTGAAGTCATTATCAGATGCTTTCGCCGCTTCCTCGTTGCTTTTCCCCGCACCGTCCAAGCACTGTCCTGCCCGTCTGGTCTTCCACCAACCGTGTCGCTCAGTTCCGACTACGGCTTTTCGGACACCTGCTTGACCCCCTCCCCCCGTCGATCCCGTCTCAAACCCGTCCCGGGTTGCCTAACCTTGCCGTCGACACGTCCAGTACTCGGATACCTCCGTTCTCCATCAACCTTAATACTTCTCACAAATCTTCGCTGGCCTTGCCGTGAAGCGATCCCAACCCCACAGGCCTAACGTACCTACTACTAGGTACACTAGGTAGGATGGAGGGCTGGTTCCCTCGAGCCGCGCCTGCGCCAACCTGCCTACCTACGAAGTATACCACGGGGAAGACTTCCGGTTGTTCATCCCGGACATTTGCTGCGCCTCCAGGGTTCATACTGGTTTGCGCCAGTGTACAAACTCTCTCATATCAACGTCACTTGACACCTGCCTCATCTACATAGTCCCACCTCGGCTATTCGCTCGATATCGCCCATTGTGTTTTTAATGGAAAGGCTCGATTCTCTCGGGTCCCACAAACCCATCGTCAGCTATTATACACCGGTTCCTCGGTGATTGCGTTTCCATCGTATGGAGTTCCGCCAGCCTAGGCCTCGGATCGTCCACCTACGACACGTTCACGGCTGCTAGTCCGTTCCCACAAATCCCTAGCTGGTTCATCCATCCAGAACATCACGATCCCAAAATCCCAGCAAGTCACAATGAGGCATTTCCACATATCGAGGAGCTGTTGTCATATCAAAAGGGCCAGCCAACGGCCAGCGCGACTCGTCAGCCGGGGGGTTCCATCATTCATGTACTTGCTACCACTCCAGGTAGGTATGGGTCGGCCGTTACCCATTGTTTTCATGGCCTCGACCGTGTGTGTGCCTGTGTGTACTACTTACTACCTATGTGTGTGTACCTGTTTAAGCTTGTTAACCTGGCAGTGTCGCCGTCTTAGCACTTTACAGCAAACTCGCAACCACCATGGTTTAAGCCGCTGCTACCTGTGACCCATTGGACCCTTGGTTTTTAATTTAGTTTAATTTCAATTAGAGAAACCTTACAGGGCTGTGCGCGCCAAAAAAAAACCCCCGGAAAGAGAGAAGAGGGGGGGGGGCAAAGCTTATCGGCAGGGCACGTCGGTTCTACTGCCAGCGACAGAGATGTGCCTACTCTGCTGAGCAAAGCCGCAGGCTGCGTTGATCATCCTCAGCCCTCCTCATCACCGTCGTCCTGCACGTCTCCCCATCGTCCCTACTTATTTGCCGTCCTTCGTCGCAACTCTTTTACTAGTAGTACGCCCACAGCCACTCGGCTGCTGGCTCAAAATCGTCTAGACCCCTCTATGTGACTTCTCCCTTCGGTTGAAACATGGATCGTCTTGTGGAAAACGTCCAGCAATCCATCTCGCCCTCGAAAGAACCAGGTCGATCCGCGACCGAGATCTGAAGAAGTGAAGAGAGGAAAGAAAGTAAAAAGTCAAACGGCCCTGAAATATCCCCGCATCACCCTCCCCCCTTTTTCCATTGCTCGTGGTCTGGGTTTCAGGCTTTCTGCCGACCCAGCACACCTGTTGCCGACATTTACAAACACACTTTCGTCACGGAAAGAGGGCAGCCACCGGCCCCCCGCACACCGATGACATGGAAGATGAGCTCAAGGGACCAGTCGGCATGCCGGTTGTCACGCACGGCAACCTTCCAAAGTGACGCCAGAAAAGGTTCCCTCCATGCCACAGTCCCACATGATCCGGGCCAGCCCCCCTTGACAACATCTTGGACCGTCTCGTTTCGTGAACGCCATTCTGAATCGCTAACCCTCTGCTCCCCGCGTATTAGGTAGACATTACCATGTAACTGGCACATGCCACATTTCTCTAGCTCACGGCACACCTTGACCCCCCCCCCCCTCCTCCATCTGTGTTATGTGCGAAACGTCACCTCGTCTTGTCTCACGCCGACCCCGCGGGCGAGAGAAAGGCCGAGTCGCCAGATGTTAATTCATCTCTAGCCTCCGACGCCGTACATGCCCATGTGATGTCTCGACATCCGCGAGCTTACCCACCACCTGGACTGGCTCGTCATATCTTCCGAAAATGGCAATGTCCACACAATCTTTCTAGTTTCCAGACCCCTTCACGGCACTTCCTCCAGAGGCAGATGCATATACACCTCGGCACTATTTGGACCGTCCCCAATTTGACGTCTTCCTGCTTTGAGTCAGGCTTATACCCGGAGTCTGCACTACAATACGCTCAACCGAGTCTTTCATTCTGTCCCCTTTCCCTCAACTTTGGGCTCATTGATTGACCAGTCTCACATTGGTCTTTCCTCCGGGAGCTCCCGTCGCAAAGCCCGGCACCCGACTAAATTCCTGACATCAGAAAGTCCATGCCGAGGTTTCTTGACGTGATGGGGGTGGGGGGGGGGGGGGGGGGTGCACATGGGCGCCAAGCGCCTCGACATGTCCACGAAGTCCGATCCCGCCAAGTATCGCTTGCCATCCCGAGCTCCCCATCATCTCCCAGTAAACTTTGCCGTCATGGTTTCCAACTTTATTCTCGAGGTCTGGAGCCGGCGGCTTCTTGTTCGATGAGAGGAGCATATACGTTCGTATGCAGGAACCATTGGTAGGATCCTGCAACCAGGCCGCTGAGGGCCTTGCGTCAAAGTCGACTGTCAATCAGCCTGGCGGCTCCATGGAATCGGACAGTGTGTAGCATCAAACCCGGGAGATTCTGTGACCGTGATTTGCCTTTTCTCGACCCGAACAGTGAATCCGCGACTGGGAAAGTTTGCAAGAGCTGGCCTGGAAGCCTGAGTGGTGGATGCCAAAACAATAACTTCCCACGCTTCGTCTTCTCGCCACCAATAAATGAAGTGGTGAACTTGAGTTTCTATGGAAGCACCAGGACAAGTGAGTGAGCGCTCGTATTCAGCCGCGGGACTTGGATGTGAAGACGTTGTTACTTGATCTCTTGTTCCAACCCGGTATCGTACACTCATGCCCACGCCTAGTGACAGCCAGTATCCAGCCAGTATACACTCAGAGCTAATAACCTCATTCCATGTCTCTTCTCGTCCTGTACCCTCATTCAATCACTCCATATCGTAAACAGTAGTCCTTTCGTGCTGTTCTTTCCAGACCGGTGCCTACATCAATCATTCCCTTAGTCAACAGCAACTTCTCAAAATTCAATACACGTTTTAATCAAAAGTAGACGCATCCAACGTTCGAATCCTGCCTCAGTGGAGGCTGTTGTGACTGAGGCCGTTGTGAAGTTCGATTGGCCCAACAATAGCGTAGGCTACGAGGCTCGTAATCCTTCATCATATGGTCGGCTTGCACTGTCCATCGTGCCCGGAAGCTTTGAGGAATGCTCATCCCGGGGAGGGCCGCTCTTTCTTCGACTCTCGTTGCAACTTGAGTTGGGCCAATCCGCCCAGTCTCCGCTTCTTCATCGGTCCCATGCTTCTATGAAGAGTTTTGACATGGTCCTCAACGTTTTCGGCGTAACCTTCGCGGGTATGCTGTCGATCAATGAGACGTATGTCTGTACCAGGTGCGTTAGCCACACTTGTGTCATTAGAGCTGTCAACAATATTAATGGTATGCTTGAGCACAACTGACTGTGATCCAACATTGCTCGATTGAAACGACGCTGCTTGATTGTGATCGCCGACTGACTGGTGCTTATTCGTCACTGTCTCGGGATCGAATCGTTTCTCCCGTACGCGTTTCTTTCCTGGCCCGTCTTCATGTATCAACCCTGGGCTGAGGAAGGAGGATACTCTTCGTTTATGGCTACGGTCAAGCCGGCCATTAGGAGGTCGGAATCCTTCAACAAGCTGGCTCTCGGACACGAGTGTGCGAATAGGTGCTTGCGGGCCGGCGAGTTGCGGAACAGGGACCCGCAGCTCTTCAGCTTGACAATGGCGACCAGACGCTTCATCTGTAGATGGCGAGCGGTAGTTATCAGTCGCAATATGATTGCTTTCCTTCGGGTCATTTACCAACTGAGATGGAGTTGAACCATGGTAACCACTGCTGGACACTAAACCTGTGTCAGTTCAATTCATGAGCCTGGTTCTCCGACAGAATCATCCAAGCCGCATACGGCATGAGAACATTGCTTCGGTTAAATAGAGCACCAAAATATGCAAACTGAATGGTAAAGAACTTACTACGAGGGCGATGTACAGCGGATGCTTTCGAGATGCCGCGATTGTGGATATCCGCTGTCTGGGAGTTGGGGAGTGTTCGACTTCGATACCTGCCCATCCTCAATCCAGTCCTGGCGTCCTTCTCAACAGGAGATGATGCCATGCTTCCTTCCTTTACCGCATATTTCGCGTTTGCGAATTTCGGAATAGGATATTCCTCTTCGTAAAGGGGGCCAGGTAAAGTCTTGATGGGTATCAGTCCCAAGATGCTGGGGTCCACTCCCCGCTGATTCAACACCTTTGGCTTCTGGCCAAGTGTTGTAGCTCTACGTGAGTCTGGAGTGACGTGAGGGAATGTGTTTGACGGCGATGTGGCTGGCACCGCAGTATTGTTCCTCGGTCCTGATACCACGTTTGGTGGGGCTTTGTGTATGCCGTGCTCTTTGCATATACCCGAGTCTTCTCCTGCACCATTCTTGCCGGAAGTTGGAGATTGCGGAGACTCAACTAACGCAAGTCTTCCACTTGGATTAAGCCCAAATGCTGTCCTCGATGGGGTGTCCTTTCTCAAAGCGTTCTAGGTTTTGGAACCGCGGGCATCCTCACGGGGGTTTTGAGAAACTGGTATGCAGGCCTGATTTGGCACTGCTTCAACGCGGATGGAAGGGTTAGCTGCTCTGATCGCCATATTAAACATCATGTTGAAGCCGCGGGCGCTACAAGATGTTCCCACAGTTGCCGATTTCTTCTCCCGTGTGCCGTTCTTGGTAGCGTTTGACGTTTCGCACGTTTCGCCTTTCTGTGCTTGGGATCTTCCCTCTGCTTGTGACTTGGGCAAATAATTGTTTGGCGAGGAATGCGACTCTGTAATTGTGGCTTGAGGTTCTGTTGCGTGTTCAAGATTGGCTGGGAACGAAGAGGCTTGCGATGGATGGTGGTCCGAAATGCCCAGACTATCGACAATTACTGCCGGTTTCGTGTTCTCTGTTTGCTCAAACGTCGACTTTTCGAGGCCACTGTCACTGGCTCTGGCATCTGGTGTTATCTGATTCTCACGGAGAGACTTTTCAGAGTCATCATCTTCGAAAATGAAACCCGAAACCTGAGTGCCCTCCAAAACATTGCCAGTGACGACATTTTCGTCAATAATGAAGTCATTCATGTTGGATGAATCTGTCTCCGGGAAGAAACCAGTTCGGTAGGAGCGGCTCTCCAACTTGGCCGCGACTCTGAGATTCCCAATATGGTTTTCGCCTGGAGATGACGGGATCCTCAATGGAGACGAAGGGGCTGGAGAGTACGTAGCCGAGTGGTTCAGAAGAGAGCTGCCACTGGCTGGGTCGCTTTGTTCGACAAAGAGGCTCCCATGACTGTTCTGGGTTAGAATGTTGGTGTCACTGCTGGTTCTGGCCTCCAAACGAGGCATGTCGCGGGTTTTTCTGAGACGACCCGAAGTCGTAGGTCGGGGTCCCGGCACATAGTCGGTCGACGTTGAAGATCTTGCGTCGGGATGAGACTTGCGAGTAAGATTTCCACATCCACTGTGGCCAAACTGCAAGGCTAAAGATGGACATGGTTGAATCGAGCTACAAGAAGTCTTGGTAGAGTCTCTTGGGGAATTGGTTTTGAAATTATGCTGGTGGGTTGCCAAAGCAATGCCGGGTGCTGGAGTTGGTGAGTCGGCGGCTGCCCAAGAAGTCGTCGATTGACAACGGTCGTAAGTGCCGCTCAAGCTGTAGTTGCCACCACCATATACGTTGAAAATTCGGCTATGGGCAGCAGACGACCTTCGGGGAGCAGAATTCGAAGGGCGGAGGGGCGGTAGCGATGTGATGACCGAGTCCCGGCGGTGTTGAGAAGCCTCTTGAGATCGATGGTAGTCGGACGCCGGATGAGTGGGCGCAAAGTCGCAAAGATGACTGTTGTCTGTCATAGTAATGAACTCCTAGTCGCACTAAGCACTTCTACTTCGTCGCTTGCCTCAACAAACTCTGCAGTGATCGGAGGTCCGAAGTCGAAGATAGAAGATGCCGAAAGGTCGCTGACTCGCACAGAGCGACTTGCTCCAAGACCGGAGACCAGGAGAGGAATGCCAAAAAGAAAGAAAAGAAAGAGGGGGAAAAGACAACAGTCCAGAAAGATACGAAACAAGCGTCGAAGAATAATCCTCCAAAAACCCTCGTAAACAAGAATGGAACCAAACAAGGTGTTTGTCGTGTAAAAGAGAATGAAGGGGAGGGTGATGTAGATAGTGAACGGCGGTAACCAATTCGGTTAGGGAACGAGAACTACGTTTGTAGAGAGAAAGGCAGGAGAGCTCTTACTTAGGTAGGTAGGTAGGTAGGTACCTAGATAGTAGGTAGGTTGATCGATCTGTATAGTACCTGGGTACTTTTTCACGTCCAAAGTCCGAATGGAAGGAGCAACCTGCCTCAAGACGGAAGGAACGATGAGCTAGGAGGAAGAGGGAAGATGAAATAGAAACGAGCAGCCGAACCACAGGAAAACCGTCGGAAATCAAAGAAAGGGGAAATATATGTGAACTAGCCTAGTTGGCGAGATTGCAAGTTATCCATCTGGCGTGTAAGCACCGCGGAACAGCTGAAGGCCGCTCGCTCTCACGAAGGGTGTGATGAAGCGCCAGGCAGACCTAAGCGTGGCCCGCCCAGAGAGGCACCGGAGGAAATGTTGCTGGAGATCCCAATCCCAAATTACCAAGGCAGGTGGATAAGTAAACCGCTCGTCACTTGCTGTGCGAGCAAGAGAGTGTCCAATAAAGGGTATGTCCATTACTCTAAGCTGCCTTAGTTGTCTATATCTCTCAGCTCCTCGGAGCTTAATATTACTAGTTATATTGGTACGGTGCCGTAGCACATGAATTCGTTCGCTGTTCTGATCATTACTCCCAAAAACGCCAGGGCCATGCAGGCTCTCCCCCAAACAAGGATAGTAGACACTCGACACTGATACAAGCATCATGCAAAGGCGGAGTTGAATACAAGGCACCAAACCCCCTCTTTCCCCGAGAGACGTTGCTTCATTGTCCCGTACAGTCCGCACCTCGTCACTGTCTGACCCAAAGGTCTGACCGGTCGTGAAATATTTTTGCGTTGCAGTCTCCAGCTTTGGTTGCAAGAGCCGGTTTTTCATCGCAAGCGCATCTTCGCGTCCTGTACACCGCGAGCGATAACATCCTCGAGCTTCCAGCGAGGGGCTTGTATACGCCTTCCAAGCCGTTGGCCTTAAGCCACTCTTTCTCGTTTTCAGGAGTGACGCCTTCGGGAAGAGGCTCTTGCCCACCAGCAATGCCGGTGGAGAATCTGATTTGGAGCTTGTCGGCAACCTCGTCAACCGCAATGAGGAGTCTGTCAAGGTCGTCCTTGTTGTGGGCCGAAGAGACGCAAAACCGGACACGCGAGCTGATGAGTGGCGTTGCGGGATATCCGACAATAACGACAGAGATTTTGCGTTTGAGCATCTCGTGGCTGAAGGCGGGCATCTTGCCGGGGTTGTAAAGCATAACGGGGATAATGGGAGAGTCGTCGTGGCCGTAGACGATAAGGCCCAGACGCTTGAGACCGAGGCGGAGGTAGCGGGAGTTGAAGGCAATACGTTCCAAGCGCTCCGCACCCTGGCCGGGACAGAGCTCACCGGTGATCAGGCGAAGGGAGGCCAAAATCTGCATTAGGACGGAAGGGGCAGGCGACTCGCCCAAAATGGTCGCGGCGTTGGAGCTGCGCAACTTGTCGATAATGCTCTTCTCGGCAGCGACGTAGCCGCCGTTAGCGCCGAAAGATTTGGTGAGGGTACCCATGAGGATATCAACGCGGCTAGGGTCGATGCCAAAGTAGTCGCAGACACCACGGCCGCGGGGGCCAACGGCGCCAATGGAGTGGGCTTCATCGATGAAAAGGTAAAACTTGTACTTGTCCTTGAGTGCCATGATACCAGGCAGATCGCACATGGTTCCCTCCATGGAATACAGGCCCTCGACAGCTACAAGGATCTTCTTCCACGGGCGATGAGTTCGAGGCTGACCCTGAGAGATGGCCTCACGGAGCTTGCGCTCGAGATCGACAACGTCATTGTGCTTGAAGGAGGAGATGACAGCACCGGAGAGACGAGCACCGACTCTGATGGAGGCGTGGTTTAATTCGTCGGAGAGAATGAGACAACCCTTGGACACAAGTGCAGGGAAAGAGCTGGCGTTCGTAACGAAACCCATTGAAAAGACCATGGAGGCAGGCTTGCCGACGAAGGCTGCGATTTCCTTTTCGACCTCGAGGGCCAAGTCCGAAGTACCAACATCAGCACGAGGGCTGCAGGTGCTGAGGGAGTATTTCCTGACGCATTCCTCCACGGCGTCGGCGCAAGGGCCCTCGGATTGGGCAAAGCCAAGGTAGTTGTAGGAGCTCATGTTCAGGGTCTCGGTATGGGTGCCGGTGTAGTTGTAAGTTCGGTTATAGTCTCTGGACTCGCGATCCATGAGGGTTATGTAGCGACCAGGAACACCGGTAATGGGACGCGCGAAGCAGTCATCAATGCGCATCTTCAGACGACGGACGTAGAAGTTGTCAAAGTCCTCGTTCAAAGGAGCATACCCATTCTGGGGTTTGAGGGCCTGGTAATGCTTCTTGTCGCCGAAGCGTTTGCCAAAGAAGTCGCGGGCATGGCCGAAGAGAATGAGAATCAGGTAGCTGATGTAGGTGGTGAGGACGTAGTAGTAGGGCGGCTCGTCAATGATGGGCGGGTCGAGCGGCTTGCCATCGTTGGACTTGCTCACGTATCGGTGACTAGGGTGGAGGAGAGGGCCGAATTGAGCATCGAAGCGTCTCTTCTTCTCCGTCTCCACCATGGAGGGAGGCGAAAAGAGAGTGGTGGGGGGTTCGTTAGTATCCGGTTCGCCGGCAGTGGCGGTCGAGAGGGAAATGGTGGGGAGTGAGATGGTGGAGGGCGTGATTTGGGTCGAAGAAATATTTTGCTGCTGCATGGCCAAGAGGGCTTGCTGGGCTGTCTGGTGGTCCTTGTCCTTGGCGCCCTTCGGGGAGGTGAAGAAGTTGGCGATGCGGTTGCCGGAACGAGAGGATCTCCTTTCTTTCTCTGTGAGCGGCATGGCGGAAGGGTGAGAGGTCGAGAAGGGGTTCGCAATTCTGCGGGGCATTGCTGAAATGCGATGCGGCCGACTGCGGATGACTCGGTGCTTGGACTAGAAAAGGGGGCGTCGAGGTAAGAAGGGAGACCGGGCGAGCGTCAAATGGTGATATTTGACAAGGAGATGCAAAATGCTTTCTATGATGAAGTCAAGGATGGAGAATGCGCTGTAGAGAAAGAGAAACAGTCGGTCAGCAAAGACTGCGCGCGTCTGACGGGTCGGCCAGATGTGATGGAAGAAGTAAAAAAGGGTTGGAGGTTCGAGAAATAGGGAAATTGTCGGTCAGGGTGTCAGTGGCGCACGCGCGGTCGCAGACAGAGCCGGCGGCCACTAAAAAAAAAAAAAAAGTAGACCCGCTAGGATTACTGGGAGCCAAGACTCTCGTCCGACCTCCTTGAAAGGTTTGATGGGAGCTCAAACGAGACAAGGAAGCGCTAAATGCACGCTTGAGGGGCCACTAAGGCCATCAATGTGCCGGGGCCACGAATTGGGTTGGTTTGGATGCGGCGATGATAAACAACGGTCAAGACGTACCAAGAAGCGCCGTTACCAGGTGCTCAGGTGATGATGGCCTAAAACTGGAGGTTGGAGAAGATCCAATACGTGCAAGAAGGGACAGCACGCTACCCAGTTTCTGGCGACTTCTCCCGCTCTGCAATCGGATTGGTCGGCAAATAGAAAGAAGAACTGGTGAGGGTGTTGGTCGAGAGATGGCGGCTTGGGCGTGGCTTAATGCAAGCGAGGAGCGTGGGGCGAGAAGTGCGTTGTGTGCTGCTGGGATCGGATTGGGAAATCGCGATGCAGCAAACTCAGGAGAGAGGGTGAGAGGAGGAAGACAGTTGCAAGGGACACCAGAAGAGCGAGAGAGGGAGCGTGTGTGTGTGTGGGTGTGCGTAGAGGCAGCTATGGGAGGAAGAGAGGGAGAGGAGATAGATACGAATAGATGGATTATCAATCGTCGTGCGATGGGATTGGACCGTGATTTTAGGTAAATTGGGTGGGCAAGGTGTGTGTGACTTTTCCCCTCGGGAGCTTTGTCAATTGGAAGTACTCTTTCGGCGATCGTGGGTGACGAGGTACCGCCTCAGGAGAATCTAGTTTCTGTGGTGGCGGCCTGTGCCTTTTCTTCTTCTCGACTGATGCAGGCAGGGTCTGTGATTGGTCCACCGCCGGGCAGCTCGGGAAGTCGCGTGGCCAGGCGAGGCGAGAACAAGCCAGGGCGGGGAGGCAAGGCAAACCAAGTACCTAGACAGACGAGGAACACAGTAGCAGCAAGCCGAGATTGAAGATTAGAGCGACTGTATCGCGACTTGGCCCTACGTCACTCCGACGGTTGCCGTTGGTTAGGTATTTGTATAATTTACCCTGGAGGGGAAACCCCCAAGTAAAAGGAGAGGGATCGAGATATACGCACGCACCCACACTCCTGAAAGTATCAGCGTTTTTGTGTGGGTGTGTGTGTGTGTAGGTCGACAGGGAACAAGGCGAAAAGGGACGGGAAAACAAACCATGTATCCATAATGCTAAGGGTATCCATGATGAGTAGCAAAATTACCGCGCTTACGGCCTTTCTCTTTCCTCTCGCCATGGACCTGAGTACATGCTGTGCCACCACGGCTCCAATGTATGACCATGTTCTCTCTCTCTCTCTCTCTTTCTCTCTCTCTCTTTCTCTCTCTCTCTCTCCGCTGGCCATGATGATTTACGGGGGGGGCCTTTTGCTGTAGTGCAAAATCCTTCTCTCCGTCAGCGACGTGTCATTCAATTTTGAGGATCGACTTCGACACGACTTCTTCCCTTGCGACCCCTGCCTCTCCCGGCAGGTCCGGGCTCAACGCTGTTCGTCCTTGCACGGTTGCACCCACAGGTCCCGTTCGTTCCCCTTTCCTACTACTAGGGCAGGTACCTTGGGTACGGCATCCTTTTGCAAACCTCTGGATTTTGGTTTCCATTGGTCTGGTTGGCCTCTCTTTTCAGGCTCTGGCCCACGATGATCGGCCACGTATTCTACAATGCAACAACACATCGGTGGTGTACCTTACATACCTATGTAGTTTACCTGATGGTCTGCCTGACCCCTTGACAACTGCTAGCATCCGATTTGCCCTTGTCCACAAAGCGAGGCTAGATACTCAACTCCTCCCCCTGATAGTCCAACACATGATTCTCGCCCGAAGTTCAGGACTCCTGGTGGATTCTCTTCTTCAAGCAAGACAAAGCATCAACCCTGTCGTCGAGCCCATCGAATAGGGACTACGTGTACTACTAGCGACCGCCATTCCAATCCACTCTAACTCAGTCGGCGTGATTTCGGCTATTGGGCATATCCCGCCTGGCCCCTGCATCTTACTACGTACTATGTAGTTTGTGTACGGATACCTACCTAGTAGTAGGCATTGTTCGCGCGTGGGAAAAGGAGGCTTGCCCGAACGACATGGCGGAAACGGACGCACCGGATTCTGTCGCTGACTGATAGTCGGACGGTGTTGTCACTGCACTCGCCGCTCACTCGCTCTCGGATGCACTGGCAATGGCAACGGCACAATGAGCCCATGCCATTGGATGCTTGTTAATCCCACTATTCCGTACGGAGTATCCGTACAGCTGCAAGAATGCAACACAACCCTCGCCCTAATGCAGCCTTTGCAGACACCCAGAGCCTCTCTCTCCACCTCCAGAGTATGGAGTGCATGATGCGAACGATGAGCTGGGCTAGGAGCTAAGAATTGCCTGCCTAGTGTCGTTGTTACCGCTTCCGCCGGCCATCACCGTCGGCCACCCTCACCATTCGACGGCCCGCTCTTGCTAAGGCTTGACCATGTTCTCTGGCCGCCCTGTTCCATGGTTCCAAGCCGGGCTGTCAACCAGCCTTGCGTGGCCAACAAAGCACAATACCATGGAAACCCCCTGCTCGCCTGCCCCCTCGGCAGCCGTCTCCTCATTTCGAGGCCGTCCGATGGATGTGCAGAGGGGTTGCAAATGACGTTGCCGCCAAAACAATCATGTTGGACGTGTCTCTTTGGCAATGCACTCAAGACAATGCGGCTTGACAACAGCTTGATGGCCATCTCTGCCCAACTCCATCTATAGGCACCCGTTGGTCATATCTTCCAGCGATTGCTCGGGCCATGATGAAGCATCGATGGCCCTGCAAGCCGGTCTCACCGACGGCGCACCATCAGAGTTGATGCCAGCCAGTTGCGGCACACTCAAATGACCAGTTCCCTCGGCGCGCGAGCCCCCGTTGACCACGAGCCAGCGCGCATGGCGCACGCGACTTTGACGATGGGGGCAAGACGTTGCGAAGGCGGAAAAGCAAAGCAACGACACGCTCGGTTGATCGGCCGATGAAATGTCGAACGAACTGGGACGCAGCGTCTGTTAACAGACCGCCACTTGGATATCAGTAGTATATTGTTGCACAAAGCCGAGTCGGAGGCGAGTTCTCGAACAGTCGACAACTAGACGCTGCTTCTTTGCTCCATGTTTCTTCCTTTGGACCCCCTTCGTCTTTCTCGGATGTGTACGACCTAAGCGGCATCGGCTATCGAGCGAGACGTTGTTTGGCTGCGTTGGTTGGCAATCTCCCCCCCGCCCCCCCCCCCCCCCCCCGGATGGCCGAATGGCCTGCTGCGGCCCCGGCAGATGATGAACGTGGCTACTGGCTGGGTACTCGAGACCTCGGTGCAGCCAACGCCAAAACTCGCGCACAACTTCAGGTTGCTGTGCTTGACTACTCTGGTAGCGTAGCGTGGATTTGTGGATGAGTGTCTGAACAGCGTGGTGAATTACGACTCGTTAACTTTGCAGGCTGCTACCCAGCGTAGCGTCCCATTCTGAGACGGTATCCTGACCGCTTGGACGTTGTTATCGATAGCAAGCGGCACTACCTTGATCGAGTCCAATGAGGTGGATCGGGGTGCTGCATTGGTGCACCAGCCACAGCGCAGAATTGAATGGGCAAGTCTTCCCCAACGTCCAATGCCATAAACGCCTCGGTCCAGTGTCTCAAGGCTTTGAAGGTCTTGCATGCCTTGTGGAGCCGGAATGTGGGGAGAGCGGCTTAGCTAGGTACCTTTACAGGTACGGCCCCGGAGTGAAGAAGGCCAGAATGTGAATCCGTACCTACCTACCTACCTACTGCCTCTTCAAGTGAAGAACGAGGGCATAGCATACCACCGTCTCCATTCACAACAGAGCGTCGACGGTACTGTCTTCTGAGATGCTGAGTGGGCTGTCAGAGTCTTGGTTGAGCTGGACGCAGGTGCCCTGGGAGGGGTAACAACGGTCGAGCTCCGGTTCGAAACGCAAACAAACATAGGTAACTACCTACACAAGTGAGCTGGAGCCGAGGGAGCCCGTCTTCTCGGCTCTCCGGAAGCATGTCATGACGACTGAGCTTGCTTATGCTCGCTGAGGGCTGCAGCAGCACCGTACCTACATCGTACCTACCTAGGTAGGTAGCTATAGGTAGGTAGACAGTACGTATGCCAATTCCTCCCCCACCCCCGGACTCCGGCTTTTTGTCTACCTACCTACCTACCTACCTAGGTACCTGTCTGTACCTGATCGGCAAGTACCTATGGCTGCTTTCTCAACCCTTTCCCCCTTCATGTTTCCTTTCTTTTCAGAACGTACCCTCGGAACCGACCCCCCCCCCCCCCTCCTCGGATTACAGCGGGCCAACTTCCCTCCCTCCACTCTGGCCGAGATCTCGACTCAATTATCGCATACAGCAATTTCGAAAACATTTCCCACCCCTACCTATCTCCTTGAAGCCGTGATATTAATTGCTCGGGCATCGTCCAGAGCATCAATCGCCGTTCTTTTTTTGTTTTCTCTGTTTCTCACTCTCGCTCGCACACCGTCCCGTCCCATCCACCTCCCTCGACCCCTCAACCCGTCCAATTTTCGCCCAGCATGACTATCACCACTGTCACGCGCAACGAGCTCTGGCGGCACCCGGACCCCACCTCGACTCCAATGTGGGCATTCCTTCTGCAGGTGAACTCCAAGTACGACCTCAAGCTGGCAGACTATCCCGGTCTCTACAAGTGGTCCGTTGAGAACGTGGCAGAGTTTTGGGAGGAGGTCTGGCACTTTGTCGGCATCACAGCCTCCAAGCCGTTCGACAAGGTACGCTAGCCAATGCCATTCGTCATATCCCAAATTCAACCTAACCCTCATCCTGTCTCGCTTCGCTCTGCTTGGCGCGCCTTGACTACCTGGATCAGGGCGGAGGGTGAACGAGAAAGCCAGGTGGATTGTGTGGCATCGGTGTGATCAAACTCTGCGCGGGCGCCAAAGACGTCCCCAATAAGATGCAGTGACCAAATCGTCAATACCACCCTCACCAGTGTCTTGAACCCTCGTCAGAACCTCGTTCGAGAACCTTGATGTTGGCCTTCAGTGAGGCGGATGGCTATGCGGTCATGGCACACAGTTTTGCATGATTATCACCCTCAAAGGTTGAGTCATGCTATATGGGCCATCCATTGGCTCGCGGGAACGCTGTTGCCCAAATAGCCTTCAGAAAACCGGCGCCCATACCGCCTACCATGATATTTCATTCCTCCCGCGGTCCACCAGCTGATCCGGCCTGGTTGCCTCTAGGTCCTGCCGCTCAATGCGCCCATGTACCCGCGTCCAGACTTCTTCGAGGGCTCCCGTCTCAACTTCGCCGAGAACCTGCTCTTCCCCGCCAACGCCGTCGTTGACCCCACAGCTGTCGCGACTATCACCACCACCGAACTCGGCCCTTCCGTCTCCACAACATGGGCCGAGCTCCGCGATGCCGTCCGCCGCTGCTCTGCCGGTCTCCGAGCCCGCGGCGTCCGACCTGATGACATCGTTGCCGGTTTCGTATCTAACCATGCACAGGCCGTTGTTGCTTCTCTCGCTGCTGCCTCTGTCGGTGCCATCTGGACCGGCATCAGCCCCGACAACGGCGTTAGCGCCGTACTTGACCGTCTGGCCCAGATCGGACCCAAGGTTCTCTTTGCCGACAACGGCACCGTCTACAACGGCAAGGAGTGGAGCAGCACCGACAAGACGGAGGAGATCGTCAGGGCTCTGATGCAAAACGGCCTCGAGCTCGTTGTTGTCATCAACAACGTTGGCTGTGATCTTGGCATGGACGGCCTGGCGGCCACGGGAGTTGTTGCAGAGGAATACGACTCCTTCTTGCAAAGGTACGGGGACTCCCTCCCGCATTCTCCCCTTATTCTTTCTGTTGACCGACAAGTAGCGCTCCTGACGAGCCCCTAGAGTTCGAGCAGCTCCCCCCCTCACATCCCCTCTACATCCTTTACTCCAGCGGCACGACGGGCCTGCCCAAGGCCATCGTGCACACGGCCCTGGGCACCCTCATCCAACACAAAAAGGAACACGCCCTGCACGGCTCACTTACCTCGTCCTCGCGCATGCTCTATTACACGACTACCTCATGGATGATGTGGCACTGGTCCGTCTCTGCTCTCGCCGTCGGCGCCACTCTTGTCCTTTACTCCGGTTCTCCCTTCAAGCCTCATGGCCATCTGTCGCTCCCACAGCTCCTCTCCGACCTCCGTGTAACCCACTTTGGCACATCCGCCGCCTACCTCACCGCCCTTGAAGCAAACGCTGTGTACCCTGTTAATGAGCCAGGCATCGACCTCTCACACCTCGAGGCGATCTACTCCACTGCCAGTCCCCTCCCGCCCTCAACCTTCTCATTTGTCTACAAGGCCTTCCCTTCCAAGGTCAACCTCGCCTCCATTACGGGTGGAACAGACATCATCTCCCTCTTTGGCGCTCCGTGTCCTCTCCTTCCCGTCCGCGTTGGCGAAATTCAATGTGCCGGTCTTGGGATGGCCATCAGCGCCGTCGACTCCCTCTCGGGTGAATCCCTCCCCGACCCATCCCATCCGGGCGATCTGGTCTGCACGGCTCCCTTCCCCTGCCAACCTCTGACCTTCTTCGGCACCGGAGGCGACGCAAAGTACAAGGCGGCCTACTTTGAACGCTTCTCCGACGTCTGCGGCGTCAAAGGCGCAGTCTGGCACCACGGCGACTTTGTAAAGATCCCAAACCCGGCAACGGGGTCGCTCGTTATGCTCGGCCGATCTGACGGTGTCTTGAAGCCCGCTGGTGTTCGTTTTGGCAGCGCCGAGATTTACAATATTCTCACGCGTTTCTTCGCTTCCGAGGTAGAGGACGCCGTCTGCGTGGGCCGGAGACGTGCCACGGACGCCGATGAGACGGTATGTCTCTTCGTCGTACCCGCCGCGGGACACCAATTCGATGATAAGCTGCGGGCCGATATCAAGAGTGTTATTAGGAGAGAGCTCAGCCCGAGACACGTTCCTAGTGTTATTGAGGAGTCCGGTGGCGGCATCCCGAAGACAGGTAACGGGAAGAAGTAAGTCTCGCAGACATTTCCTTGTCTCGACGCAATCGCATGATAGTAGTACCAAAGAGGTCGAATCGAGAGCTAACAACCGATATAGAATCGAGGTGGCTGTCAAGCAGATCCTCTCCGGCATGGACGTTAAGACCAACGCGAGCGTCGCAAACCCCGAGGCTTTGAATTGGTTTCGCGCGTGGGCTGCGTCGCATTAGGTCTCTTCTTTTTTCTTCATGTCGAATGTTTATATGCAAGGGGCATTTCCCTTCGTCGCTTGGCCTTGGTTCTGCTACGCCGCAGCAGGTCAGGCTAGATTATGTATAGCAAACGGCAGGAGATGCGAGGGGGGAAGGTTGGCGGGATGTGATTTGCGTTGCTCGATCAACCCCGGCTATTCGTTGGTTCTATAGGCAAAATCGAAGTAGGTAGATGTCCGGTGTTGGTTTTTATTGGCAATCTTCAGTGTTGGTGGTCTGTTGTACGTGGCCCTAATCAGGAAAGAGCACGGTTGGGCTGGTCAGGAGCATATTGGTCCCAGCCTCTTCCAGGACCGGATCGACATACCTGCATCAGAGGCAATACCAGTTACTGGGTCACCAAGGGTCTCCAGTTTGTGTGTCCATTCGCGTGGGGGTTGCGGGAGGGAGGGGGCGTGTGAGCACCTACCTAAAGAGAACCCCCCCCCCCCTCCCCCCCTCCCAACGCTTCGCTCGCGTGCCCACCTCGGGACGGACCGGCTAGGCTGCAGCTGCAGAATTGAAAGGCCGGGGTCCTATCTGGTGCTGGGAGAAAATGAGGAGGAAGACGGAGGAGGGATGTAGGAGGGCGTGGACTTAGAACCGCATGCTCTTGGTCCTAACTGCATCTCCCTGCTTCCTGCCTACATAAATAAAACCGAGAGGAATTGAATACATTGCCGATCACATCTTTTTAACTAGAAAAATCAACACATACACAACTTGTTACGAGGTATCGCTGGTTGCAAGGGGCAGCAATTTGAAGTGATAAAAAGTCATATTGAATAACGGCCGTGATCTTGTAGGATTAGGCTTATGCTATATCGTAGTAGGCAATGACGATACCCAACAACGCCTATTATGCAGTCGTCCACACTAGTCGGGGGACATTCCAAGTAACCCTATTGTTCCTTTTTGTCTTACTCTTGCATACCTTTTACTCTCCTTTTATTCTTTCGCACCTCCCATGCGTGTATAACCTTCAAAAGAATGACAATGCTCAAGTATTCCATCCAGAATCCCAGTCATGAAGAAGTAATGAAAACACACAGTTCTAAAGCGCACCGGTCAGGAGACATCCAAGCATTTAGTTAACGCTTGCCATACGCTTGGCCATGCTGAGAAGGGAAATTAGTCAAGTGGTCCATATATGGGATTGGATGAGGGTAAACTTACAAGTCATAGAATGCAAATTGACTAGGCTGGCTGCCAAACTGGTAGACAAACCTCGAGGCAAGGTAGCTGCCGAAGATGGCGCGCAGGTACGAGTCGGGGACACGCTGGATGATGGTGTCGAGACCGATCTTCTCCAAGAGCAGATTGGGAAGGGCATCTTGGAGGACTGAGCGACGGATCTTCTCGTTCTCCCAGAGGTCGGAGTGTTGCAGCTCCTCATCAAGGGTAGTGATGGCGTTGGAAAGGTTGTCGGAAAGAACACTGCGGGGGAGGCCAGTCTGCTCGTGCTCGCGCCAGATGGCCTCGAACTCGAGTCTAGCGTTCTCCTGGATCTTGGCCTGAACGGACTTGACGTAATCCTGGTAAAATTGGGGAGCCTGGCCTCTGGCATCGTGACACATGTGCTTCACAAAGTTCTCGTCGTCGAACGAGAGCGAGGCAAGAACCTCTAGAGACGAGGACGTCACACCGCCCTTGTTGGCGCTGGCGTCCTTGTACAGGATGCAGCCGGCGGCCTCGAGGCGGAGCTTCGCATCCTGGGTGATGAAGAGGTTGGCACCCTCAACCAGGTAAGGGATGGTCGACTTGCCGTCCTTGATGATCTTGTTGACCGAGATCAGGTCAATCGACTCGGGACGACCACCGCAGGGAACGAAGCAGTCGGTCAGACCAGTGTCGCGCAGGTGGTAGGTGTTGCGGAACGACGTGCCGTTGGAGATGAATTCGCCAGTAGGCAGAGTGATGTTGTTGTCATCAACCAGGACGCGGTAACCGTTCTTGGACAACTTGGCCATGTCAAAATTGACAATCATGGACCGCGATTTGGCAAGGCGGAGAAGCTCCTCCTTGTCAATGCCGTTCGGGTCAACAAGGACACCGGATCCGTCAACAATAGAAGTGTACTTCTCGTTGCTGAGCAGGATCTCGTTGCTGCCCAAGTCACCATCAGGGCCGCCGGTCTGCATCTTCTTGACAGTGGAAGGGTCAAGGTCGAGCTTCCTGTAGATGCCCTTGACGTACTCGCGGACCGACAGAGTGGTCATACCGTATGTGTCGTGAGGGATGCCACCGAGCTTGGGTGACTTGCCGGTGAAGAACGACTTCCACCAAGGGGCTCCACGGGCGCGAGCGTGCTCAGTCGCCCAGTCGACAAGGTCTGCAGTGTTCTCATCGGGTCCCATGAAGATGATTTCCTCCTTGCCGTACAGGTCTACAAGCGGGTTCTTGATACCAGGGGTCTGGGCAGGGAGAAGGAGGTCGAGAATACTGTCGATATACTTCTCAAAGGCCTCCTTGGCGCGGTCTTGCATCTTGGGGTCAAGAAGAATGACACCCTTGGAGCCACCTTCGGGAATGTCCTTGTTCTTGCGTTGCTGAGTGCTTGCAAGACCGTAGTTTTCATCGAAGAGGTTGCGGGCGTTGATGCCATACGCCTCTTTGCTACGAGATTTGACAATACGGATACCACCGCGAGCAATGTCCTTGAATCGGAGGTGAAAACCGCGCGATTCGGCGCCAATGACGAGGAACATGCCATAGAGGCGCTTGGGATACTCAATCTCGGGCAAGAAAGAGGGATCCAGACGGAAACTCAGGGCAACCTTGGTGGGAGTGAAGTAATTCGTCTTGAGGATGGCGTTGTTGAAGACACGGAAGGCGGTCATGACCATCTCCTCGTGCTCGTTAGACACGTCGCGAGTGATGCGCTCCTTCAGCTTGGCATCGGACAAAACTTCAATGGCAGGGGTGGGGGCAATGAAGTGGCGATCAAAGTCGGGTCCGACGGCAAGGTGCACCGAGGCAAAGGAGGCATACAAGGCGCGAACCAAGCCGGGGTATGACTGGATAATCTCAAGGATGTAGTCGGGGGTGAAGGTCTCCGTCCTCAGACGGCGCTTCAGCTTCGAAAGAAGCGCCGTGTGGGCCTGGTTCTTGGGGTCTAGGATTTCGGACAAGGAGACGTACTCGGAACCAAGACGGTTCAAGAAGTGCTGAATGAAGACCCAGACGCAGTGGCCGTAGACGGTCTCCTGGAGGCTGAGCTCGCCAGAAGTGAAGAGCGAATGCAGCTTGTTCTGGGGCAAGCAGTAGAGGAGGGAGATCTCCTTGGTGATCTGGTGGATCGACTGGTCCAACGAGGGGAGGTTGCCCTCGAGGTTCATGGCTGGGCGGAGGTAGATACTCATGACCGTGATGCCGTTGGCGAATTGCTCCACGTACTTTCTGGAGCTGGTGACGCCGTAGTAGTGGTACAGGTCGCTGAGGGCGGAGAACAAACCGCGAGCAGTGCGCGAACGGAAGGCGATAACCAAGCGCTTTTCGGGAGAGCCCTCAATGTCAAACACCTCGATGACGGGGCCAGTTCTATTGACCGCAAGCTCGATGATCTCCTGGTAGATCTGCTTGGTGTTGCTGGTGGCCTTTTGGAGGAACCCGTTATCGGCAATAACCTCCAAGCGGGTCTCGTTGGGGTCCGTCGTCTCAGGGCTCTGCTTGAAGAGACACTGGTAGACGAAGTAGCAGCGCAGCGTCGCCTTGGAGGCGGGCGATGCGCCCAGGACGCCGGGAGAGCGGAATGTCTCAACACGGAACTTGGACTTGCCCGTGTGGTCAAGATACTTGGCCTCAAGGCGCTGTTCGTAACGAGGTCCGGCCGTGGAGGTCCTGCCGGGCTCGCTCGTGTCGATGTAGATGGCATGGTCGTGGGCCTCCATGTCGAGACGGATCTCCTCGCGCTTGTCCTCGCGGGCGAATGCAGCCACCTTGGCGGCGTACAGCGAGGTAATTTGGCTGGCAATGACCTCGGGGACTTCGATCTCGAAGTAAACGTCGTCAATGCCGAGCTCGTTGTAGAACCAAGCAACTTGCTCCTCGATGAGGGCATCAGGGATCCAGCCGTTGTTCTTAATGAGCTCCTTGACTAGATTACGCGCGTTAGTGGCACTCGGTGATCTAATTGACTGGCAAACTCACCCTGCTCCATCTGCTCTTGCTTGCCACCGAATTCCGGCGCAATATAGCCGACAGTAGCTGACCTCAGGACTCTGTGTCCGTTGCCATTGCAACGGAGAGCCATAGGAACGCTGAAATGTGTGGGTTGGGGAGAGGGGCCGCGGCTGCTCTCTGCTGAGTCGGCCTGAACCTGGCCCAGCATCTTGTTACGAGGGGGTGCGGCGGTCGCCATGATGCAGGGGATTTCTTCGAGAGGGTCTGGCTCGGAAGAATACCTATCCAGGGAAAGGTCAGTATTGACGGAGAGGCCCAACATCGCGGCGGGTGGCATGTCCACAGAAGCGCAGGAAGAGAAGATGAGAAACGTCGGTGCGGATGCTGTGAAGGCGAAGAACAGAGGGAAAAAGACGGGCGTTGATGGCGGGTGACCCCAAGGTCTAAGTAGGGAGCCCGGTGCAACGAAACATCGCAGCAACGAGGAGAGTTACATGATTTTTGGGAGTCACACTCAGATAGCTGCAGCTGAGCTTTGTTCGAGCGCCCGATGGGGAGGCCGAGATCAGCGTAAGGGGTTCAGAGCAGGCTTGCTTTGCTGGGAGGCTGTTTGGAATAGACTGGGCGACCGGAAAGCAGAAGCGGGTGCTAGGGGAGGGCGGACGACCTCACGCGTGCGCGCTAGGTAGGAATCGAGAGAGCAGCGTGCTTGCGTTGAAGCTTCACCGCTGGATGCTCGTGCGATGGGCGGGCTGATAAGGGAGGGGCAGGGGCATGTGAAGTGAAGGGGAGGGTGCTGGAATCAAGGGACGTGAGACTCGGGCGGACGGACGTACCTTGCGTTTCGGCAAACTAGCGTGTGATGCTGAACCGAGTCAGATATACTGGATCAGCGGCGGGCAGAGCTAACAACCGGCTCGGGCACCTGCTTGCCGTGGATTTGTTGGCTGAATAGATAAGGGGGTGGGAGGGAAAAGGCGTGATGAGAGACGTGAAGTCTGGTTCCCGGGGAGTGCAAATATTGTCGAGGGGGAGGGTGTAGTTTTAGATGCGCGCCCGATCTGACCGACGTCAAGGTCTCGGAAAGGTGATCCGGAGGTGGAATTTTGTGTTTGGCCCAGGTTTTCGAGTTGACGGGTCAATGTGAAAGGACTGAGTGTCTCTGAGGAGCCAATGGCAGTAAAGACAGCTTCTGGTGGTAAACGAAGACGGGATGAAAGAAGGGGTTGATAGGAGTGGTGTTGAAGGGGGGATATCTCGAAGCCCAGAAGCGATCGGTATATACGTATTTTCCTCTTGTGGTGAGGTGAATAAGAGGCAAAGATACAACGGGCAGAGCGAGAAAGGAGTTTCCCTGTAGGCTGTGCCTGGTGGTCAGCCGGATTGCCCGTATTGAGATTGTGGAAGCTACGGTAGGCGCGGCCTTGTTTAGCTTTATCGGCTGTGGAAGGGACGAAGTACCTTTTGTTGTTATTTATTTTGTCGCCTGCGAAGTTGCGCCGGCTTGCTCGAGCGAGTAGGCGATCAAAACGCGTCAATTGACGTAAGGTGGACAATGGGGATCCCGGGCAACACAGCCATCCGACCAGCTCTGGGTCAATTCGCTGATGCCGGTACTTTTTTTTTCTCTCTTTTTTCTTCTTGCTCTCTTCCTCGACAGGGGAGAGTCCTGCTTCTGCTCAGGCCCCAGGGGGCGAGTGAATCAATGGGGGTCCGTTTGGGGTTTAGAGGGAATGATGAAAATGGAATCCGGTGGGTTTCCGCTCTTTTCTCTCGCTGGGTTCGAGAAGAAACAGAGAAGGTCGGGCTCTAGATCCTGGCTTTAGGCACGGATGGGTACAATAGCGACGATTGCTTTGTGTGATGTGGCGACACCGAGGGGCAGATTTTGTGAAGATAAGGAGGACCCTGAACTCGGGTTGCTTTGTTGCTGCGTTCAGCTGAAAATAGCAACAGGGCTGGCTGTAGGGTGATGGCCACCACAAGGCTGTGAAATGAGGCGACGGACACCGGGCCGGTTAATTGCTGGCTGGGGTTTGTGGCTGACACGAGAGGGAAAAGACGCGAGTACGGACGGTGTTGCTGAGGTGAGAGCTGAGCAACACAAGGAGGAATTGGATGGCGATGATGGTGTTTCGACCCGATGGGAGGTAGGAGGGGAGGGAGGGTGTGTGTGAGTAAGAGAGAGAGAGAGAGAGAGAGAGAGAGAGAGAGAGAGAGAGAGAGGAGAGGGATGAGGGTGAGGATGGCAATGTCGTTCGATCAGAGACCAGAAATTCTCACGATACAACAGGCGCGGCTCCAATCTTTATACTCGGGGTGCTAGACGACTCGATGAAGGGACTTGTTCATGCTTCATGCTCTGTTCTGCTCCATGCTGTACACCAACGGATACGTAGAATGCCAATTGTGATTCTGCTTCCCATCCTCCCCCCCTTCCTTGGTTCATGTACACACACCCCCCAGCCGGGGCAGGTGACTCGCAACGAATGAGGGAAAATACCTAGCAGCCGGAAAAAAACTCATGCTTGAAGCACGTCGACATGCATCCTTGCAAAAACACTGTGCCGTTTGGAATACCAGTGAGGTTCCTGCTATAGGTATCCGTAGTGTTTACAACACACACGCTGGATCACGATGATGACTTCACCCATAACGCAAATGGCCAACTATTACCAAATAAAAGCGAGCTAATCTCTTTTGAGCAGGCGGCAGACTCCAATTTGCACCGCTGATTGGATCACCGGTTGAGAACTCGAGGCCAAGTGGGAGGTACCAAGTACGGTGTTTCTGTATGTACCGCCGCGTAGCGTCCATCTCTTGCAGTGGCGCCGGTGTTGCTGCTGATCACTCACAGCGACTGTCGTAAACAGTACCTACCTAAGGTACCTACCTAGGTACCTAGGCAGGCATGAGGGAGTACCGTACGGAGTACAGGCCCTCCCGAGTCCTACCCAGGGCAGATAGTCCGTTTCCTTTAGCTGACAAGCTGGAGCAAAAGCTGAGGCAACTGAGGCCTGGGAGCTGCCACATGGGGCGCATCACATGTGCCAATGGAGGGGCACCAAGGAACCACCAAGAAGGCGCAAAACCTCCACCTCCACTGAGCGAGAACCACAATGGCCTCCCACCGGTACGTACCCGGTACTTTGTCTCCAAAGCAGGTACCTACCTAGGAGGGTACAGATCTGAGTACATTATACTTGTCGCTGCACGTATACCGTAGGTACGTATCTCTCTTGCCATGACAATGGCACGGCTATTCGAGGCTCTTCTCTCCACACTTCTATGTGCATCCATGTATGTATTCGTATGCTTGTTATCTTTTTGCCTTGTGGTTTTTTATTAATTTTTCTTTTCCTTCTCGCCTGTGTTTCTCGCTGTATCGCAGCTAGGTACTGTATATGCAGAGTGTCGGAGGGGCCACCCGGCCTTCTCTATTTCCCCGAAGAAAATTTTCTCATGTCACGATACCTAGGTAGGGAGGCGTTGACAGTCTCCCCAGCTTCAACCGGCCCGGTTGTGTTGAACATGTCAGTTGTCAGAGACGGCATCGGTCGCCCACCAATTACACAACTACAGACACCATACCTCACAACCAAACATGCAAGCCAAAGCCGATGGAAGTGGCCATTTCCTCTCCCTCCTTCGGTGAGACATGAGTTAATGGGCCAGATCGGCTGTGCAGTGTGTCAACCCGGGCCATTGCAATGCCCCTCCAAGCCGCTATATCCTCTTCGTCTGACAGCGCGCCACTGGTAGCCATCGTCCTAATTACCTACTTCGTACACGAACTGATAACCCGTGTTGGTACGGATACCTCTGCGCCCACAAACCACGCAAATAAATAAACACCGCAATCACGAATGCAGCCCAACGCACAGGCTCTCCCACGGCCGGGCCATGTCAATATAGGACAGTGTCGGTGACGGATAAGAACCCGGTACCACAATACCCGTTTCCAGAACCTGGAAACCTGCGGGCCTGCGACTCTTGCCCATGCTTGACGGCGCGCATCACAGGTCCGGTCGAGGTCTCGAGTACCTCGTGCTCCGTCTTGTCTTTTATTTTATTTTTATTCTACCGCTTGTTCGTGTTGCGTTGCAGCTCAAAACGCCCGCTCGTCGAGCGCCGACCCATCCAGCCCCTTGCAACCCCTGCTAACGGCTCTTGCTCTAGTTTTACCGAGTATTGCGCATCAGCAACTACCTACCTACCTACTACATAGGTAGTATGTAGGTAGGTAGTATGTAGGTAGGTAGTAGCAGCCTCAACAGTGTCTTTCCGCTGGCTTGTACGGATACACAAAACATACACCTCTTCATGTACCTTACCTCTCTTGCGAGCTGCGACAAGCTTCAAAGCAAGACACCGACCAAGCTCCCCTCCAGGAGAGACCCGGAGCCTAATCCGGACCACGGATGCCGGCAGTGAGCCTTGCTTGCCCTGACGTTGTTTCCATTACCACACGCTGCCCACTTTGCCCACCCCAAGCACAACAACACGCCGTCGTTACGGGAGGGTAATGAAAACAACCCGAGACCATTCTCCTCCCACAATTACCCCAGGTTTCTTTCCGCTACTTGACCCGTCCATCTCCTGTCAGCTCACAGACCGCACACTAATGGTCCCTCTCAGAGGGATGCCCCAACAACAGGACGCCATGTGTATCCACGGTACAGGGCCAGAAGAAGAATGCGCAAGATCACGAGACGGCGTACGTACATGGGATGGGATATCGAGGATGGCCCTTGCCCAAGTCAATTCTGCCCCCCCCTCCCCCTCACTCTCCGCCTCCCCGAGTAGCCCGGGAGCGCGACTGCTGACCCCACAGCCGCCCCAAGCCAGACACAGTTCGTTCCTCAGCAAACCGGCCCCGAAATCGTCGAGTTTCCATTACCCCCAGATTACTTGATCGTGCAGCGACGCATAATTGCGATCCCTAGGGGGAGGGGCCACGGGACAACCCTCATTGGGGAACCCTGGGTGATGGGAAACCTAGATCTTTATTCTCTGCCTGTTCGTACCTAGCCTCATCTAAGAAGGGGGCGGAATGCCTCGGCTAGGTGCCGCATCGCCATTACCAAATGGAAACGGCCATTGTAAAACACTGCCGGTGTCTGACACCATCCCTACCTCGCCTTCGTCACGCGGTCCGGCGTGGTCGTTCGTCTCGTCCAAAGGCCGCTACAAAGGCGGGCAACGAGCTCCTGTCGCTGCCACGACCTTGCGCCAGTGTTGCGTGCTAGTCGGCAAAGGCGGATGTTGTGGGCTAAGAGGTTCGTTGGAAAGCCGAATAGAGCGTTTGGAATGAATGTCCAAGTCAAATTATTTGCGAACCGCAGGTTAGATATCTACCTGGAGTACGGGTATTTCGCGGTTACATAAAATTCATACATTATTGCGTGTCTTGCTATAATGGAATCCTTGTCGGTGATATCCACACGCTGCCCAAAAAGGATAGAGATGGAGATGAACCTTGAAGTCCCAAGAGGGTCACGATGCCTTCGTCCCATCCTCACCGTACCTGATTGACCGCGCGGGGAGGGGGGGTTCTAGAATTTTTTCCCCCCCTTCCACTTTGGGGCATGCGGGTTCATATGGTGTGTGTCTGGACATGCAAACGACCCCCTCTTGTCTAAATTTACCCCTCTTGCACGGGGGGGGGGGGGTGACTGTCTCTGAACTGGATCGTAACCCCTGCACCAGCACAAGGGGATGAAAAAGTCGGATCGTCACTTGTTCTTGTTCTCCTCATCTTCGCACTCCCCCCGAGGTCCCCCGGCCTCACCAAGTCCCCCGGGTCCATTCCACACACCCACGGGAAGCTTGGGCTAAAAGACAAGCACGGGAAGAGAGAGGGAGGGGGGAAAGAGGTCACACGATGCCTCCCTCTAATCTCCTCCTTTCAGGGTTCATGGCAATTGCACCATTCCAGCCCAAGGTCACGATGGGAGGCACGGTTTGAGGTCTGAGAAAGCCTTGACACATCGAAACACATCTTGCCCGAGAGAAGCATCGGGATGCGTACGCGTGCTTCCTCGCCCCTTGCTTTCCGTCCGCCGACGCCAGAGGTCAGATGCTTGGTATGTACGGACCGCCCGGTGGATCGGTCAGGTTTTGAGGTTGGCTGTGTCCTGGTTGGTGATTCACACGGCGCGGGCGAGGCTTCCTCGGATTCCCTCTGCCGCATCATCTCCGGATCCGGATAGGCACTGCGATCCGGTACCTGCTCACTCGACTTGCCGCCGTGGAAGAGGACGGCCCATTCCTTGGAAAGAAATGGCTCGTCCGAATTGAGTGGCCCCAATGGGACCGTTGACGGCATTCGGGCTGGTCGCTCTCGACTGTCAACAATCAAGTCTGTTCACCAACTCGAGTTGGTCAGGTGCGGTGGTGCCGTGTCATGGATAACAAGTGTTTTCTTTCTCGGCCACTGGTTCCTAGACCTATTCGTACCAGGGCTAACTCTGTGACCTCAACCAGTAATGTGTAAGCGGCAGCCAAGCAGAGCCTCCTACGGTCCCCTACCGAAATCTGTGGTGATCACGTCGGGTTCCCCACCCGAGACTGTCCCAACGTCAAGCCAACTCTTCCCCGGCCAGGTCAGCACTGCCCATCCCTGCCTGATCTGCTGGCCAACCACCACGGTTCGTTACCCATATTTCGATCTCGGGACCACGAATGGCACAACGTAGAAACCTGCCGAGTCTTTCCTTCCTCGCAGATTCTCATCAGGAATCACCCATTGTAGCATTCCGCCGATCGATGGCCATTGGCGACACGAGCGGTGCTAGCTCGTCAACTCTCTGGTGTACAGTCCCTGGCTGAGCCTGCGAGGGCGGGGTCTGTTTTCTCAACCCCCTTTTAAAGAGAGATGCATGAAGCTGGAGAACACATGCGCGAAGATCATCCGCCTCGGGGATGCTGTCCACCAACCAACCTGCAGACCGGATGTGGTCGCCTGGCTAGTCTCCCCCAACATGAGTGAGCGCTCCGTCTTCAACTATGCCCAGACTGTAAGACACAAAATGCGAGCATTCCTGGGCCTTCCTGAAGACAGATATAACCTGCTCGTGCCGATGGCGACGCTGGCGACGCTGGCCTTGATCGGAAGTGAACAGGTCAGGTTCGTGTACTTCAGGATCCGCAAGTCTTACGGTTCCTACGAGTTATCCCTCGCGACGGCCGCCCAAGAATCCCGCGCCGTGCCCCAAGGAAGAACACGACGACGACGAGGGTCGGAGTAGGGTCGAAGTCGGTTGACCTTCGCCGAATCAGCGGTGCCGTGATCGCCCAAATATGGGGGAGCGGCCTTGCTCGCCCTCCGTTCGTCCAACCCCGTCACACCCGGTCCCTTCATCTTGAAGGCCGTTCATGTGTTCCCATGTCCATTCAGACGGTTTCCCCGCCCGGATGGAGGGTGCCTCTATGTGCACAACAGATAGAGCCCACCCAGAAGAAACCAGTGTACATTTGTAGTGTACTTGCTCCTCCAACCTCTGAAGGGGTAGGTAGGTGCCAACTCTTGTAGTTCAAACTGAAGGCAGGGAAGACGGACCCCACTCCCCGCCACGTATATATGTATGTATATATGTGTCGTACATCGTATCTAGATAGGTACCTAGGTAGGGTGTGGGTGCGCAACGACGTACCTTCCTGACCGGCCTGACCTGACCTTTCTTGTCCTGTCCTGTCCTGTCCGGTGTCGATAGCGGCATCCACTACCCCGGACCCGGGGACGGCACCTCGTGCATGTTTTGGTAAGGCGAGTCAGCAAATCCCCGCACGCGGCCAGTTTATGGGGTAATGAGGGGGTAATATCGGGGTTTCGAGGGGGTAATGGAAACTGTCCTATTTCGTAATTCGAAGCAATTTAGCTCGAGCACGTTATTTGGGTCGGTGATTGAAAGTGCGAGAAGAGTTTTTTTCTCATAATCACGATCCGGGGTTGGCAGCCGACCGATGGTGACGAACTGGAGGCACATACGGCTAGTATCCAGTACATGTGTACATATGGGTACTTGGAACAAAGTACTTGACTGCTGAGAAGGACAGAGAAGAAGAAGAAGAGTAGGAGGAAGAGGAAGAGGAAGAGGAAGAGGAAGAGGAAGAAAAAGTGTATCGAACTGGATCTTCATCTCTCCCATCCTCCATCTTCCATCTTCCATTGCATTCAAAGACATGCCAGGTCTACCTACCTGGTTGATGGAGAAAATGAGGGTCCCCGCCTCCCCGTCTTCCCCCAATTCCATGGTGGGAACGTTCAGCTGATGCCTCTTTGGTTCCTCTCTCACCCCTCATCGCACGCACTCGTGTTGCACGGTGCCACAACCACACAGGTTCGTCACCTTGCATAGGTATCCTATCAAGGTACTGAGGTACTAATTGAGTAGGCAGTTTCGATCTAGAAACCTTTTTCTATTGCGTTGAGTATTGGGCATGATACTCATACTGTGTTTTCTCGACCGTGTTAGATTATCATTGTGTACCTATGCGACCTTAAGAGGGACCGACCGCCTTGTACAGTACCAAGTAGGCAGGTACAGACTGTACCGGCTGCTTACCTTACGCGCCCCGCAAACCCGGAGCTCCCTCGGGAACCCCTCATTGGACTATGCGGGCCACCACTTGCTCAGGAAAGATTTGTCTGCGAGAGTGGTGCATCATGACTTCACAACGAACCCGACGTCTGAGTCGCATGTCTTCAAGGATCCCGACACAGGCCCAAAGGACCATTCTTTACGCCCTCGCCACTTTGGAAATACCTGCTAAGGAGTCACAAATTGAACAAATCATCTTGATTTCCCCACCATCGCCGTTCTCAGTCCGTCCCGAGTCCACCCTCCTTCCCTTTCTCTCCGCCAACCTCGAGCCGAGGTGAGAAGCTGTGTCACCTCTTTCTCGCCTTGGCGAATCGAGACAATCACAGTATCCCGTCCCAGACATGGATCCTCTGAGCAGAGCATATGCCGAGACCCTGGACCAGAAAGACGCGCTGAGACACACACGGGATGAGTTCGTTATCCCCACCAAGCAAGATATTGCCAGCAACACTCTCGCCAAGAAAGGTCAGCGATTGGAGGCCTCCTTCCTTACTCCCCTTCCGCACCAGACGTCACACATCATTACTCTCCCAATATCCATCTTTCTCCTCTCATATCTCTTATAGTGTCAAGGACTGACAGGGCAGAAGATGATGGCTCTACCGCCTCAAGCGCTGACCAGCAAAAATGCACCTACCTCTGTGGGAACTCCCTCGGCCTGCAACCCAAGCGCACCGCCGTGAGGATACAGCAATACCTGTCAACCTGGGCTACGCAAGGCGTCCGGGGCCACCACAAACCTCTCGAGGACTCCCCGTTACCGTCATGGCTCGATGTAGACGCGAAGGCGGCCAAGTTGATGGCCCCCGTTGTCGGTGCCGACGAGTCCGAGGTCGCCATCATGCAGACTCTGACGGCAAACCTACATCTTCTCATGGCCGCTTTCTACAAGCCTCAGAAGGAAGGCAGGCATAAGATCATCTTGGAGAGCAAGGCCTTTCCGAGTGACCACGTGAGTCTCCCCCATTCTTGCCGGAGGCGGGGTGAGATGTGAGATGAAAGAATGAGTGTGAGGTTGACGTCCCTCTAGTTCGTTGTGGAGACCCAAATCAGGCACCACGGCCTCTCACCTTTAGAGTCGATGGTCTGCATCGAGCCCCCTTCCTCAGCGGAACCGACTCTCACGACCCAGCACATCCTCTCGGCCATCGAGCGCCACGCCTCCGACACCGCTGTCCTCCTCCTCCCGGGGATCCAGTACTACACGGGTCAGCTACTCGACATCCCTACCATCACCGCCCTCGCGCACAAGCACTCCATCTTCGTCATCTGGGACCTCGCCCACGCCGTCGGCAACGTGCCCCTGAAGCTGCACGAGTGGAACGTCGATGCCGCCGCGTGGTGTACGTACAAGTATCTCAACGGCGGGCCGGGCTGCATCGGCGGCTCGTTCGTCCACTCGAGACACACCGCCGTGACCACGTCCGTCCAAGATCCGAATTCCGCAAGGGGGTACGTGAACCGGCTCGCCGGGTGGTGGGGTAACGATAAGTCATCCCGCTTCGTCATGGAGACAAAGTTCCACCCGGTGCCGGGAGCCGCCGGCTTCCAGCTGAGCAACCCGAGCGTGTTGGACATCACGTCTTTGTGCGCCTCGCTCGAGGTGTTCGAGCTCGCCGGCGGCGTCAGCGCGCTACGGGAGAAGTCGCTGCGGCTGACCGGGTACTTGGAGGAGCTGCTCGGCGCGATGCCGGAGGAGGAGAGGGCGCTCTTCCGGGTTCTCACGCCGAGGCGGCCGGAGGAGCGGGGCGCGCAGCTGAGCCTGCTGCTCGCGGACGGGCTGTTGGACGGCGTGATGGAGTTCTTCGAAGAGGTCGGCGTGGTCATTGACGACAGGAAGCCGAACGTCATCCGGGTCGCGCCGGCACCGTTGTACAATACATTCGCGGACTGCTTTGACTTTGTGGAGAAGCTTGGAAAGGCGTTGCAGGGGGCCACCAACAACATCTAGTCGTAGATTTGAATTCCTAGAATCGATTTATACACGATGATTGCTTGCTATGACTGCCAGGTTCCGGGGAAATGCAAGCGTGCGAGGGTCGAGGTCTCTGCAGGGCAGCTTTTCCCTCGTAGAGATTGGCATACTAAACGGCAAACCTATGTGCATAACCATTCCTCCTTTGAGGGGATTAGATGGCCTTTGTCTAGTACATCTCTATTGGAAGACATGAATACGGGTCGGGCCGAGGGGACGGGAGCTGCCGTGAGCCCGTTGGCCACAGGTCAGTTTGCACTTCCCTCAGGGCCCAGTGGTCCCGGAAACTCTCCGTATGTAAAACGTCGCCGATTCGATTCGTCTCTTTGAGTTCGAGGGTATTACACTGTGCGTCATCTCCTTTCGAATTTATGTAAAGGGGCATTCAGTGATACATGGCCCGAACTCTTCAAATCTTTCTGCTTGAGGACATACAAAGTCACAACAGAGGGCAATGCTCTCAACTACAGGGTACTTCGATCCGAGCCTCCAAAGCCGTGGTCATGGTCTTCCGTCGGTCAAGGAGTGAGTAAAGATTGACGACCGAACGAGTTTTCTGCAAATATCTGGAGAAACAGACCAGGACCCAGCACCACCAAGGCACCGGGAACACGACAAAAGCACAAGTCCATGGGGGCGGAGAGGCGAGGACGGACGTGAGGATGCTCAAGGGCTCTACGACGATTTGCCTGTAGAATTATCTTGTCGTTGATGCTATCGTATGTAGCCCCCCTTTGAATACCAGACTAAGAAACATCATGAAATAGCTGTTTGTCTCAGCCGTGTACACTCCTGCGTATTACGCATGAATCCCCTGACACGGTTATGGAGTACATAAAATGAAAGGGCATCGGCCAAAACCCCTCAGAGTGTGATGCAACACCCACTTCGGCAACCATCTCAATGCTATACGTATCGGCTTGCTCAACCTGTTCCCGGGAAGGTAGTGAGCACCAAGCAGTCATTCAACGTCTCACAGCATAATCTAGTGCTCGTAAAGTGCTAAAAGGGCAAAAAATACCGGTATAAGTTCATTAAACTCAAGGTTACCCAAGAATCAATCACAGCCGGTGTCTTCCCATTCAACACCTCAGTTCCAGAGAAGCACCAAGGGGCTTCGCCAACAGCGAGGGAGCGTTGGTAGGTCTCCCCAACACACCGTCAACTGAGGCTATATCGATAAGAAGGATACAGAACTGCATTTGGCAACGCGGGGCAAGGTCAGTGATAGGGTAATCGAGGTACAGAGTGAAGGTTCGCGATTCCTGCGTTTTGCCAAGGCATATGCAACCTTATGAATAATCGACGAGGGACCGGTCTAATCTACAACGCAGTCTATAATGAGAGCTAGTCACGATTCTGGGCTGTGGGAGAATCTCTGAACAAAGTAACACGGCCTCTGCTATGTAAAGACCAGCTACAGCATCTAAGTCGGGGTCAGAATGCACAATGTGTTTCATGCTCATCCAAAGTTCCACCATGCTCGAATTTCGCCGTCAAGCATAACGAAGCCTCGGCGCTGTATTTCACTTGGACTTTATACTTCATATTTCATGACTGAGCCTACAGGCCCTCCTTGGTAACCGGGCGACTGAAATTTGTCCCTTATGTTCGCGGCAAGTAGTTGGTTCAAAGCTACCATTGCAAGTGGCGACGACCGAGGCAGCCTGCAATCTGCTCTGGTCATGGCAAGAGAAACATCAGCGGGACTATGTTGGTAGGATTTGCTGTGCTCCCTCTGCCAGCAGTGGTTTCAGCCGCTTTACTCCCGCCTCGCATCAGAGTCCTGGGAACACACCAAGACCCTGGGCCACTGCGTCACTCGGTGAGGCATTTACTCGAGCTTCGGCTGATACTGTCTCTGACCTCGGCCAGCTAGACTGATGCTCGGGCGCCCCTTGCCTCCCGTAACCAGCAGCCAAGCCAAGGCGTCACCCACCGGCTACTCTTTTGATGCCGGGTTGCCGTGTTCTGATCTCCCGCGGTGTGGGCGCGGCAAGCTGGGTGTAGGGACAGGTGTGCAGGGCAGTAACTTCAAGGAAAGATGCAGGGCGCGTGGTGACGGCGTCAAGTGCCGCCAACTCCCGCCAATAAGGTTTCGGATATGCTCAGATGATCTGCGATGACATCTCGCAGCTATGAAACAGCCCTCGGGATGAGTAGGCGACATGACAGGTTGGGAGGCAGGGCACATCCAACAGTTGGGATGAAGAACCAACCCATCGCAAGCTCTTGGCACTGCGAGATAACACGTATCGCGGCGGATTTCGATTTCAAGCAATCACCCTCACCACCTTGGCCCCTCAGCGTGCCCCCCTGTTGACGGCCAGCGTGGCCAGCCATGTCTCTCGGTGCCGAGACATGGCGCAGGGAGAGACAGCCTGCCAATTCTGCCCCTGAGGAGAGGTAGCATATCAGGCGGGGGATTAAACATGGCTCGGTGAGACACCGGCATGCAGAGGTTGTCCGATACTGGCAGTTAGTCAGGCACTCCCGCTTCCAACGAGCTGGATCCGACAAATCTATCTTCAACATGGGATGTTCTGTTGTGCGTATCCATCCAGCGCGGCAGATGATGCAGGGCCTGAGCGGTGTCCTGTGGTGTGCATGCTCTATGAATCACCGTAAGGGGTAGCAGCGTATACCGAGAGGCTGAAAGTGCTTGCTCATTGTCAAATCAACATTCGACCGAATATCAGACTTGCCGGCAGCTCGCAATACTGTCCGGAGCCTGGAACAGCAGCTGGGCGGTCCGGTGAAGGTGAGCACGAGCCACAGGCGAGCAAGAAGCAAGCAACCTGCGTCGCGCCAGCAACCCTGAAGCTTCGGTCCCGAGGGACCGGGTGTCAGACGAGGCCTCTGTCCATTCACACGACATTTGTCCTAACTTTGTGTGCAATGCAGTGCAATTGACTCTGGCGTGCGGGTGCGGGAGCGGGCGTGGCCGTGACATTGAGCTCTGGCTGTGCTCAGTAAGCTTCCGGGGGATGCACCGCCGCACGGGTTGCCGACAAGGCGTGAATCTGCTTGTTCTGTCAAGGACGGCGGGACGATGGCTGCGAAGACGATGACGGGGAACGCGGTTCGGCGGGTTCGTTTGCAGACGATGCATTGTTCGAGAGCCATGTCACCTGAAGAACGGCCTCGCGAAAGCAGCTAGCATGCTACAATTTGATTACACTGCTAAAGGAGGGGCTGAACAAGCCACAGGGAAAGCGCCAGTCCATGCGACAGGGCGATATCGACGGCGCCGTTTGCAGACGAGGAGGGGAGTTTGGGCTTGAGGCGAGGCGAGGCGAGGCGCGACGTAACGGGCCAGCCGCTCTGACGCGCTGGGAGGATGATGGAAGGGGGAGCGGTCGTTCACAGGCTGAGCGGGTGGCTGACCGCACGAAGCGAAGGTTGGGAGACGGCAAGACTCTGGATGTAAGAAGACTGGTGGCCTAAAGTGTGGCGTTGGGATGCCTGCTATGATCCCGTTGTCGGTGGCCGAAGACGGACAGAGTGAGTGGGCTGACGAAGTCAGCGATGGAGGCCGCGAACGCCGCTCGGTTCGCGAGGAAACGCCCGTGACTGTACGGATAAGCAGCCTATCCATACCTACCTAGGCATTTGGATTGAGCAGAGTGAAAAGGATGAGTGCTCGAATGTCTGAATGCGGGCGACGCTTTGTACGGTGGACCACCTAGATATAAACTAGATGTGCCGAAGTGGAAGCGGGAGTTCGGAAGTTGCAATAGATGTGGATAGGGTCGACTACGGTAGCGACCGGACATGGCAATGTAGGGAGGCGCCGGTCTCGATTCCTACCTAGGCACCTACCTAGGTACGTAAGCGAGGTGGGCGGACTATGACGGTTCTGGGTAACCAATGCGAACCGGCCGGATTTCCCAGTGGACAACAGCCGGGTCCCCGAGAGCTTAATCACGATACGGGGCCCGGAACCCTTTCAACCGCAGGAAGTAGTCTTTCGCTACAAGGAATAGTAGTATGGGACGTGCAAAGTTGGGTATAGGTAGTATATGGTAACAACTCAAGGGAATGGCATTGGCGAACGGGCCACTACACAAGGCAAGTTCAGCAAAGAGTATTCGTACCTAGGTAGCATAGCAGCAGCAGCAGCAGCAGCAGCAGCAGCAGGAGTAAGGAGAGGGAAAAATAAGAGAAAAGGGGTGGGATACCTCATACTGCGGGTGGGCTCAGGGGAGACGGAGATACATGCATGGTAATTCCTTAATTTTCAGTCCTGAGATGGATCATGCGAGCGAGAGATCTGACAGGGAGGGAGAGGTGGAATCTTGGAAAATGACTGGCCCGAGTGCCAGTCCCCCTTGTCGACTCCCAGTTGTTTCAAGTCCGACAAACCCCTGGCCAAAGACGTTGCAGGGTATACATGAATACTTTGTACCACGTACCTACACTCACTACCTACCTAGGTAGATACCTATCCGTACAGTACTTGGTTATGTGTGTACATGTGGTGGAATGTGCATATTCAAAGCCTTGGGGAATCAGGTCTACGAATAGCTCATTGCCCTGTTTGCTCGTGCTCTGTACGGAGTACTCCGTACACGTAAACTCTTTTACCTGCCGCTCTACCCATGTATGGAACTACGCCTGTTTCCTATGATGGATGGCTCAGTTGGGAGAGGCTGGGCAGCCATACCGTTCCCCTGGGAGCAGTGACGCCATCAGCAAGACCAAGGAGTGGCCCATGGCCTATCTTCTGCTCTGCTGTGCTGCGCGTGTGCCTGACTTTGGCATCGCACAGCAGCTGCACCTCAGACAGCGAAGCAGCAGCAGTACGATACTGCATACCACCTACCTAGGTAGGTACCTAGGATGCTACTTGGTCATGTACTCGTAAACTACCTATGTAGATATGTGCCAAGCAGCTGGGCTCCATACGATCAAGTAAGATACCCACATTCATACATACATGCATCGTAGGTATCTACCAGGGCGGGCGGTGTGTACCCTGGGAAATGTACTCCGTACCGGCAGAAGCCCAACCTGTCTTCACCTTGCAGCGTCTCCCGCCCCAGATCGAATCTTGGGCTGTTCTAGCGTCGGCAGCAGCACAGCAAAGGGGGTTCCGTCCAACCAGCGTTCTCCATTCTCTCTTACCTCACTCCTCGGGCTGCTGCTCCCTTTCTTTGCGTTGCCTTCACCCATCATCCACTCTGCTGCTCCTACGGAGTAGTGTACTACTAGCAGTAGTAAGGTATCCGTATTCGCGCACGCGCGCACAGATGCTCGTCCCACAACCTCCACGCTGTTTTCTTTTCCACTCCAGTTTCTCAGTTGTTGCCATTCCTGGTCCAGATCCTCCGGGCAATGCAAATTTCGGCCATCCTCGATTTGCTCCGTATTTGCTTCGTATTGTATAGAAAGATCGTGACGGGCCCGACATCATCAACTCACCACCCGCAACGGTCCGCAATCTGCCCTTGTCGCTCATTTTTGTTTTGCAACATTGTTTATTTCCCGATTCTCCCTCATCCTTACAACATCCCCCGGCGACAGCTTGCCTTGTTTTTGCGCCGACTTCACCAACCGCGCCGTTCCCTGTTCTATTCATAGTCCGGCTCCTTGCCAGCCCAGCCCTCCAGCAAGCCATCCAATCCAACCCCCCCCCCCCTTCATCAACACCAAGCATCGCTTTCCTAAGCTACCTACCATCCCGACAACGCCCTGGCCCCCCCGACACACGACCACGAACGAACCCGCCACCCCTGGCTTGTGCATCGACTCCTTCCCAGCGTTGCCAAGTTGCTAGCAAACATTGGGGGATTTTGAGAGAGAGGCCGCTTTTTCCTTGAACCAACTAACAAAAAAAACTCATCTTAACTTCCGCGAAACCTGGTCTAGCCAAAAATCCTCACCAACGTGCTAGGTCCGTCCGTGTCGTGACGCCGCCGCCGCTGGAGGCCCGACTCGTTGTCCCTGTTCAGACGACGAAACAGCGGAGTCGCAATTTCACCCCCCCGTCCAACGCCTACATCCTCACTGCCCTCTTCTCCAGACCGGGCCACGCCTTGCTCGTACCACAGCACCACCAATCTCCTTGACGCTTGCCTAACGCTCCAGACTTTCGTCACCCTCGTTCCATGACACACCATCCATACGCCCTCTATCAACCAGGGTCTCGTTCTGCCATCTGACGGGCATCCAAGGGGCTGCCGACCAAGCGCGACGAAAAATATCCACGTCGACCTCTCGACGACGGGACGCACCGCACCCACCAGCACCGCACACGAACGAACAGCACCAATACTACATCCACAATACCACCTTCACGACTCGAGGAAGCGCTGCGCATAATTCACTACCTTCCCCTTGACTCCTTGGCTGGCCTGTCCTGTACTGGCCCACGACCTTTAATCCAACATGACGAGGCCTCACATTATCCGCGCTGGTAGGTTTAGCCGGCCCAAAACACCCGCGCCGACATTCATTCCTCCTGGCGCATCACACTATTATTCCTCACCCCAAACATAACCTCCCCCCCTTTCCCCATTGGCCCTGGCTCTTCCGTGTCTGAGTTTTAGTCTGAACCCGTCTTGCTCAAACCGCTGGAATTACGGTCGATCAATCTTACGGAATTCTTCCTCCCATCCCCCCCTGGCCAGGAGAACCTCCCCCCCCCCCCCCCCTTCAAAAAAAACCCTACCACAACTGTCCGTCTTCTCTGCTTGGCATGTCACACTGACCTGTTGCCTTCTTTTTTGGTCGCATCACCAGACACGATCGACCTCCAAGATCCCTCAGCACCGTCAGCGAAAGACCATCCTCCACGAACCGTCGGCTCACTTGGCCCACACCAGGCCGAGACTCTTCGAGAGGTCGCTCAAGAATCTGCTGAGGACCAATCGCACAATCCAAGGCAGTCTTGGACGGATCTCGACCCCGACGACGACGACGACGACGGCTCAGACTCAGACGACCTTGCGGGAGACGTCTCCTCCGGGAAACTCACCGCCGGAGCGATGGACGACGCAAGCAAAAAACAGCAACATCAGGATGCGCTGGCTGTCGCGCAGAATGGAGGTGTGACGAACTCGGACGACGGGAACATGGACGACTCGGACGACGACATGGATGACGACGACATGATGGACAAGATCTCGAGTTCGCCTTCAATTGAAGATGGTGGGTACACTTCGATTATGCCTCTCCAACAATGGCCGCGGCGAGTCGATTCTCTACCAGTAATGAGAGACCGCGGCTCCCCCGTTTCCCCTACGTTCAGCGAGGCAAGGTCCTCTTCTCCTTACACCGAATCCCTTGAATACCCTTATGCGTTCCCTTCCTGGCAGCATAGCAAGGCGGCTATCGATTCAGCACGCCATCATCATCTTCGTGGTGAGTATACCGGATAGGGTCCATATACGAACGACGACGAACGATACGACGAGCAATCCACTGGCACATGTTACTCCAACTATCGACTCGGCTTTCAGTATATCGCCGAATGCTACAACGAAGGTGGCCGCGACGGATTCTACGGGTATTGCGACGATTGGGCTTGGAATGACGGAAACGACAGGAGCCACGAAGCAAAGTTTGGTCTCGAAAGCGTGGCACAGCATGGGCCGATCATTGCGCGCCCACTTCATCTCTGCAGCGCCGAGGCGCCAGAGCCCGGAGGTTTTGCGCGGCGACGTGCCGAGATGGAGCAGGCTGAGAGAGACGAGGCGGCTGGTGGACCCGGTGATGACGGCATTCCCCTCACGGCCCCCTACGAACCCTCAACCCACGATGATGATGATGATGATGCTGAAGCCTTTTCTTTTCCTAATGATTCGAGATACATTGTCTGTGGCTGGGGCTACGAGTGCTTACACGAAGCAGAGGATATTGATTTCGAGTTCGTTTACGCGTTGCATACCTTCGTCGCGACCGTTGAAGGCCAGGCAAATGCCACCAAAGGCGACACCATGGTGTTGCTGGACGATAGCAACAGCTATTGGTGGCTGGTACGTGTTGTGAAGGATAGCAGTATCGGTACGCTCCCCGGCTCGCCTCCGGTGAAGGCGGTTTCTAACGTGTCCCGTTTTAGGCTACCTTCCTGCCGAGCACATTGAGACCCCGACTGAGAGGTTGGCGCGCTTGAACAAGCACAGGAACATTGACGTAGTCGCTCCCTCCATGGAAGAGATGAACCTTTCTGACTTAGATCAGCTTTCTGCCACGATGCTCGGAGATCAGGCTGGAGAGAAGTCCAAGAGCACATTCAAGACTGCTCTGAGAAAGAAGAAGAAGACGGTCGCATTCGCCGCCCCGACCTTTGTTGACTACTCAGACTATGACTACTCTTCGGACGAGGAGGATGCGGACGGGCTTCTCTCTCAACAACAGGGAGCTCAGCAACAACAACAACAACAGCAGCAGCAGCAGCAACAACAGTCAACAGTCCAGCAATCGACACCAGAGAGCATGGATGACGATACGGCCAAGGTGGAGCCCTTGAAACCTCGGGCGACAAAGGAGATCAAGATTGTGGAATCAGCAAAGGCAGACGATGCATCCGAAGATGATTCGAAACGGGACAGCGGCGAAATCTTCGAGAAGCCCGAAGGCCCCAGCCGATCGAGAAATGGCACCGTCAGGAACACCGACTCCTTCTTTAAGGACGAAACAGTCGAGACCAAGAAGATCACGCTTACGCCCAACCTGCTTCGTGACGACAGCGGCTCGCGACCTTCGACTACGGAGAGCGTCCAGGTCAAGCAGAGGCCGAGCTTGGACAAGATTGAAAAGGAACTGCAACCGGACAAGAAGGAGGACAAAAAGAAGAAGGACAAGAAGGAGAAGGACAAGAAGACGAGCACGATTCGTAGTTTCTTCTCGCGTAAGGACAAGAAGAAATCTATCGATGACGATGACGAGTCTTTTGGCAAGAGATCGATGGATATTGTTTCGGAATCCCAAGACCGCGAAGAGGAGGAGCTCAAGGAGCCACTGTCGCCGAAAGGAGATGGTCCGCAACGGAATACCAGCAAGCTCCACAAGCAACAACCGAGGGTGGAACCTTCGCCTTCAAAGAAGCCCGGGGCCATCACGCCGCAGAAATCTGCCACCCGGGAACTCTCCGACTTCATATCCTCGGAAGGACGGCCCAACAACGTGTCGAATGTTCCCCCCGCCTCTATGCGTATCGTCGAGGACGACTCTTCGGATGCGGACGTCGCAGCTCAACAGCAACGCATCAAGTCGCCCGAGACGACCCGATCGGCACCGCAAGAAAAGTCTTCGCTGTCCAAGATTATTCCCTCGCGGATCGGCGGTAGTGACAAGCCTCAGAAGGTTACCAAGGCCAAGTCTCGGGTGGAACTCGACGACTTTGACTCCTCCTCTGGGGAGGAGGCGGCGCCTGCTTCCGCCGAGCCACCAGCGCAGCAGCTAGCTGCACAGGTTACAAAGGAAGAGAAAACAGCCCGGCCCTTGCCTGGAGCATTCCCTGACAGCTACATGAGCACGCAGAGCGGTGCGAGCGCTCAAAGCGACCAGACTGTCACTCCCGCGCAGCCACAATCTACACCTCAGCCTACTGCTTCGGAACGAGAAAAGGACCGTCTGTCCGAGTCACCTGTGCAGGTTTCACCCATCACCTCGAACAACCCGCCCGCACTCATGGTTGATACCTCAAGCCAGGAAGGCCACTCTACGTCGCCGTCGCCGGAGCTCATCGAAGCCGAGGAGGTGGGCAGACACCACACGCAGGATTCAATGACGGCCAGTTCGACCTCGACAGGCGGAAGCACCTCCAGCAGTAGCTGGAACGACACAAAGCTTCGCGCCTTTTTCGATTCAAGTTCGGACATACGGGACATGTTGGTTGTGGTTTACGACAAGAGCGATGTGCCGCCTGCTGGACCGGAACACCCCGTCGCAGGCTCCCTATTCCGCGAACAAAACGCCAAGTTGGCGGAAATTACAACAGTAAGCACAAATCTCAGGTGCATGAATTTTCAATCTCTGACATGCCATAGCAACTTGACAACATGCTTGGTGACTGGTTAGCACGCAAGCAAAGACTTCGGGGCACTGTATAAGGCCTCATTTACGAGCATCATGTTTTACAGAGAGCGACTGTTTACAGTACATTCTTGACTTTTTTGTCGGCGTCCTGGTACATGGGGTTGAGAGGAAAACGGGATTGATGGACGACATTCATACGTGGCCGCTGATATGAACCTTAGCGCCATGATACTTTGCGCGGATTTTGCAGTTTTTTGTTCTTTTCTTGAGATGCGTGGACATACCAAGGCTTTGCGGGTGAGGTTCGTCAACTACCTGATGGGGTGTTTTTTTCTTTCAAATTCTCTTTCTTTTGTTTAGAATTACGACGCTTGTTTGTGCGTCGTGGTATACCTAGGCATGAACACTTTGCATAGTGGCTCCCGAGCCGCTGGAGTGTGAGACGCAGCGCTGTCTAACACATATCACTGAGCTGTCTGTTTTTTTCACACTTTGGCCAGCCATTTATTTTATGCTGTCACTGCAGCTGTGACGAGTCGAGGTGTCAAGAAGCACCATAAGCGATGCTTCCTGCATTGGGAGCAGCTCCATTGTGCTCAATGCTAGGAGAAATGCACTGCATACATGTCAGGGAGAGAAACCGGCAACAACAACCCCCGCCCCCCCTCAAGACTGGGCCACTAACGGACCATACGGCCCAAGCCCAGGCCCAGGCACCGCAGATGCAAGCTCTAGGTATCCGGTATTCTGGGTTTGGCTTTCCTTTTCCGCCAACTGCCGCTCGCCGATCGGACGATCTGGGGAACCGCCGGGACCCCGCTTTCCCGCCCGCGTCGACTTCAGTTTCCGCTCCATCCCTCACGATCGTCACCACCACTTACCCAATCGCGCAAGTCGCTCGTTCAGCTCAACAGCATCTCATGACAGCCATCCTACCCCGAGCCAGCCAATACGGTTGTTTTTAAATAGGAGGCAAACAACATTCACAGCCGACCCTACATCATACTGTAAATCACACTCCTTCTTGTCAACAGGACCGGCAATGGGTGGCCTGTGGACGAGCATCTTTTCCCTCATGACGGGCCAATGGGACCTCATTCCCCTTGATTGGAGTGGCTCTCTCCCTGGAGGCCGTTCGTCTGTTTATGAGGCCAGCTGGCACCGCCATGTCCGGGCCAGCGAGTCTAGAACGATCCAGCCCGTTGGAGTCGTGTCGGATCTCACTCGCGGCACTGTGACGAACCCTTCCGGCCTCACCACGGGAAAGGACGGCCCCACGATATTGTATCGTCTGGGAGAACAAGACGAAATTCCCTCGGTTACGGTCGACTTCGGTCAGAACACCGTTGGGATCTTGTTGATTTCCTTCGCTGGATCATCGACTTCTGCTTTGTCCAATGAGGATAAAGACGCCGAAATTGGCGCAGATTTGAACGAGGAAAGACCCGGCATACGACTCGCCTTTTCAGAAACGTTGCAATTTTTGAGCAACGTCAGCGACTTCTCGCGCTCCTATAACGGCGACACAATCACCCCGGGCAGCGACCAAATCGCAGTCCGGAAGGAACCCTACGTCTGGACGGCGAAGCACGGCTGCCAGCACCGCAGTGCCACCGACGGGAAGGGACAAGTCTGCGCAGACGGTCTGCATGGCTTCCGCTACCTCCAAATCTACCTAGACGCTCTCCCTTCCGATACGCCGTACACCCTCCCCCATGGCCGCGTCGAGATCTCCAACCTCTCCCTCTCCCTCTCAGCGTTCCACGGCACGCCCGACACTTTTGAAGGGTGGTTTGAGTGCAGTGACGAGGACCTGACGCGGTGGTGGTTCGACGGGGTCTATACTAATGACCTCTGTGTCGACACGTTCCGCGCCGCCGAGGATGCTGAGCCGCGGGGCGCGGGGAGCGAGACACTCGAGGGCAAGGTTGTGATTCACGACGCGCCAAAGAGGGATCGGGATCCGTATGTCGGGGATTTGGCTGTGTCGGCCCTGACGGGATATGTTTCGCATGGAAAGGGAACAGTAAGTAAGGCGAGTGGAAATGTTCTGGCAGATCTGGCGGTGCACCAGAGGGCCGACGGATGGATTCCGCCTGCGAGCATGTGAGTTGCTTTGTTTCTTGTAGAGTCTTACGTATATAATGGCTTTGAGATGCTGACACCTGGAAGTATGAATTACACACTCCCCTTGTTCGACTACCCCCTCTGGTGGGTCGTCTGCAGTCACGACTACATTTGGTACACGGGTGACCTGGACTATCTCTCGACATACTACACCAGCCTTGTCGCCGTGTTGGACCGCTGGTACCCCTCCGTCACGGATCCAGCGACAGGACTTGTGACCAAAGGGTTAAACGGAACGGACGGGTACGGCGACTACGCATTTATACCCCGGCAGGGGCCGGTGACGTATTACAACGCGCTGTACGTGCTCGCACTACGCCGGGCAGCGGAGATGGCGATCGAGACCAAGAACGACGAGGATGCGGAGCGGTGGAGTCGGCGGGCGGACAAGGTTTCGAAGGCGCTAGGAGAGAGGAACTTTGACGAGAAGGTCGGCGCGTTTTGGGACGGAACGAAGGAGGGGGGTTCGTGGACGCGCACGCTCAGGACGGGAACAGCATCGCGATCCTCGCGGACGTGGTGGACAAGAAGAAGGCGAGGGGGGTGCTGAAGTATTACTCGCACGTCGCGGCCAGGCCGTACGGGAACGCCTTCTACGACTCGGATGCCGTGACGGAGGGGTTCAGCCAGAAGGTGTACGCGTTTGTGTCCTACTTTGAGCTTGCGGCGCGGTTCAAGACCGGCGCGGGGGATAGCGCCGTCGAGGAGATGAAGAGGCTTTACGGCTGGATGTCGAGCCAGGACCCGGGCGTGACGTTCTGGGAGGGAATCGGGCCGGGGGGAGGCCGTACGAAGACGGATATACGAGCATGGCGCACGGATGGTCCACGGGCCTGGTTCCGCTGATGAGCGGGTGGGTGCTGGGCGTGAAGCCAACAGGGCCCGGGTTTCGGACGTGGAGCGTCGCGCCGGAAACGGCAGGGCTAGGGTGGGCGCGAGGGGTCGTGCCGACGCCCGGGGGCGAGGGGATCGGGGTTCAGTGGGAGCAAGGCGGGGACGGAGATGTCAGGATCCAGGTGAGGGCGGCAGAGGGCTCGAGGGGGTTGTCGGTGTTCCGGTGAGAGCTCGGGGGGCGGTTGTCGAGCTTGATGGGGAAGTCGTGTATGCTGGGAGAGATGGTGCCCGGGCGAGATATGAAGAGGATAGAGTATTGGTTGACGTTGAAGGGAAGGGGGTAGACTATCAGGTTCTGTTGTCTGTCAGGGGAAGACCTGATAACCTATAGATGTTTGTTCCGCAAGCGAGATGAACTGCTTGAAAGTTTCTCGCTGCGTGACCACCGTATATATCCTTGGAGTAAATACACTTACCCTTGGGTAGGAAGCACTTGAGTAAGCTGCAATAACGAGGGATAAGAACCAAGACGGCCGGCTTCCGCCTGCCTACCTTGCTACCACGAAGTCCAGTCACAGTTGGTAGCTTTCTGTCATAGCTCATTGGTTATATTTTCGGCTTCCACGTCTGGGCAAGGCACCGCCCCCTCTCAGGTGAGGAAGTAGAGCTTCAGCCAGAGACAGTCTAAGCCGATGCCCTAAATGAGCCGCCTTCACGACCTTTGATGAAAACAGAGAGATGGGGCAAAGATTTGGAGGGCGATGTAGTAGTTTTTGGCAATGATTGGAATGCTGTTAGTGAGCGAATTGGGTTGGTGGGTTTGAAGAGGAGCTGCTGTAGACATACACGCGCCATGACAGCCACTAAGTGGCACTGAACGATGTAGTCAACATATTCAAGCCTGAGAATTTGAAGATTCAGTAGCCAGATTAGTTAAATCAATCGTGTTTTTGGGATCTCTGTTATGAGTGACTGGGGCTATCCTGTATCTTTATGGACATTCAAGTGATGATGTCCTTGGCAACAATAGGCGACAACTTGTTGCGTCGTGCTTGGATCACCTCATAATACAAAATAAAACAAGTTCTCTGTCAATTTTTTTAGATTGATAACAAAGGGAAAGGTGGTAGTTGGTAAGAACATCAGGTTCCAGGCAGAAGAACTATCGTTGTTGAAAAAGACGTGGTTAGGACCCACTGCAAAGGACCGACGAGCAAACCCCAAAAAAATGCAACACCAGGTATTCGCTGGTCGTCACCGACCCAACTACTAATCCGGCTCTCATGAAGTCTCAGCTGTGAGAGCCTGGACTTCGTGTTTTGGAGATCTTGCAACTTCCATCATCGGAAGATAAGGCTCCCTTCGCAGCCCCATTTTACGTCATACAGTCGGTTACCATTGAAACGTTTTATACCGTTTTCACTGTTCTAGATTCTACTGACCACAACAGACGGCGCTGAGATGCGTGCACTCCTCCCACTACACTTTAACTTGCGCATACGCTGCGGTGCAAGGAATCCACCCTCTCACCTACGGTTGTATGGCATAGCCGTGTCTACTAGCAAGACGGCTGTTCGCGCCTCTCCAGCCCCTCTGTTGCCATAAAGCTTGCGGCTAACCTAATACGGTCGAAAGTCACTGTGCCCTTGTGTCTACGCTGAGGATGAGTGGCAACCCAGGATGGGAGTAAGTCCTAAGTAAGAACGAGAATGAACAATACCCAGGGAGTGCTACGTTATAGACTGCAGGCTGGCTTTTGGAGACATTATATTACATAATAATAGGTCATGTAGTGAAAAAAAAAATAGTACAATATATTCTATAGCTACCTAGTTAGGGTAGACAACACAGTAAGACATGCAGTGACTTTTCAGGCACATCCTTTAAAACCGTCTCCGTCGCCGGAGCTACAGGCAGTCCTTTGAATGACAGAATTGCCATTGCCATCTTTTTGTGTAGGACCGGGGACAGTAGATATAACATTACGTCCTGTTGGGAATATATCAAGGAAGTCACACCCATGCTTTGTAGTAGCAAAAGCAGTTGTACCGGTACACTATATCTTATGGTAAGCTAAACTCATGTAAGTAAACGGGTAATAGAAATATAGGAGCTTACGCAGAAAGAGTTTAAGCCTTGATTTTTACAGAACAAAGTATCATCTGGTACACCGCCATTACAGCAGAGAATGCCAGGTGAGTCTCCAAGGCCGGCATTCGTGTCGGCAGTAACCAGGTCGGTTAGAAGAGCCAGAGGGGTGAGAAGAATCATAGAGGCGCGCATCACAGCGGTAGATAGTGTTAAAAAAGTAGTTAGAAAAAATAAGTTTGAATGAAAACGTTAATAGTCTATAGACACAGAGACTACAGGTGACGGACAGAGTGTAAAAAGTAGCGTCTTGAGGAAGAAGACTGACGATTTTATAATTCTGAGGTAGAAGTATATTATGTATGGAGCGTAGCAAACTACCCCTTAGCAGGACAGCTAAAACGTTAATTATCCTTCTATTTACACACTGGTTTCATCCTGTAGCAGATATATAAATATAATAGTATAGGTAACTACGCAGTCTATTATAGGCAAAATGCTATGTCGTGACGATATAAGTGCAGTTGTAGCAGTAGCAACTGTGGGTCCACTTTTGTTATCACATGCTATTAACCTTATAGCTTACAGTGCTGTTACAGGCCAGATGCCTGCCTGCCTTCCTAAATAAGTGCATATTACAAGTCATATAAGGCGTTAATTACTGCCCGTAATTAACGGCGTCGTTTTTGCGACAGTGCAACCGGACAACAAGTGACCAGCTTGTTGTTACATGCCTTTTGACGTGTTGGTTCAATTGGTAGTCCCTCTGCGTCACGCATAGACTGGAGGTTGAGATGGTATTGGTTGCAGCACTAACACCATAGGGGTCGGGCCCTTTACAGGAACGTATACGCTGTAATAATAATCCTTATTTAACTAATATATTATAATACATGTTAAATGCAGCGAAATGTTATAGCATTAAATGGCGAATACGTGGGGAATTGTCGGTGATTACGCCTACTTCTGGGTGGATTAGACCTATTAGAGACCAAGGGTTCACTGCTATTTTACCGGAAAAGCTTCAGATAGCACTTTACATAAACATGATCTTGAATATTCGCGGCGTGTTTCGTTAAGTCACCAATGGAATCAATATGATATGCAAATGCCAACTTACAGGCTTTTCAGCAAACCCTCTCAGCGGCAAAGGGTGTTGAAGCATAGTATACTTCACATAATGGTTGAATACAACATAATCCGAGATGTGCAACTCAACCATTTTAGGAGGCAAAAAATTAAAAAACTAGAAAATTAAAACCATTTGTTGCGCTGAGGTTAGAATTAAAGTAATACATTTGATTTCATTGAATGAATGAACGGTTCGTGTGAGAATCAATAGCACCTAGCCCCTTCTTTCATGTACTGCTACCCCACACCAACAACCATCGAGCATAACACACGCCATTACTATTACATTATCACCATCGTGTTACTGTAATATATTGCGAACCTGTTTTCCTGGTTGCAGATTGTGTTACTTAAGCTCAACCGTGGACTGTATCTGAAGCCCGTCCCGGACAGCTATTTGCCAGGAAACGGCCAATTATATCAGAATCTTAGAAGGTGACATCAGGCGAGACTCCAATAATAAGCACGGGATCCAGCTTGAATTTGATGTTGCGGACGCGTTCAACAATGCCATTGATGTTCTCGAGACTGTCGGCCACAGCATCTATGAGAGCCTTGGCCGTGGCTGCAATGGTGGTGAGGGCAATGTCAAGAGCAAGCCTTGCCTGGGTGTAGGCAAGTGTATAAGCCGCCTTGCCAGCGGCATCGGTCACGGCGTCTGCCTGGGTCTGGAGCGTCTGGAGTTGGGTGGTGGCGGTCCTTGCCAGGGTTTGACCCTGACGTACAATCTACACGGATTACACATCAACGATTTAGTCGCATAGAGTTTTGAATGAGGATGCACTCACGTCTTGGGCAACTTGGAGCACCTCGGCGGTAGGAGCGGCGGGTAGAGCGGCGGATGTGCCAGTAGGAGCAGGGATACCGGTGGGGACTGCGCCCTTGAGGTTACCGATGACCAAAGCGACTCGAGTGCGGATATTATTAATGTTGGACGTCACTTGGCGGATGACAGCATTAACCTGATCAGTTCTCTGTTGACTGTTGTTTAGTACGTTATAAACCAACTGGAGTGTTTTCAAACTGCATAGTGTTGTCTTACATCCCTGACGGTTGTGCCGGCGGTGCGGGTAAGATCGGCTATGAGGGCGGTTGTCTTCAAAAGGTCGTTACGAAAGATGTTGAAAGCTGTATAAGCGGGATCGTACAGCTCAGCGGGGTTGAAGACGACTTCGGGCAGAATGATGACACCGGGGGTAATAGTGGCTCTGGGAAGGATTGCGGCATCAACCGAGGTGAGGGAGAGGGCGGTGAGAACGGCGGTGAGAACCTTGGTCTGCATTATGAAAGATTGTTCAGTGGAACAGGAGAGATTATATGACGGCAGTCCACGTTTGGTAGTAGTATGTTGTCGCGAGTAATGAGGGAAATGACAATGGAGGTCAGAGGTATTGAAGGTTGTTATATGTTTCCAAAGGCCGATAGAATTAGATATGATGTTTACGTGACGGAGAAGGCCAAAGAGGTGGCGTGCTGGGCGGAGGTTTTGCGCCTTCGTGTATAGACGCCATATACGGATACGATAATCCTTTGCCGGCACATTCGATTCAAGTTACTCCCAGCTGTTGAGTTACTTGGACGTACGTTGTCAAAGCTGTGATCATGTCTGCGTTCATTCAAGTCTCATCCTGATCAAGTACGGAAACGAGCTGCTCGAAGTGGCAGAGATCCTCCACCCGGAGTTGACGTGGAAAGCCAGTAACACTAGGTCCATGCTGATCTTGATGCGGAAAAGTTAGTATGATAGGTTGGAAATCAACTCTGCCGACAGACATACCAAGACATTACTGGAAACGTCGAGATCTGAGCCTTCGAGCCGGACGACTAATGCACAGTATAGAGGAAGTACTAACAGAGTATTTTACTCAGAGGGTACAGTTCTCTTCCTTATGGCATTATTCTTGAGATGCTTCCAGTTTGACAAGGGTAAATAATCTGAAATCAACAAGCCTCGGCCATAACCTGCCACCAAAACTGGAAACGCCATTTATCATGTGGAACGTTGCATGCATTACACCATACACGCTACGTGTGCATGCTAGTCGATTCCATCCGCCTTAGTGATCGTTATTGCGAACAGAAAATCAGCCTAATTTTGGAAGTAGTCGTGGGCATATGTTGACGTGCTCGGGAACGATCGGAGGAACACCGGCCAGGTGGACTGCAAGGTTGAGGCTGTAGGACTGATTGTTACTTGCTAGCCGCCGGCTTTGAAGAACGCTCTTTTTGTTTAAGAGAACCCGCAGCTCCTGTACTTGTACGGAATGCTAAGTAGTCTTAATCTCGCACTATACAGGAACCCAAATAGTCACGCCACACTTTCTGTGGCTCAAGCTCATGTGTGAGTGACTTTTGTCTCCCACTTCGTAGTCGGAGTGGCCTAGCTGTGATCTCCTCGGTAATACTTGTCTCCACTGGTGAAGTATTTGGCATGACTCAATTGCTGTGGCTTACGGGATTGATTATGGATTGTCGATCTCGTTGTAGACTCTGATCCACGAGACCATCTCCATAGCTGGACGCTGAGAATGTCTGATGGTGTCACACACACGTATACCTATAGCTAAGATCATGAACTTCTTCAAAACATGTCTTATTATTAATCGGTGGTCACTAAATGACAAGCTGTGTCTCACATCTAAATGGGGACGTTTTCGGATTAGCAATCGCGATTATGAAGAGCTTATTGCGGCATGCCGCCCCCGCTTTCCGACCCGAAATGAACGCTATTCGGCCCGGTTCGGTAGGTCTTGAACGCTTGGTGACTGATACGGCATGTGTGATCATGGATTGTTGTGTCGTTTGCAGCGGAGAGGGAAGCCGTAGTGGTTCGGGCCTCTAACGAAGCTCATTGCAGAGGAGCATCCGGGTGACAAGACGTACAGACCCTATACGTCACCATAGAGAATGAGATCAGGTTATAGAGAAATTTGGGGGGGGGGGGGGGTAAATTTTACTCGGGGTAATACCAACGCACAAAATCGTAGTAGTGATATACTACAGGGTTTTCTCGTACGGCATCGCGTTAGCTTAAGCTGTGATATGGGCAGGGCAGTTCTTGTCTCCCTGATGTCTTGCGCAATTTAAAACAATACATGTTATACAGACCGCCCTCCGCTTTTTGCGTCTTAATGCGTACAGTGATTCAACCAGACTGTCTGTTTACCTGGGCCACTCCACAAATTACCAGGCCGCATGGTCAATAAACAACTCCTTGCGATCAAACCCTTCAATACCCATACATTTTGCTGAGCTCCGAGTTCATCAATCGAAGGGGAATCGGTGAATTTGATGTTGAATCTCCAGTTCCCCTCCGTCGTGATAGTAGAGAGCTGCCAGCTACAATCTGCCGATGAGGTTGCCTGATGCGACCAGAAATGCCCTCAGGTAGCCCGCACTAGCTGGCGCTGGCCATGAGCATATGATCGTGACCGGCATTCAGTATGTGGCATCCATGAGAAGGGGTCTCAAAAAGGGTAAATTGTATGAACATTTACCGCCCGTACAGCCCTGGTAGGGTGTGAGATTAGCTGCTGCTTTTGAAGCGTCAATCAAATACCGGCCAGGTCCCATGCCGCAGTCAATATAGGCACGCGATATTTGTCTCTAGATATGCCACAACCACGACGAGAAATCGATGCACAAGATAAACGACACACGAACTGATGTGTATGCTTCGATGAGAGGAACAAACTAGTGTCAAGAAACCAGAGAGGCCAGCTCTAGCCCCGGATGGTCATTAGCCCCGTTGGACAGTGCGTGGTCTCAACGCACCAGGACTGAGACACCAACCAGTTGTACTGTGTGGCTGATGTTAAACACAGTCACTAAGCTGATACCTAGAACGAGTAAGTAGTGCCATCGGAGAGGCAGCCTGAGATTATACTCGGCCCATGTGTCGTTGATACTGGTATCTAGGTCGCAGCGAGTATAGCGGACGATTCTTGTTTACCGCTTGATATGCACACGAAACTATACTTGGCTACCGGCTGCGCAACGCTTTTTGGACAAGTGGTGCCTTCCGCGAGAAGAAGAACGCTGCAAGGGAACGACGGAAAAGAAAGAAAAGACGTCAAGGAATGACCGACCAATCTCACTGTCGTCCGATCCTTTGCACCTCAGCTCGCCACTCGTCATTTCCTGTAGTACTATTATCACAGTTCAGCGGAGCTCCCGCAGCCGCAGCCGACGTCGACGTCGAGGAGGTCTAGAGCCCTCCCCTGATGATCAACCAGCTGAACCTGAGACCAAATGTGCTCACCTGCCCAAGGCGTGGGAGCCACTTGGCGCCCTCAAATGGCTGTGCCCCAGCCACAAAATCACAAGGTGCTCAGCCACGCTCTACGTCACCTTCCCTCTCAACGAGCTCTTGGCATACAACACCACCACCGCCATGGAGAGCAAGCCAAGTTTGAGGACCTTGTGTCATTGGATCATTCGAGAAAGGTTGGGGAAAAGCAAGCGAAGGGATGTCTGCTAGCTCGTTGCTATTGCCTTGGTCAACCAAACGCCCATTGGCCTCTTTCAGTGACCGCTGCTGCACCAAGACTTATATAAGATACAACAACACCACCTCGTCCACCTTGGCCTCTGCCCAATCTTGCAAATCGTTTCCAACCCACTACAAATCAACAAAACAAGCTTTGCTATCTACCAACTACAACACACGCTAAGGTAATTCCACTACTCGTTTTCGCTCCATACCCCAGCAGCTTTCGGCGTCTTTGCAACTTTCGCATCATCTGAATTGTGTGCTGACGTTGGCTTTGCTATTAGCAAGCCACACAATACATCAAAACGCATCCATGCCCTTCTTCTACTCCAAGCCCATCGGCGGCCGTAACTTCGGCACCAGTGTACATGCAGACCGTCACGGCATTCGCCGCGGTCCTTGGCGCTTCCGCATCGGTCGCTTCCACTGCTTCAGATAGTCGAGACGGAGGTGGTCGGTGCGATGATGGGAGCAACACCGCTCAGTCCGCGCAGGCGTTGAGGGCGTCTTCCTCGCCTCGACGATGACTTCTACAGGCCCCACGAACGACAACATTTTCATTGCATTCTTAGTTCCAGCGAGATCACAGATACCAGGGCGTTTTTCATTTGCGACTCGAGGATGGGAAAACGAGCCTTCCCTGTCTGCCCATGCCTGTCCTTATGGTGTTCTTTGCATCACTGCGCAAGAGAGGGTTCCAATGCGACACGGAGGGAATGAACACATGACGAAACAACCTACCTAGATAATACAACTCTCACACAAACACCAGGCTGAAGGCTACTGTGATGACTAGGGGATAAATGATATTTGATGCTTTATCGTCGACATTTTCTAGTAAATATCCCTGGCCAAGGCAAATGCAAGACTACTAGTATAGTATGTATCTCCACAAGCCCCCACCCCCCCAAGCCGTTGCAGATGAGTACCACAACAGGTTTCACTTGGTAGCTCAAATAATAAATCGCCTGGCGTTAATGCCTTGTTGATGATGTAGGCGCGTTGCTCGAATGGTAGGCAACGATGGGGACTCAGGGTACAAAGGGACTTGATGCGGTCGTACAGATTGGGTATGGACCGAGGTTGACAGGAACTGGGAGGACTAATGCCTGATGGATCCTTGATCGAGACATGGCATCCCATGATGCCCAACTCACACTACCGAGATGACGTCTTATGCGCAAGCGCACATAGTGCATGACATTGCCAACGTCCTTCACTTGCACACGGGAGAGTGACGAGGAGTAACAGGGTCAAGGGGGTTGGTGATATTCTCGAATTGCCGAGCATATGAAGGATTCTGTTTTTCCCTGGCCCTTCCCCGTCCAACGCCATTTTTGTGTCTTTGTCAATATCAGACGTAAGTAATGAAAACAACACGCCCTGAAAAGAACATCAAGTCGTTGAATTTTTTGGGTCGCGGCTGCGGTTGTGTTGTGTTTTTGTATTTCCTAGCACAACGGTACGAGCCATGCCAAGCCGCAGCCCTGAATCATCGCCGCAGCAGAAACCGTATTCCGATGCATTCCCGTTCCCTGGATATGAGAGAGCACAGCGCAAGTGACCGGCGAAAACCAATGATCCCCTTCGCCCCGAATTGCTGATTCCACGCCACCATTCCTGATTTTGTTTGCTTAAACCTCGGTGGTGACCTTGGCCTTGGGGTTCGTGACCTTGACGCCAAGCTGCTTCGCGCGGGAGATGATGTCGATACGCTTTCTGGAGGAGACGTTGTGGGCGATCCTGCAACGTGTTGTTAGTTATTTGGCCGGGATCATCGACATCCATGGCTCGATATTGGGAAGCGACTAGGATATGACAGGTAGGAGGTATACGCACTCGGCAGCGTAGGTGCGGTTGTGCATCAGCAGGAGGTTGACGTCGTTGACGTTGCTGACGAGGAAAGCCTTGTGGCCGGAGGGCATCATGTACTTGGTCTTCTTGTTGGAACCGAAGCCAATCTGTGGTATGTAAACTCGGGTCAGCGGTTATTCATCCTCGAAAACTCCTCCGTCTTTAGTCCTCTGCCACCACTCAATCACTCCTCTTGAGGACAGTCCAGCACCAGCAAGAAGGTGTTCCACGTACCGAGGGCATGGCAGTGTTGCCCCTGAAGCGACGGCGGACACGGTTGTCAATACCCTTGGGTTTGCGCCATGATCGGTCAACGCGCATAAAGCGGTCCGACTGGTGGCGGTTGAAGAGCTTCGTGCCTGTTAAAAATCACACCTGTCAACCCTCTCGTTCATAAATCCCGTCTATCGCTCGTCGGTAGTGATGCATTATCGTCGTGGTTGTTTGGGGGGGCGCGGGGTCGTAGAGGGGGTGTCCGAGGTGAGAAGGCTGCTGGGAGGGAAGAAAAAACATACGCTTCTTCACGATAGGAACGTGCTTCTTTGCGGCGACCATCTTTACACAAATCAAGGTCAGTAATTAGTTGATAAAACGACAATGAGTCGATCGCGAGGGCGACGGCGATTGGATCTCACCTTGACGGCTATTCCTGGCTGTTGGTTAGTCGGGGGCGGTGTTCGTCGTCAAGTCGTAGTTTTTGGCAAGAAGTTTTCCTTGACAAAAACCTGTGGGCGAAGTCACAGGGCTTTGGCTTTTTGGCAGTCACGTGGCCAGCCGAAGAAAAAAGACAACATGGGTGCACTGGTATCCGTGCGGATTAGGTAGAGGAACCCCGCTGGTCCGTCCAGGGTTTGGAGTGCCACTGACTAGCTACTTAGGATCAAAGCTGTAAACAGAATGCCAATCCGGCATGGTGTAGCGGTTAGCATACTCCGCTTTCAAACGGAAGGTCCGGAGAGATCCGAGTTCGATTCTCGGTGTCGGAAGCACAGCCTCACATGGGCGCATCTTTTTGCCCTTTTGCAATTCCCGGCGATACCACAAGTACCTACCCAGCGGCGCGAGCATTCTTAGTCTTTGGTAAATGAATATTCAACGAATCAGGCGAGCTACGATTGATTGCTTAGCTTCTCTTGGGCTGATGAGTTACAATGCTCATCTATAATGATAATGGGTTTCATTCATCTGATAAACACCCCTTTGCTTGTTGCAGTTATATCAAGCCAGGCCTGGCGTCATCTGCTTGCTTAGCACGACGGCCAAACGATGAAGTGGGAGCATTAGAAGCGGTTGGCATTCTTCGCGTGCCATGGTTGTTTGCGTCGGTTGCACAAGTTTTTGCAAATTGAGAAGCGGCGTGGCCCCATTCGTGGGCTGCCTTTCATTCATGAGCGGGATGATGCCCAACCTAACAAACAAAACTCCTCTCCAATCCCTGTCTATGGTCACCCTACACCGTCCCGGCCGTCATGTCTGTCGTGAGGTTCAAAAAGACTCTGTCCTCTAAAATCCCTTGATGATCCCAATGTCTTCTTACTGTGGCTGGCACTGCGGCTGGCCGTCATCCTCTTCCTCGTCCTCCCATTCGCCGCCGAACCGCGGGTCGCCTGAGTTGGCTCCCATCTGTAGACAAAAAGTTAGTACCAGTCAAGATGGCGCGTTCTTCAGGGGGGAGGTCTCAGAAACTTACCGAGTCCAGGCTATCCACCTCCTCGTACTCGACCTCGTCAACCTCTTCGGCCTCAATTGCCGGAGGCGGGGGCGGGAGGAGCTTGTTCAGAGCATCGTACTCTTTGTCGTCCTTCAGCCAACCATCTTCAGGGAACTCGACGTTGACAATTAGGTACAGGTCACCCTTGGTATCGCCGCGCTTGTGAGGCATACCCTCGCCAGGGACCTTGAGAATGTCTCCGGGGCGAAGGATCTGGCCGCGAGGTCTCTCGACGTGAATGCCGCGACCGTCGAGGTGCGTCAAGACTGTCCGGGAGAATCCACCAAGAGCCTCGGCCAGAGATATGTTCAGCTCGGCAGACAGGTCGTTGCCAATGCGGGTGAACTCATCGTGGGGCTCCTCGGCCAAATGGAAAACAATGTCTCCAGGTGTCTGGTCGGGGAGCTGGTCTGCCTCACCCTCCAACACGATCCTCTCGCCGTTCTGAGAGCCTCTGGGGATGTAGATCTCGAGAACCTTGGTCTCGGACGTTGTGCGCTTGCCCTTGCACTTCTTGCAGCGGTCCTTCTCCTTGTAAAAGTTGCCGGATCCCTCGCAACGGTCACAAATGACAGTCTCCTTGCGCACCATACCTGGACCAATTTGGCGGAAGGCCTCCATCATACCGGCGCCTCGGCACTTCTCGCACTGTTGGGGCTTGATGTTCGCCTTGCCACCGGATCCCTTGCAGGTGCCGCAGACGACCTGCTTGTTCGCGGAGAACTTGACGGTCTTGCCCTTGTACAACTCCTCGAGCGTAACCTTGTAGGGCTGGTCCTCGTCGGGGCCGCGACGGGGTCGTCTAGGACCGCCGCCGGGGCCTCCGGGGCCGCCCATGCCCATGCCAAACATTTGTGACAGGATATCGTTCAGGTCGACTTCGACGCCACCGGGGCCGCCGGGGCCGCCACGCGAGGGGTCAAAGGCAGCCATGCCGTGGGTGTCGTAGAGATGGCGCTTGTCCTCATCCTTGAGGATCTCGTAAGCCTGGCTGACGGCCTTGAACTTGGCTTCTGACTCTTCTCGGCGCTCCTCAGGGACTTTATCGGGGTGGTGAAGAAGGGCAGCCTGGGTGGGGAAGACGACTAGTCAGTACAGGGTGTTGGTTGTTGCGTGCGATGCCGTCGACCGTGTTGTCGCACCCGCAGGGGGTATCACGAACCTTGCGGTATGCCTTCTTGATCTGATCCTGCGAGGCATCCTTATCGATCCCAAGGAGCTCTGGAAGAATGCGTCAGATGTGATCCACAGCGAGAAGCTCAAGTACCCTCCCTCCCTAGGCTCCATCAGCAGAGACTTACCGTAGAGATCAATGTCTTCCTCCCCCGACATGTCGGGACCGGCGCTCGGTCCACCGCTTTCCATGCTTGAGGCTTTTCGAAGGCTACTCGGGCTAAAGGTTCGCTCGAGATTCGACCTTCAGGGCGTGTTTTGGAGATGTGAAAATGGTGGGATGTGGAGTAGTCTTGAAAATATTTTGTCTGGAGTACCTGTCACAGCGGCCTTTGTTTAGCGGGGTATCCGTACATGCAGTGCCTTACGGGGCGCGCGGTCCCTTACTGTACGGTCCCCCAACGACGACCCCCCCAGGTTCTCGGGGGGAGGGAGTGCATATCAGCCCGTTCGGTGGCCTCCCCCGCACCTGTTCATCAGCGTAGAGTGCCCAGCCACCATATTACATACTCCATTTGCTGTACCCTCATGTATCCTGGATATTGTGAAAGCCCTGGTTAGGTTTTTGGTAGGTTTCTGCCAGCGTCCAGACATGCTGTGATAATCTATCTAGTTACATGGTCGTCCGGCATTCCCGTTCTAGGCACGAGTCTATTTGGTTGCCGTGTCCACCTTCACAAAAAGATGGTTCACGACTCAGAGGCTAGGCACTGATGACGATGCCGCTGGGCACCAAGCTCGAGTTCGAAAAGCAATCTTGATACCGAACTTTCTTCCAGTTTGGCTACAATGATCCGTGTCTTCTGACAGCATCTTATGCATGCTACCTAGGTATTTGGATTCCATCTGTGTCATCCGAACTGGTTTCCCAACAGAGCGAGGCTTTGGGTCGGACGACATGACACTGTTTCCTACACTGACCACAGGACGCGCGCTCGAGGCGCAAGCCAGAAGCCGCTTCTGGGCGGCCTACTTCCCTCTCTCTCCTAGTGTCTGTGAAGTACGCAGCCTGAAATGTGCTAGAAATGTATCTTGACGGCTATGGGTCGGTCTATTAGGCTGGCACTTAGTGGTGCACTGCCGTGTAAGCCAGTCCAGGTGAATACCTCGCTTGGTGAATGATGGCTGCGCCACACGTGGCTAGAGGTCACAGATTTCATACACAAATCAGTCGTCCTTTCATCAACGTCAACGGCACTTTGGCGATATTGCATCGTGGTAACAAATGTGTATGAAATGTCGACGATAGCCCTGAGACAGCAGGGCAGGCACGTTTTTCAGCGCTCGCTCCATGCATGCGGCTGGTGCCAAAGCGCGGGCACGTCGAGATGGCATTCGTCGTCCGTGAAGGGTGGTTTCCAAGCGCTGAGGAAGAAGCTGCCGCCGCTGGCCGACAAGAGGCTTCGGGAGCTGCCCGACAGACCGGCGAGGACACGCTTCGCCCCCTCGCCTACTGGATACCTCCACCTGGGGTCTCTAAGGACTGCTCTTTTCAACTGGCTTATTGCACGGGCTACTGGAGGGCAGTTCATTATTCGGGTTGAAGATACGGACCGGGTGAGTCGAGACTCTCGTCACTTGGGGTAGACGCTGAAAACTAACACACCCCAAAGACACGCATCGTCGATGATGCCGTCGAGCGTCTGCTCGCAGACCTCAAATGGGCTGAGCTGAACTGGGATGAAGGCCCCAACATCGGCGGACCTTACGGACCCTACGAACAAGTAAACCCCCTATCTCTCGCCCCCCCCCACCATCACTGTCAGACCACCCATCTAAACTCGCTGCAGTCAAAACGCCTGGACTATTACAAGCAGTACACCGCCCAGCTTCTTGAAGAGGGCAAGGCCTACCGCTGCTTCTGCACGGCGCACGACCTCGAGCGCCACAAGCAGCAGGTCTTGGATGACGGCGGCGGCTCTGCGCACTACCCAGGGACGTGCCGCGGCATACCCCCGTCCCAGGCCGAACGCCGTGCTGCGAACGCCGAGAAGCATGTCGTACGGTTCCGGAGTGAGGGCCGTCCATCCTTCGTCGACCGGGTCTACGGCAACTACCAGAAGAATGAAGACGAGGACGACTTCATCCTTGTCAAGAGTGACGGGTATCCGACTTACCACTTCGCCAACGTGATCGATGATCACCTCATGGAGATTACCCACGTCATCCGTGGTGCTGTTCGTCGCCCTTTTCTATTACCCCTATCTTCTACGCATATCCCCGAGCTAAACTTACAATAATATAGGAATGGCTCATCTCGACGCCCAAGCACATCGCCCTCTACGACGCCTTCAAGTGGGAACCTCCTACTTTCGCCCACGCCGGCCTGCTCTGTGCCCAGAACGGTGAGAAGCTCAGCAAGCGCAACCACGACATCGACATCTCGTCGTACCGCGACAAGGGCATCCTCCCCTCCGCGCTCAACAACTGGCTTGCGCTGCTAGGCTGGAGCATGAACGAAAAGGACCTCGCCAAGGGCGGCGAGGTGTTCTACACCGCAGGGGAGCTTGCTGAAAAGGTATGTGCCAGCGTCTTTCCCGTCTCAATCGCCGGTACGAAGTAACTCTGATGGGCCACCCACTCACATCATATTATAGTTCTCCCTTAGGTTCACAAAGGGCAACATCAAGACAAACCCGGACAAACTCGCAGTCTTCCAACGCAAGCACCTCACCCATCGCCTGCGCGAGGAAAACGCCGACGAAGAACTTCTCAAACAAGCCCTCCTCCCGCCCACAACCAATCTTCTCTCCCGAATCTCGTCTCTCCTCCCCCCGCCTCCCGCGGAACATTCCACCTCTTCCGGAGATGCCTTAGCCACCAAGGACGCATCGACAACCACAGCGCCCGAGATTCTCACCTCCCCTACCAACCCAAGGCACTTCTTCTCAACGGCGGACTTCACCTCCCTCACCCCGTTCCTCTCCTCTCCAGACACAGCTCCCGCCCACCTCCTCCAGATCTACCGCACCCTTGCCGCGGACTCCCCCATTGACCCCCTAGACCTGGTCCACGAACACCCCTCCCTCTTCCTCCGCCCATCGGCGCACGCCTACGCCCGCTCCCTCGAGAACCTCTCCCTCGCGGACACCACGGCCCCGCCCCCGGCACTCCTCGCGGACCTGCATGCCTCCCTCCGCGATGTTCACGAGCTCGACTGGAACCCGGACAGACTGCAGTCCGTCATCAACGGCTTCTCCGCGCGCCACGCCGCCTCCGTCGACCCGGAAAGGCCCGCCAGGCCTATCAACAAGGCGACGTACGCGCTTCTGCGGCTTGTTCTTACGGGCGACCACAATCGCGGTGCCAAGCCTGCCAAGCTGCAGCTCGCGTTGCTGGGGCGCGCGGAGACCATGACGAGGTTCGAGCTCTGCGCGGAACAGTGAGATGAAGGAGATGGGGCTTCGAACTGTTGAGCGAGGGAGACGGCCGTGATATTTCTTCCATTTGCCTAACGCTCTCTCACTCGTTGCCGCTTGGCAACCTCTACACGGCAGGCCGGCATGCAGCATACATAGTGTCGGTGTCCCCGTCTTCACAGAGGCACAAAGGCGATCGCGGGAGAGGAGAAGGCGGGTGTCCGATGGGTTGTCCGGGGAAACATGATACTGGTGCCTAGTTTAACTTGTCGCAGGGGCAGTCGACGTATGATATTGTATGAATAAACTCTCTTTCTCTCTGTGAGGGTGTGTATTACGGTGCTTGGACAGCGTGTTTCGCCTGAAGTAATACCATGTCATCTGCCCCAGAATTCAAGAATCTGGTCATGTCAAGCGAACCTTGTCGTATCAAGACTGTCTGTGTGCTAAGAAACTTGACGCAACACGACAGATTCAGTTGAAAACACCATGTGCCCACCTCATACTTACGCAATCACCAATCGCATTGCCCCGTGATTAACAAAGCGGCAATGCGCCGAAACACACAAGAGGCGCATGGCTGTAGGCAGGTAGGATTCTATTTGGCCTGATGATTGAATATACTCTTAACACAAGCCGCGAGCATCCCTTATGCCTGACCGTCCAAATCACTTGACTGCTTTCTACTTCCCGTGGCCTCAACAAAAAGAAGAAAAGCTCAATCGCCATATACACACATGAACACGTGCAACGATAGGGGCAATGCTATATATGGTCTGGGTGCATTAAGATTGTTTGGTATTGTGTCCATCGCAACCACATGTTTGTAGATGACAGACAGGATCCAGAACAAAAGACATGATAGATCAAAATGGAAATTACAACGGACCAAGAGAGGGAAAGGGGATGGGAAATGGTAAGGGAATCCAAAAAAACCCGTAATCGCCAAAGCCAATCGCCTCTTGGGGCTTTTGTTCCGTCTTCTAAACAATGCAACGCTATGATCGTAGTCGTTTGCCGCTGTTGGGGGGGTTGTGCCATCGAGCCAGCTCTGCCTGGCTCTTTCTTTCTTGAGCTGCTTTCCAATCCTCCTCCGATTTCCCCTTAATTCACATCCCACGATTTTGTGCGCCCTTTGTCTACAACCAATCCTTCTGAAAATGCAGCAAATGGTGACGATAATAAAAGGTGTACTAGATGAAGAAGGAAAGGTTGCAGGCCCAGGGCGAGCAGGTTATTGGTCATTACATCGTCAAAGGCTTGGTTGGGGTATAATCGTCTACACTTCTTGAACCCAGATCTGTGAGGCATGGTTAGAGACGTTGATCAGCCGATACAATGGGAATGCGGCTGTTGTAACTCACCTCCATTTTGCCAATCTCTTGCCTTGCCTTCCTGGCTTGGCTCTTCACGCTCATGATAGCCATATCCAAATCATCTTGGTCACCCATGGTGATCATATCGCCGTTCGGCACGTCCTCGTCGCGGATCTTGATCTTGAATTTCCGGCGGAGGCCAAACTTCTCGCGGATCCGGTCAACAAAGTCAGGGAACTCGACCGCTCCGCCAACCATGATGTACCGCACATCCTCGGCGTGGACCTTGACACGAATCTTGCGCACTTCTGGCCTCCTTGAACCGCCTCGAGAAGACATCGAGTTTGTGCCTGGGCGTCTGTTGGATACCATTTCGAAGTCGCCCTCATCGAAGGAGCCATAATCGGAACCGTCCTCCTCGTCGTCCATGTACCGTTGGGGTACACGGCGGGAGGCCTGTCGGCTTGTTCTTGTGCTGTTGCCGTTGCCGTTCTGGTACATGTCGTAAAGTTCATCTGGGTACGCATCTTCCGCGTCTTCGTCGACCGGCCGCCCCCGCATCTGGAGGTCGCGTCTGGAGTATCCTCTGCTGGGCGTAGCGGACCGCGACTCGGACCTCATCATGGGCGGTTGTGCTCGCCGGTCGTTGGGGCTGCTTGTCTTCTGGTACCGCTCGTTGGGTCGTGAGCTTTCTATGTTTAGTTTGGCAAGCATCGGCTTGGGCCCGTTGCGAACAGACTGTCCACGGGTCATGGTGGCGCCATTGTTGGCCTCAACCTGGTCAGGTGGGGGAGTGGGAGGGAAGACACCGCGGCCGTTGGGAGGCTCGGACTGCTGTCTTCTGGATGCCAAACCGGGCTTGACTAAGTTGGTGGCGGCGAAGGAGATGTTGTCACTGGGCCTATCATCCTTGACGTCGTTCTTGCCGGCCTGGAAACCAAGAAGTCTCTGATTAGCAAATTGATTCCCATAAGGGGTGATTGGGACGGGAGCCGATCTGCCTACATTCTTGATCTCGGACCCGGCAAAGCCTGTAAAGGCATTCGAGCGGTCGGAGGCGGCGACGAGCCTGGCCTTGCCGAGATAATCCTTTGTCTTCAGGTTGCGAACCTTTGCTTCGTTCGGTCGGTAGACGACGCCAACGGGAATCGAGAAGACGGTGTATCCCTGGTGTCGTTGTTAGACTTGGCGGGAATGGTAAACGTGTCAGTCCTTACCTCTGCTTCTTCACGGATCGCCTCGTCGATCACGTTGTGGTCCTCCACAACCTTCTCCTTAACGGCGTACGACAGATCCTGCAAGCCAGCATCTTTTTGTTGCAGGTAGATGTAGCAGAGACCTCTGTTGAAGAGGACCTCGCAAGAGTAGAGCTTGAAGAGCAGTCCCAATTGGGCGTAGTCGATCATTGTGTTTCCGCGAAGGTAGAGAAGAGTATCGTTGAAGTTGGCCAACGCCTCCTCGAAGTCGCCGAGGAGGAAATTTGAGACGCCCTGCTGGAAGTAGGCTACAGCCAAGTACTGATCAAGCTTGATGGCTCGCTGGTAGCATTCAACCTGTTAAGTAGTCAGCAGGAAACCCCTTGGGTTACCGGGCGAGGCGTGACGTACAGCCTTCTCGTGCTCTCCTAATGTGGCGTGAATCACACCCATGTTGAAGAGAATTTTAGACGTGTCAGAGATCTTTTCGAATTCCTTGAGGGCCTCGTCGAACTCGTTGTTGTCGTATCGGCCCAAGGCCGATACCCAGGTTTCTATTTCCTATAGAAAGGAGCTGTCAGTCAACTTGTCGTCGTCGTTGAGAGCGAGTGGTTCAGGTCTGTCGAGACTAGACTTGCTCCTCGGTAGAGCACGTACCTGTTTCAATGACATTCTGTCGCCGGGCTAGAATTATCGATAGGGAAGACTGCCGAAAAAGCGGAAATCGTTAAAGGGGTTGCGCAAGCAGTCCGTCGCTGCTGCGGCCGAAGGAAAGAAAAAAAAAAGCGGCAACGGGTATCGTGGGAGATGAGATGCGGTGCGATGGGCGTGGAACGACTACGAAAGCCAAAAGAGGGATGCGAACCAGAACAGCAACAATAAAGTGCGCTGCGGGCGGCTAGGGAGGGTCCCCCAGGGCTTATTTAGAGAGATGGCTGGCGGTCTGTCGGCCGTGCGGTGCTCGGCGCCACTGAAATGACGGTTGGAGTCCTTACCCCCGCTTCCAATAGAACCAGAGCCTGGAAATGGATGGATTTCGGACCTGAGCGACTAGCTGGAGATCTTGGCGCGTGGCGGGTACACCAGGGATCGATACTTGGCCCCGTCTAACGGTAGCCGAAAGCTTCTGCAGAAAAAGCCGATGCAATGGCGGAGAAGCGACCACTTTGCGAAAGAGGGTTTGCCCAATGGTAGGATAGTTAGAGTCTGTTACTCCTTGTTAAGGTTGCCTTTTTTTTCTTCTTCTTTTCTCTCTTCTTCTTCCTCTCTTGCGTTCCTGTCCAGCAGAAGTAAATGCCAAAAGGAGTACGGTGTTTCGGGTTTGTGTGCGTTGTGCGTCGAGAAACAGCTTAAAGTTGTCAGGGAGAGAAGGATAGGACGGTCCTTTTTGGGTGCGTCGTGTCCAGTAGATAGATAGGTAGCGAGGACAAGGTGGGTGGATGGACAAGGCCGTAGTAATATGTAAGCCGGGCAACGCGGTAAAAATTGGGGGGGCCGAAGCCTGCCCGCTGTTGCCTTTGTTATTCACGTCTGGACCCAGGACCAAGAATCCGTGCTCCGCGTCTGTCGGCCTGTGATGGGGAGGTAGAGAAGAGAAGACAGGCGCAGGTGGGTGTGTGCGCGGGCGATGGATAGTGTGAGAGGTGAGCAGATACGAAGAGTACACACAAGACTGCGTCGTCGGGCGCAGCTCCTCTCTCTCGGGTTGGAGTCGTGCGTTAATTAGAGTCGAAAGCCCCGGCGGTGGTTCGACTATGGGTTGGTTTGGCGGGTCAGAAAAGACAGGCTCGATCGAGGTCGGTGAGCCCTATCGTTTCGAGGATCCCCAGCTCGGATGTAGTTCGTGGGAAGCAAGTGTGATGTGAGAAAGTGATGGAATGGTCAGACTTGCAGCTGAGTCTTGAAGAAGGGAAAGGGAAGGAATGAATGGATCAAGGACGAAAAGCCAGCGCCTACGGAAAGGAGGGTAGAGAAAATAGAGTCGAGTTGGTGCTTGCAGCGAGGGACCATGGGGGACTTGACTGGTCGGGTTGTGGGCCGCCGCGAGACTGGGTGTATATCATGCAAGGTACTCAACAGTGATTGATATTCCAAGTTGGATATCCGCAGTCCGTCAGGAAACGCTTAGGATGCTCGTGCTCCGGTGCTCGTTCAGCTGCGCGTCACAGGGGAGCGAGGGGAAGGGGGGGGGGGAGGGGAAGGGGAGGATCCATGGGAGGGGGGTGCGCTGTTCTGTTCCGTTCCGTTCCTGTTGCCAGACAGACGCTTATCCGAGGGGAAAGGGGGGGGAGGGGGTGCTTTGCTTGGAGCGAAGAGCTCGGAACGAATGGATTGGGCAGTGCGGTGGATGAGAGGGGGGTGTACGAATATGTCTTGTCTCTTGTTTGCAAGAGAGTCTGCTGCCTCTGGGCCGACTTTCGCACGCCCTCTTGTTTGGAAGAGACGAAAATTGTGCAACCAGACCGTCGCAGAACTGGCCGTGGCCGCAGTGACATATGTACATGCATACATACTACCTAGGCAGGTAGGTAGGCACACAGCTCAGCGCTAGATGCAGAGAGATGGGGAGTGAGAGAAAATCTCCCGTCCGTCGTCAATTTTCCCAATATGCCGTCTTAACATACTATAAGCAGCCGCGCAGATCCCTCCTTTTTGGTATTCGACAAGGTGTTCCGCCCGGTAAAGAAACAAACTTGTCTTGATTGAGGGAGGCCATCAAGTGTTTTTGCTCAAAATCGAACCACTTTGCATATCTCGTCGCCAGATGCCGGGTTGTGGATGTGCTCGACATCGAATGTTGGGGTTCCCTCGGGCCTCCTCTACATACCTAGTACACCAAGTACCCTCTCAAGTACCTCGCTTTGCAGGAGAAGGAGGAGGCAAACCCCTGGTTTCTCTGGGCATCCCATCCGACGTCCGTTCCGGGGGGTGTGTAAGAGAAGGCCTGGGCACTCACGACTCCTTTCTCGCTCGAGAGTGGGGAGACCAGAGAGAAGTCGCAGCCCGCGTCAGGGCGTCGCGGGTCAGATCGCACATCTTGCAGGGAGGGCTCTTCGAGTCCTTTCTTCCCTGTAGGCTGTCCCGGCCGTCGTGCTTGTATCTAGCTACGTACGAAGTAGGTATGCCTGCCCTCCGCCTGGCTAAGACGCAGAGGTCCCTTAATGGCAATGCACTATTGCCGGGTGTCGCAGGCATTTTGGAACCACTGCGAATCAGGGCCTGCCTTCCCATGCACGAAGCGTTCCAGCGCCTGCGAGGTGCGCTTGATTGGCCCCCCCACCAGGAACACGGGTCTTGGGCCGGCTCAACGGCGCGTACGGTGACGGACTAACGCCGCCATGATCACAGTAATCACTTTGCTCCTTCTTGGTGACTGGACCCCGCAGTCTGCAGTTCGCTAGGTAGGGCACATCACACACCTCGTGGCTTGAGATAAAATGTGACTGTGACTGACTGCTGAACCATCCGATCTCATCCGTCAACGCGGGGCTCTTCTCTCCCTCTCCCTCTCCCTCTCCCTCTCCTTTTCTTTTTGTCTCTCCGGTCCCAGGGATGAGGATGAGAACTAAGCGAGGTGTGAGTGCTTGCAGGCCGCCATACTGAAAGGGGGCTATCAAACCAGCTGGTCGGACCTGAGATATGACGTGAGCCGTCCAAAATACTCTAGCATCGCCCAAGAGTGATCTGCAAAGTCAAGGTCGATGGCACGTTTAAGCGCCGGCGAAGACGTTGTGACGGGCTTGTTCTGGAGAGTTTCCAATGCCAACTGTCTTGGCGCGTGCTCGCATGTCATCAGTTGTTGGGCAGGCAAGCTGGTCGAATCGCGCCGAAGCCCTCGGCCAAGCATCTCCAGACCGTTGGTAACGCCCATGTCAACTTTGGTTTTGATACATTGGCATACGAGGGGGGGGGGCTGATTGATCAGCCCACACCGGAAGCAAGCGTCATGATGGACACATGGCAACCGTTTGGCTGAGTTCCGATAGGTACCCTACTACTAGACAAGACGGCAACCATGCCAAGATGGATGGTGGGCTGCGTTTGGCTCATGATGGTCGGCGAGAGAAACCGAATGCACCAGTATTCGTAGTGACACAGAGACCCCCACCCCAGGTCGGGAACTCTGCGAGACTGCGGCGCAGTCTCGGTAGTCCATCATGTGCCCGTCAAAGACGACGTTCCTGCATATATACCTAACTAGGCAATTGCATTCCCACAAGACGAGTTCGAGATGTTGCTCGGCCATTTCTGGTATTTGATCGTGGTGTGACAAGTGTGCCAACAACCGGCCACGCAGATCAGATTGCGGGGTCAGCTCAAGGGAGAGACCAAGAACTTAGGAGAGGAAAGCACAGTGCTCGGGAAGGGCAACAGCCCAGAAGCCCCCCCCCTTTCAGGCCCGTGACGGCATCAAGTCCGAGGGATTGCATCCTATTCAGTCTCAATTCGGAATATAGACAACCTTATCTACCGCGGGCACCGAGGGTTTCTCGCCTAGCTGTGATCTGCCTCGGAGTGGTGGAGGCCAACGTTATCCGGGTGGACGCATGCACTCGCTTACCGGTTTTCTGGAGCCCTGTGCCTGGCCTCTTGGTTGCGGGATGTTGATCGATAAAGCAGCAAGTTATGGCAGTCGCAGTTATGAAGCATCGTGAAGTTAAAGGGAGGAAGCCTCAAGTTGGGCAAGGTCAGGGATGTGGGACAGAGGCTTGGCTTCAATCCGTCAGCGGCTGCGAAGCACCGAATGGTACCTACCCAGGTACCTAGTGTACCTAAACTACGTAGTACGGATACCTACTATTACGTAGGCATTTTAAGGGGGGGTGGGGACGGCGAGAAATCGGTTGGGTCCGTCCGTTAGCCTACCTGGTACCATACCACATACCTACCTAGGCAGGCAGGTAATCCGTCTCATATCGACGCAAGTAGCAATATCCGCTTGCGTTCCCGCCGCCTAAGAAACAGCTTCTACGGATACCTGCCTTTCGTAATTTGCCTAAGCGTCTACTGCCTTTGTATGTGGCATCTTGGTTACCTACCTAGGTAATTATCCACACCTAGGTACGCACTGGTAGCCGCAGCCTGGCTGCCATCGATGGCAGGATACGGTAAACCACGAAGAAGGATAAGGTACAAGACATGGAGCATCTCCGTATGCCTGCAGTCATTCCTTCTAGATTGGGCAATCAATGCTGCAAGGCATGGCGTGGCATGGCGTGGCAGCACGAGCCCCGAAAAGCATGAGAGAAAAGAAAAGCATATTCCAAAATAAAATCGGACCCTATTGCTACGAATGGAATGGCTTGCATCTCTCCAAAGTCTTTTCCCCCATAAGTTATAACCCAAAACCCTCAAGCAGGATACCTACCCAGCATACGGATACCTCAGTATTAGCACGTAGCTCGCCTCCCAAGAACTGGATAAATTCCGAGCATACGGGAGCAGCGGCATCACTAACTCTAATTATCCCTGCGCATCCCAGTCTCAGAGATTCTGCGAAACTCGCTTGTCCTCCAGGCTGTTTTGGACATCCCGTGCTAGAGTCTCCACCGGCGACAGGGGAGGCACGCACACTTCTCAGCTCCTTGATGGATCAAAATGCACACTCAGGCAGCTTTCCGCTGTAACGTTGGTGTAGCCTGCAACGTCGCCCTTGCTACCTACCTACCTATTCGTACGTACGAAGTAGTATGTAGGTACTCTGCGCATGTCTGTGGTACATGGTAGCACGCCTTTCCGTACCATGATCGATGCTTGCACCGCCGCCCGGACCACCAGCCGCTCCGCCGCATGAACCCACGTACTTCACCGTGTTTTACCACGCAGCATCCGGACGAGTCGACAGCCAAGTCATGTCATCCACTTCAAGAGTTCGCTGCACCTTGTTCACCAAAGCCCCTTCCATCCCAACCCTCAACGACGTATTGGTCGAGGCAATCGGAGGCCAGACGCTTCACACACACACACACACACACACACAAGCCACACAAGCCACACGATGCATCGTAATTGGCAGCTTTTGACAGCAGCGCCCACAACGCACGCTCCGTTCCGAGTGTGAACCAACTGTGTCTTCACCAGGGAACCGTCACAAGTATAGGCGTCCCTCCGAACGGATGAATTCACCAGTGACGCGGCGCGATCTTCCTCAATGCGAACTTGACGACCCCCTGCTTGCAAGCAAGGCATATCCCACTACTGGCAGTCAAACTTTGTGATCGTCGCCAAACCGCTGCATCTCCCGAATGTAGTTGCCGCTCGACAGCTCACACCCTCATCAACAGGTTTACAACTTGCTTCCAACTCAGTTTCGTGCAGTGGCTTTATCTTAGCGTTGCATCTAGGAAGCCCTCATGGCCACTCAGATTCTCATCATAGTCGGCCTGCCTACACAGGACGTCGATGGACGGCTTTGTCTTCCCTGCCGCCCTGGCCTCCTTTCGGGCTGTTTTGCTCGAGCAAACCGCAGCATCCCACATCCGATATCAGGCTGGTTTCAAACCCGACTATCCTCTCCACCCCACCCCCCATAGACCCCTTACCATGCATGCACTACGTACACACGTACCTAGGTAGTTTACTTTGACGCGTGTCGGCCACTTCCCACTACCCGTCCCGTAGTGTCAGCGTCTTCCAGCAATCCCGACTGCGTACACTCCCTCACAGGTGGGCCGCGTCACGGCATGGCGGTCCCGGCGTCCTGCGATCCACAGAAATAAGGTAGCGCCTCTGGTCCCTGCTCCATTACTGGTACACACGCGTAGGTATTCGTCTCATCTACCACCTGTCACTCACGCTCCGCCTCCTTCCGGTCTTCGATCGGTGGGGGGAATCTCCCGGATCCATTGTCAGTGTTTCTTCTGACATGATCTGCATCAAGCCCGACGCTGGTGCCATACCTACCTGCGAGCACTGCTCTGGGTCCTTCTCCGTTCTCTGCCCATACGAATACTCCGTACCTACCTATCGTCTTCCCCTGTTCCTCGTAGCCCCACTGTCCCAGCACCTGGAGACGATCAAGAACTCGGCGGAAAAGTCTGACTGAGACAAGCCTTGGGAAGCTTGGCACACATAGGTTAACACAACGGACCAGAGACAACGGACGGTACTAGGTAATAACCTTACCGAGACCCCGGAGTCCAGTGCTTCTCCATCCTGCTCCACGCCCACGAATCTGCTCGACTGGATACCATCATGCTGTTCAAAGATACTATCAATGTGCTCTAACTGTGTTCCAACTGTCAATTGTGTACCTGTACGACCTCAAGAGGGACCGCCTTGGATACTTACCTCGGGAATCTGCTCGACTGCCCAACGAGAGCAAATCCCCCTTGCACCTATTCCAGCATAGAACGCCAAGACATCCAAAGACTCAGCCTCAATGTTAACCCCATCAATGGTGTGGTTCCTTGAATTTCTCACACCGGGCACGACTACAGGAACAACCACCCCCCCCCCCCCCCCCTGCTACCTGGCTTGCCAAGATCCCGGGAGCCTTGGCCACTGACCTTTACCGGACCGTGGTCCAAAGTCTCTGTTCATCACAAAAATCGTACGATGTTGTTTACAGTAACTGCTACCTCCACGTGCTGCCGCTGGTGATCCTCTGCAAGTTTAATATTCGGCTTGGGAACCGAGATTCCTGGGACTAAAACATATTGGGGAATATTTCGTTGATTCAGTGATTTATTTCGTACATCATTCGAGGGGTTCCCACGGGGTGCTCAAGATGAGACCTAGAGCATCCCCTTCTCGACCTCGCCCTTCCGCTCCTCCCACAACGTCTTGCCGGTACACGAGCACACGGTCTTGTCATTGTCCCACACGCCGGCGCTCCTGGCAATCACGCCAACTACAGTGTCGGGGTCGTTCTTCAGCTCCCCTGCAGATTCATCTTGTCTCGAGACGACCATCGCATGGCCAATGACTTCCCAGATCTGGAAGGGCTTATCGAGGTACGCGCTGCCTCTGCCATCCTTGCCGACGTGGAAAACGCCCAAGAATCCCTTGGCGGAGTCACCCTCGCTACCTCCCGACCAGACAGGGCCAGTTGAAGATGCACCCTCTGCCAGGCTACCATACTCACGGATTGTCGCTTTGTAAGGTCCGGGGGCAACGCCGCGTAGCGTCAAGTCGATTACAGAAGTAGTCGGGGAAACCTGCACCATTCTGGCCAAGCCCCTAACCTCTCTGTCGGGGCCCCGATCCAACTTCTTACCTGCATGCTCGGCATCATCCGCCCGGTAAAAGGACTCGAGGATGCTGACAGCCGCACCTGGTGGGGTGGTAAGTAAGCTACTAGGTCATGTCCGGTGTTCCAACGCGAGCAAGTCTACATGCCACCCAAACCTCACCTGCCGATCGCAGTACCGGCATGAGAAGGCGAGATGGGTGGCAGCGGCATCGGGAAACGAAATTTATGTCCGCCAAGTGGTTACAGGAAACGGAGAGAGAATCGAATTGGACAAGATCCAATTGAGTGGTGAGGAGAGGCTTTGGTTGACCTACTGTTTGACCCCCCCGAGCCTCGCAGGATAGCGTCCCTGCCGGTGGCTTGGATGGCATCAACGATGGAAGACGGCGCGGCTGTAAATCGTCGCCGAGGCTGTCAGCATCCATTATTTTCCAAACGCCGAGGCGCCAATCTTCAATGCAGTTCCCAGAGAATTATGGAACTCCCAGGAAGCCACCCAAAGAAAACAAGCTTGAGAAAGCCT